>JAEBDU010000098.1:71714-135137 GCA_016802625.1 Heliconius numata
CAACCGTTGTGTTTTAGTGACTCGCATGGCTTATGCATAAATTATAATTTTATAGTTTATTCCATGTTCGCATTAATATCATTCAGACACTGTCCTATCACGCCTCGATGGTGTCCTAATATTCTGAATTAAAATTTTATATAGGTTTGCAGTTATAATTGTTTTTTAAATTTTCTTTAATTTGGTAGGTATATTTATGACTAGGTGTCTACGAAGGCCATCTTATTCCTACACACAATTGTGATTTTGTATATTCCTTCCTAATATTTTTTTTGGAACTAATAACAAAAAATAACTTTTGAAAATAAGACTTGGGCTATAGAAAGATATAAGAATAAGCTTCAAAAGGACATTTTACCAAAGGAACTATCATCTAGTCGCGGTGTCGGGAACAATTGACGCCATTTGTCACATGTCCACATTCGAGTATCGGGCGCTGACAAATGTCCGAACTCCGAATATACCGATGTCTTCGTAATCGGTAATAGCGTAGTATAGCGTGGTCACTTCAGATTATGAGCAAAAAAAGGCAACTTCATGGTTTTACCCGAGAGAACTAGTGGTAAGACACTCCGTTTCCCACTTACTGCTCTACTTTCGAGATTTTGTGTCTAGAGCTAGAGGTGGAGCTCGATGCAATGCAAAGTGCATTGAATTTAGATTAACGTAACGAGTAACTTCTAAGTAATAACAAACTATAGAAGAAGCGCCTGTATTTGAATTCAGATGACTTTTCAAATAAAATATTTACAATATACATGAATCATGACGCTGAATCCCGCAAATAGCAGGGAAGGCAGAGGGAACCCAGTCTTAAGACACTCCGGTCCGTCCGTGCACCGTCGAATTCTTGTTGAGTGGCTGAAATCAACGCCGCGTTTTGTCTTATTGCCAGAGCGAGGATATAAAAATATTATTTCTTTACTCCCTAAATGGGAATAGAATCCAAAACCGTCGTGTTTATAGTTGCACACTTAAGCCGTTTTGACCGGGCCATTAACCGTTTTCAACGGCAAGACTCCCGGCCACCTGGTATATATACCAGCTCTATCTTATGGCCTGCTTTATTGGACGTGAATATCACAATGTTTCATTCCGTTCCGTTTCGACCAAACGAACGAGCGTCAATAACGCTTTGTCGTTTTAATTATGTACGGAAATTTATCCGGTTCCGTTATTTCCCAGAGGAAGTGCCTTCGCTACTCTGTGGCCGACGTTTTTGAATCGCACAATTATATAGCAAAAAACAAAATGGATTCATTTTTTGTTGTCTCATGTAAATTAAGCCGATTCTATTAATGCCGCTTTAACGAGATTAATGTTCTCGTTATCTGTGGATATATGAGAATGCTGATGGAGTCGGTGACTGCGGAAGAATGGATATTTTACTTTATATTGACTTTTAGTTGTATATTTAGTTCTGCCGGATTACTTTACGATATATTTTTTAAAGTTTATAACTCCACGGTTTTTCTCGCATAGCAGGATAGGTAAAGTGCTAAGACACCTGCTCTTTACTTGCTACCCAATTCTAGAGACATCGCAAATTGACTGCTGAACTCAACGCCGTATTTTATCTTGCTAACTCGAGTGGGGATCGAACCCACACACACCCACCAGTCGGTTTACACTCACACTTTGTGCTCCTGCGCCACAACTGGTCCCATTTAAATTATTTAAATATAAATCAGTCCTTAGTAGGGAAGGAACCCACAATCACCGCGTCCAATCCAGACGCGACGCTACCGACGCGCGTATGACGTATACAAACAAACTAATGCTTTACGATAATTACAACGATAACTTAAAGTTGCGATAACGCGCGTGCTTTAATTAAAGCCACTTCTGTTGCGCAGTTAAACTATTTTTAATTAGAGGTAAGAACAAGATAAAAAATATTTTGTTATAACAATAATGTTTGTTATTCTACATTGAAATACTTATGATTAGAAAATCTCTTCAAATTTGAAGTCACACTTTGAAGTCGTATAAAAAAATTTAAAAAAATAGTTAACAATTAAATTTTTTATCAAAAACTTCATAGTAAAACATACAAAAATGTAAGTAAACGGAGAGTAAGTGATATGTACTCTGTTTTGTGATTACCTTTCATTAGGCATCGCAATATAAATATATCCAATATAAATTCCTCCGAATTTAAATTAAAAATATTCTTTATTTAAATAGATTTTTGACACACTTTTGAATGTAGTCGCTACCCCCTGACCCCACAAGCACTGGCAAGGAATTTAACAGTTGCCCTTTTCAATATATAAAGGTTTTCAAATTGCAGCCGCCATGGCAGCGGCGCGGCGGTTGTGGGCTCGTCTCGCTCTGGCAGAAATACGAAGATGAATTCCGTCAATCAAAGCAATTTCTCGAAAATTTGGGGGAAGTGTTCTTCCCTCTTTCCTAATTCTTCTCCCCTCCCTCTGCCTATTCCTCCATAATATGAGGGATACAGCGTAAAGCTAAAAAAAAAATCAAATTTATTCTTTAATACTTGGTCTAAATTCCTCACGGTCTCATGAACTCCCACCCACCATACCTAACCACAAGAGACGTACCAATTGCGCTACGGTAGATAGCATCATGAGTGAAATTTTATTTTGGCGTAATATTTGAGTCTTATCCTCGTTTCTCTCGGCTCACCTCATCCGGAATATCGGGGATAATGAATAGTCCGTTTTACATTTTCCTTGTTACGATATACGCTTATTACGGCCCTTATATACGTACATACAACATAATGCGGACACAGGTACGGTCATGGTACAGGAGACAGTGTTTAACTACGCGATGGCTGTTGACTTAATACCAATGTTCGGGGGAATTAGTTATATCACTTTTTTGCAAAACAAACTGCGGCGTTGAGTTACTTCACAATATTTCGACTTCAGCTGGAAAGTAAGATGTTGTCATAGAGTTCTATCTGCCTACCTTTGTACATTGTGAACCTACAAATAAAATTTTTTATTCCAATTGTAAGATAAACTATCGTAAAAAATAAAAACAATTTAAAAAAGAAGCAGCACGCTCCTGTTGCATGCATGTAGCAACATATGTAGAGGGAACCTATTGTTCAGTCACTCCATTCCTGACTTATAACAAAATTAACAATAAATAAATTGCAATAAAAATGTTCTTTTACCTCATAAAAATATGCATGTAAAATAAATAAAAACATTTAAAAGTTCATATTTAATTAACATACTTTGAATGAAAATTTCTTAAACAAGATCTATAAAAGTTTATTAATTTATCTAACCACGTCGTTGATGAGTTACGCATCGTGAATAACAAGAGTCTGCTTGTACTCGTGGTACCTGCTGTTCCTCTACGTTTATATGTGAGTTTGTATTTATATGGGCACGGTGGTGGCGCAGTGGGAACACGTCCGACCTTTAACTGAGATGGTTGTGGTTTCGAAACCCACTTCATGGACGGTTGTAATTTAATTATTTTTAATTCCACGCCCTGGAAGATGGATGGATGTTTCGAAAATGGAGCAGATAGTGAGTGACAAAGTGTCTTAACACTAGAATCTCTCTGCGTACTCTACTATTTGAGAAAAACTGGAACCGAATTTTAAAGACATAAGCAAATAGTTAAACATTAAGTAGTCAAAACAGTTTTTCTTATCATACAAATCAAGATTTCTGATAGAAGCGGAACCTTGACCGCCGGAGGACAGGCTGGTCGTAACTGATCAAGCAGAACAGGAGAACAATATAAATTCTAAAAGAATCTTACGTAAGAAAATCTATTTAATAAATAAGTAAACGTCTATAAAAATCTACATTTATGAAGTAACTTTATGCAATCTATGAATTAATTTTCAATGTAAATAATATATTCATATATGTACACAAGTACAGTGGTTGTAACATCCAGCATATACACTTATACAGGTCAATATAGGTTCAAAGTCCTAAGGTGCGTGTTGAGAATGAATCCTGCCCGTGGAGCCATGTAGGTTAGAACTGAGGCTGCGGCCTTATCGATTGTCAGCCCGCGCAGACGCAAAACTAGCCGAAACCTAACTCTTGTCACATATCCATTGCTTGTTTTCTAATCACTCGTGGATACTAGTTGCTACAGAATTCGCAATGTGTCAGAGTGAACTACCAGTGACATTCCATCTATCTTCTAAATATATAAGTGGGAAAGTTTGGACTAATAACTAAATCGGCCGCGATACGCGCCTACCTAGTGCCGGCGTGCTCTACTTACGAGTACATTAAATATGATTGAATATAAGTCTCTGGACTCTGTTATTAAATTTGACGGTTTGGTTGTCGTTTTTAATGTGGGTTCGATTCCTACTGGGAGAATACACTATTTTCATTCCTCCTCGCGTAATGTAACGGCATGTGGGGAACCAAGTGTTTTATCATCAGGTTCCTTCTGCCTACCCTGTTACATGCGGAATACAAATCAAACAAAAAAAAATACTACCGTGAAGAGAAAAAACTTTCCAAATGTCTAAAAATAGAGAAAGAGTAAATACTTTTTATAGATTTTAGATTTTTTTAGTTTGTCTACATATCTATCTGTCAATCGATTTTTGACCCATTTCCTGGGGTCAGATTTGCTTAAAATTTAATCCTTAGTCCGGATACAATGACAGTACCATATCTGGATAGCAAAAAATAGTAACTAACTTTCGTTAAATTATAAAGTTCATTCAAGCTTATAATTTAACGAAAATTAGGTACCATTTTTACATCTTAGTTCTAATAACTGCAACTACCGTAACAGTACGTACTGGTGTTGGGTGTATGCGCACAGAAATTTTGAGTATAGAAATTAAAATAGGTATAATTAGGCGCCGAGCGGGAATAGCATTCATCTAGGTGATGTTTACATGGGTTACACTTTACTATTTACAAAGATATTTTTGAATTTTTATTTGAGGAAATTTTTCAAAATACATTGTCGTCGTCAGGTCACGTCCGAGAAAGAACACCCCCCGGAGAGCATGAAGGTTAATGAATGTGGATGATGGGAAAGAAACTTGGCCTTAATTTTTTTTACATTTACTTTTATAAGAATGAAAATGAAAACGAATTATGTATAGATATTATACATACATTTGTACATTTATACATATGTACATATGAACATTTATACATATGTATATATATATGAGTAAATACTGAAATCAGTTTCACGCTGTATCCTTCCTGCACAGAGTAGGGTAAGCAGAGGGAACCTAATGTTAGGATACTCCGCTCACCACTTTCTGCCGAATTCTCGAAGCATTGCGTGTTGAATACTCAATATAAGTAATTATTATGAATAAAAGTTCCAATAGTAAAAATTCCATATTAATGTAAATAAATAAAAGAACTAAAAAAATGGTACATAAATTGAAAAACAAATCAATATAAGAAATACATTTTGATTAGTTTTAGTGTTGTGCTATCACAAGACTTAGACTAAAAATGGAGTGGACTGTTCCAGCTCATACATTCCTAGCATTCTCAGGTAATTGCAGGCATGTCACCCGCTGCTCTCAACTCACCAAATTCCTAGCCTGTACCAAGAAGGCTCGGTTACTTACAGGATTAATTTCACTTGTACGTTGCGGCTATTTCCCGGCGGTGAAACTTTAGGGGCCCGTACTTGAGGTTTGCGCCTTACCATGTTTTGTTTATGCCTGAGATTCAATTAGTTAATTTGTTTCTGTGTTTAAGTGAATTTGTTCGAAATAGATGTTCTATCTCATACATATATACATCATCACATTTAGCAGGTTATAATTTATTATTAAACCACTTCGCTCTTCATAATACGATTAATTTTGAAATACCAAAAAAAAAAACAAATGCCGTCGTAGCGCAATGAGTTTAATGGGACGGTTGTGAGTTCGATTCTCGGGGATCTAATTGACTCGTTTGGGGGAATAATTAATCTCCTCCGTGGAATTCCTCAACTCTACATGCAATGTCTCTAAAATTCAACATAAAGTGGAGAACGGAGTGTATTAACCCTAGGTCTATTAACCGGCCTCTGCTATGAGGAAAAGCGCGAAGCTGTTAATTGAAATAAAATATAAATAAAGCACTAAATACATTAATTTCAAAATTAAACTAGAATTTATTTGGACAAATTTTCCAAATTTCCAACTATCGTGTCGTGTGCAATTAGCAGTGTCGTGACGTTGTTTTGTTTATTGTAAACAAGTATAGCATCAAAACTTGGGAGGAAAGCTCAAACTTACTTCCCCACTGCACCACGAGTGTCTCCAATTATCGTTATCACTGTCCGTAAATGATAAGAAGATATTATCAATTATCAATATTGGTATTACAATATAATTCCCCCCCCCCCCCCCCCCTTGCACGTATTCCATCGTATAAACATATATGTGCTAATTAGTCAACTGTCACATTAATGACACTTACATGATTGGAATCGGTTCAAAGGGATTACAGCTCTCATTGTCTTAGAGACGTTTAAATATATGAATATTTGTGTTTAGAGCATTATAATGTTACATTTTTTGTAACGTAGGAAATGTTCCACATGTAGCAGGGTGAGCAGAGAGAACTAGTGTTAAGACACTCCGCTCAATTTTCGAGATATTGCGTGATGATTAGCAGAGCTCAACGTAGTGTTTTGTTTGTTTCCTTAACAAAGCAAGAAATAAAAATATTTCATTTCCCTTAATAAGAAACGAAACCCCAACTGACGCATTTACAGTAAAACGCTGTCCCACTACGCCACTGCGGCTTCGATACTAATTATATTTCGATTGCAATTATAACTTAATAAAACAACGATATATCACTCAGGCAGATAGTGCAGTGCAGATAATGCAGGTGCACGGCGGCGTACGGCACCGTCGATCAAAGTAACTCCGTTTTAATTAAAGCGGAGGAACTTTAACGGCCCGCATCTTCGCAGCATCCAGCCAATATCTGCTTGTATTATCTTAACTCTAGTTGGAGCTCAGTACATACGTTTATACGCAAGTGGGATTGTTAATTAGTAATTCTTGTGTTCAAAAGGTCCATCCAACACGAAGAGAATCCACCGAGGCGTAACGTCTCGGGCGCATCATCACCGTGGTCAGCATAGGGTGTTGTAGGTGTGCACCGTCATCGTCTTTTCTCAGCTATGCAGCAGATTGAGCACTTCCACCATTTTCTCTCGGGGGACTCAGATCTCCAGATTCTTTATGCATCGTTTTTACTCCATTTTGTACGAAATTCGTCGCGTACGTAAGGTACCTATACCTTATATCTCTTGCACCTAGAATTATGAATTATGCCAAGATGTCAAAATTCACATTGTGAATCCTTATTCACAATACGAGTATATAATTATAATATATATCAGAAAAACAACCATTAAAAACTTAAATGCACCCGCTGCACCACCACGCCCTCAAAATTCAATTTAATATGTCTATCTACTTTTTAAAAAATAACTTCATAATATTCCTCGGTGACCAGATTACGACGAAATAGATACACTTTTCAGAGTTCCCATATTAGCAGTCACTAAGCTCGTCACGGGAAACGTTCGAGCCAAAGCTGCCCTGAAATATTACGGAATGCCTTGAAGAGAGCAAAATTAAATTTACAGATTGAAATTTCCAGCTCACCCAACAAATATTTTGTTTTCAAATATTTTAAATATAACACAAAATCGTCTATAGGTTTCTAATTGAGTTGGTGAAATGCGAATTCCGAACAAATTAAACCTTCCTAATTTCGAGCGTTAGTTAATTTGGCTGACTTAAGGCGGAACAATTTTATTGTGAAGTTTCAACACGTTTTCATTATTTATCGCCGGGAAATGGAAAACTAATTATTGAGCGATGCGGAAACTGGAGAATTAATAAACGCGTAATACGCCCAAACGAGCGCGAGCGGCGTACGTATGTATGGCTCCAAACAATATTTAAAATGTCATCTATATTTTATGTCTTTTCTATCTATATACTAGTGGACCTGGACGCGGCTACGCCTGCTTGAACTATAAGAATATTTTCGCGTCGGTCATACTCATACTATGCCGCCCGAAGGCTAGGTCATTTCAAATCAGTGACATCTCCTTAATTATTTATTAGTATGTTATACAGTAAACTATAATTTCCATCTAGATGAAATGCTAAAAGTGACTATTATATTTATTTTCATAAGGATGAATATCAAAATGTCGCGGTAGCGGTTGCGTAGCGACGCGACGGTTGCTATTAACATGGCAGAATAAATTGCATGTCAAATTAGAAAGTTCTTTAAAATATATTAGTTTATATGTGTAATGTAATGTTATATAGCCTATAGCACTTCTCAAGAATGCAGCTTTCATACAAAACAAAAACAATGTAAATCGGACCAGTAGATCCAGAGATCTTAGCGTTCAAACAAACAAACAAACAAACAAACTCTTCCGCTTTATTATATTAGTATAGATATAAAATCGAAAGTTCACTCACTCATTACGAAATCTCAGAAACTACATATGCTAGGAGTCTCAAATTTTGCATGGACGTCACTTATAGGACATAGGTACTCATGGATATAACGTAACATAGTTCACGCGGGCGAAGCCGCGGACGGGCCGCTAGTTATTATATAATAATATCTCTAACAACCTCGTCGCGGTAGACTTTGATGAAATATTACAAAATAACGATGTTCGGATATTATTTTATTTTTAAATTTGAGTGTGAATTTACTCCAAAACTTCTTTAATGCCCGAACATCGTTATATCGTATACTTTAGATGTCAAAGTAACGCGCCCACTCCATCTCCCCTATTTTAAAACTGTGGTGGCCTCTAAAATATCTATTTTATTAATATTGATATAGATTGTGGGTTCGATTCCCACCCATAAGGTGGGAATGAATTATTTATTTTTTAATTGAATTTTACGGCTACAACATAAGGATATACTACTTATCTTTACAATTCTAGACATAAACTACATAAAAATAAAAATATAAAAAAACAAGGGTACTATTATAGGTGTACCCATTTGGGCACGTCGGGTCTATATGGGTAAATATATATGTCGCCGCGACCCTTATTGTGGGTACATAATTATATTGTCGATATACTTATTTCAATTCCTTTTACGAACAATGATTTCATTGTAATGCAGTTACTTTGAATTCTACTACTTTATGCCATTATTATAAGTTTAATTATGTTTTTAAATATTACATTGAATTTGGAAATAAAATAAGAGTGAATAAATACTGTGATTATTAAATTATAAATGAATAGTTTTGTATTTGACAGCTACCGATCACGCCACTTTAGACGCGTCATCGCTTGTCATAGAATGACTCATAGTCAACGTCTATAAAAGGGCCGCACGGGCATTGTACGCTCGGTCGAGGCTCTACCACGGCTCGGAGCACTACTTGTGCTCCACCGCTGGCTAACCTCGACCATCTTAATTATAAATGTAGTTAAGACTTATTTATAATTATCTACTTGGAGTTGAGGCTCTGGTGTGGTCAGATGCGCTACTCGTGCTCTGCCACATAACCTCGACTATTCGGATAATTGATTATTAAGTTAATCAATTATTATCATTGTTACGAATGTGGTTAAGACCTATTTGTAGCTATACTGGGCTGGAGCAGTGAAAGGCGAGCGTCAGTTACTGTAAAGGGGCCCCTGAAGCCTACAATTGTGGTCACAAGTCCACGGCACTGCTCCGAGCTTCACACATCATTTAAGGAGTAAGATAACATAACATTATTTATTTACCCACCTACATTGTTATTTATTACACTTATAATTATAACCTTTCATAATTGGTTTACTTTGAAATCGTTCAGTTAAGCTTTCAGTTATTATTTGGTTTATTTATTTACTCAAGATTTATTTATTTGTTCACTTCCCTATTTATGTTAAAATTACCTTGCTAAAAGTATTTGTACATGTGCTATGTGTTCACATACGAGTGGAACCAAAGGCCAGGACATGGTCGGTGGTTCTACTCGTTTATTTTTTATACCTATTACCCCCCCTTCTCCGACATATACATTACATATCTCTCTTTTTTAAGTGATTTACGGATAACTACATTTAGACTGTAAGGAAGCGCTTGGAGAATAAGTTCTAAAACTGAAGAACTGAGAAAATGTCCATATAAATAAAGTTGCAAGCTACCACTACCACTCTATACTAATTAAAGAATTTGCTTCGTTAAACGCGCTAATCTCAGGAGCCTGGTTGCGTTACACAGTGTATTTATGAAGGAAGTCTATTTATCGATGTCGTCCACATGGACGAAGTCGGTGATAACATCTAGTTTACAATAAACTCGCAACGTACATATTATAGATCAATTACAATATAATCAGTAATCCACAGTTAAGCAGTATTTATTAGTGTCACGCTGTATATCATCATAAAGTAATGCCTTCACGATAGTTGATGGCCCACCCTGGCTGTGTCAGCTCCAGCAGTTTCGGAGCTTACGTTTATTTAAGACGCACATTTAGTGTTTCGTTTTATTCGTACATAAAGATTAGGCGTGAGAGGTGCGCCATTCCGCACGCCGCCGTAAAACGACTCTCAATTCAACAAATGAGCCATGAAACTTATACATCTTGGATGTGATAGTCGAACGATGGGAGAACTAGGATTGGGCTTATTGTTTAATCGGTGTCATGTTGAAATTGGAATAGGAAGTCATCAAATTATTCATAGGTCCATTTCTGTATTCAAAATATTTCATATCTTTATACACATAGTGCATAAATAAGAGAAAGAATAAATTCTAACCTATTTTATTAGAAGGCAAAAGATTCTTATTAATTGTAAAACATTATATTCAACGTATGTATTCATTTCTTCGATCTAGCACCTAGGCCACACGCCTGTTGCCGCCATGATGTTGAATAAACATGAAATGCCTCGAAAAGTTCGGCGGCAAGTGGGGAACAGAGTGTCTTAACTCTAGGTTCCCTCTGTCTACCCTGCTATATGCGGTATGCGTGAAGCTGTATAAAGTTTTTCTAATATTTAAGTTTGTTCCCTTATAAGACTTACGAATCCCAAAGACCACCCTTATAATAAAACGAATATACCACACTACATAAGTTACAGTTAGCCAGCGAAGTAACATTTTTCACTCCATTTCCCAAACGTTTATATTATTGTAATTTGAGATTTCGTTTTTCGTTATTTCTCTCGTAACATAAATGGCTCTTTTATACTATTTTTCTTATACGTGTCATTATGGCTGGGACGTTCGGTTTAATGTTTTCTTACATTTTGAGTTTTTGGTATACATATACCTTTCACAATTTATATATAAAGTATGTAAATATTTTTAACTGTGTTCTCGAGAGTCTTGCTTCATAAACCCTCTTTACTACTACTTACTACCTGGATACATCCTATCCTGGTGACGTCCTGCTAGTAGTTAGCTAAACGCACTCCGCAAATCCTACAAAAACATCCACCTTTATTGTGAACGGCCAAAGTGCAATTTTATCTTTATTTAATATTATATTTCTTATTCATAGTATTACATCTCATGTACCTTAATAACAGTTTATAGAAGGTTTTATCAAAGTTTTTAAAACTTATACAGAAAATAGGAAGCATTTCAGATGTAAATAGAACACTTTAGTTTTTGATTCATTTACAATTGACACTTAGATGTTCGTATTAAGCTTTTCATATAATATTATTTATAACGATCTAATCTTTTACTTTATTCTTAGCCTTACCATAAGTACTGTTATAATTAAAAAATAACACAATATTATTTTTGAATTTAGAATCTGTCGTTTTATATTGTTCACTGTTTTTTTTATTTTCGCTTAAAATGGAGTAAAGTGAAATCTTGTCCGAAAGCAAAAAAAAAATATGTCGGGAGGTGAAGACAGCACCCTGAGCCCCCGAAAGTCCCCCTAAAACAGTTCTCTGCCCTAGAAGAGTGCGTGCTGCTATTGATGATTGGCATCAACGTTTGAATGGAGACTAATTCGAATAATCTTAATACATTTTTAATGGTATTATGTTAACGTATTAAACTAACAACAAGTAATCTGTCTAGTAGACAAACCTACATTTTGCCATCATGTCGATATAAAAAATACTAAATTTCCCCAGTTACATAAAGTTAATGTTGTCTTCCATTACTCGCACGACGTCTTATAAACATAATATACTCCAAAAAAACCAGTCAAAGAACGGGCAGTAGATACAAACGTTGATATCATCCGTTAATATTATCATAATGGGTGGTCGTTAACATAATTAACCGGGGAACACCCCTCCCCCCTACCTCCCACCGCCGGGGAAACCCCGGGCTACCGGCAGATAGGTAATTAGCACGTCATGCGGAACTGAGTCCCGCAAAAACTGAGTGAACCGAGTTAAGGAATCATTCCGCCCTACATTTAGAGAAATTAATTTTTGATATTTGATTTTAGATGTTCCTTAATTTCTTTATTAAAATTTAATTAAAGTTGGATGAAAAAAAATGGAGTGAGGTTGCTTTTAAACATTGACTATTTACTTTATGATATGAGAGGTCATTGTGGAGTATTCGTACACAACAGGTTGTGAGTTCGATTCCCACACACGAGAGTAAAAAAATCACTCTAGTAAAACAAAGCACGGTGCTGACTTCCTCTGCTCAATATTTTTTTTTAAATATTTTTATTTTTTCAATAACATTTTATTTTTTTCTTTCAGCTTCACGCTGTATTCCGCACGCGGCAGGATAGACAGAGGGAACCTAATGTTAAGACACTCCGTTCCCGACTATTTGCCGAATTCTGGAGGTATTGCGTGCGCGCTTTGCCTCGACACCAGAAATGGAAATTTAAACTAATATAAATATTGATGCGATCCCCTCGAGTGAATATATAAATTACATTATAGAGTAAATTTCCGAATTTCAAGCTATTAACAACGGTAAGCGGAAAGGGAAATATGAAATTTAATTTCTCATAAGAGGTGATTTGATACAATTTCATAAATCATATATTTGTATATTTTTTATTTTTTTTTGTGCTTCTTCATTAATTTATTTTACGTAGGTATGTTATCTTACACCTTCCTTCTTATGCTTATCATCTAAGGACATAAGCGAGAGTTTAAAGTTGGCCGTCATTGCGCAATGGGAGAGTTAGGTTCCCTCTGTTTACCCTGCGAGATAAAGCTCACAGTAAAAAAATAAATAATTCTGACCAGACATTTATTTTCTTAACGGACTCGGAAAATATTTGTTTTATAAACATTTCTTGAAAGAAAAATATGTAATTTCTACTTTCCGCTCGAGTAGTACGCTAGTAGCTACGTGTGTTAAGTGGCGGAACTTAACGACGCGCTTTGTCTTGTTACGAGGATGTCAATTACCAAATAAAAATAATGAATCTCTGAGTGCGAATCGAACGATACGTCTGACTGTAAATGTATTTACATTTCTCCACACTAGTAGATAAATCCCGGCGTTGAGTTCCGCCACTCAATACCTAATGTTTCGTAAAATTCTCACTATTATTCCATACTCAAATAACATAAAACAATTCCATATTAATAATAATAATTAATACATAATTGGTTTTAATTAAATACTAATTATCACAATTAAGATCCATGTATTTGTGTTGTACTCCTAGTAGGTACTAAAATTAGGGATTCACAAATTTTAGCAAGCACTTGTTCGGTCCCTTGCTAACACTCGCGTTAAGGAAGTTAATCACATTACACCTCTAGCAGAAAGTGGGTTCGACGACAAAAGATAATCTAATCTGCTACTTTAGTTGCTTAAAATTCTTCTGAAATTAATCTCTATTTTTTCCGTCATTATCACTGTCTTTGTCTCACCCGAATGCGAGTGGTGGAAGTCAACGTCGCACTCTGCTACCAGAGTACGTTAGAAAATGAAAATTATTTAAATATCATTTCCCCTAAATGGAGATTGAATGTACGACTATTGCGAAGACACGATTGTTCTACAGACATCGCTGACGGCGTAATGTGAATAATTCTCTATGAGTAGTATAATACTTTTTGTAAGTAGATTATGTCTCTATCTTTTAGCTTTTAGGCAGAAGGAACCGTGTTAAGGAATAGTGTTTGGACATTCCATCCTTCAGGCACCACCCAATTTTCGGGACATTGCTTTTTAAGTGGCCGAACTCACCGCCACGTCCTATGTTATAGAGGGAGAAAATTAAAGTAATTTATTCTTCCTAGTGGGAAGAACCATTGCGAATAATGAATAATAAGACGCAACACCGCTATGCCAAGAAGCAGACGCCCTCACTGACCTATATAGTTTATCCCGGCGGTAATCAGAGAGTAGGGAGCGCCAAACGTCACGTCACTGCATACCACTATAAGCAACTTCTTCATACATACTCTCCTCATATATTAATGTGCTCTTCTTTCAGTATCAACAGCATCGATGCTGTTTATACGAAGGTCAACCGAAATCTTCCCTTTTACCACTCAATCTTTCTTCATAAGTCTTTTTTACCCGTATTTTTTAGAGTTATTTGCAATGAGCACTATATTGTTTATTCTCAGGTCACTAACTGTCGTCATCCGCATGTCAACTTGATGTCTCTTTGGACAAATTTTATTAAATAGGAATAGATATTTTTAACAATGTAGAAGTGTTATTCCTTCCACTCTCACTTAAGAAATAAAAATTAAAATAAATCAATCAAATCTTTCATTATATCATCATCGTCAATTTTTTTTTTGAAAATATTAATTTCGAAACAATGACCAAACCTACACCTGTCCATAAAGAGATAGTCCCTAATCGCACCTAACAAACAAGTTATGAATAAAAAATTGAAATAAAACAGAATCGTTTAAGTCTAGAATAAATGAATCCAGCTTTTTCTTAGCAAATTGTATAAAATTGTCAACGTTTTTTGTTTGCGTGGCTTGTAAAATAGTGAGGCAATTACACAAGCCGGAAAACTCGGTGTCAAGATACGGCGATAATAGAAAACTTCCTTTCTTAGTGTTAGTAGCACTTGTGAGGGAAACTAGGGGAAAATGGACTGTTCGGCTGATGCTTGCAATTAAAAATATTGTGGTTCTGTTTGCAAAAGTTAACTTAAGTGATGGTTTGAGTAATTAAAAGTGTAATAGTCAAGTTTTTGGTCATAATATATTATGTACGTGAATATTTACGTGAAAAATGTAATAATCCATTAATAAGCTATACTTATCATAAAACTGATCTAGTAACGTAAAACTAACTAAACTAAAGTAACTAAAAAAGTAAAAGTAACTGATCGGTGTCTGTAATCTATAAATCGTTTGTGGTTAAATCCGAAAAAATAATAGTCTTAAAAAGGGCGGCAAAATTTGGTATTAAAGCCTCTACCTCAAGTGAGGTATCAGATGAAAAGGCTCTGGCTAAGCTAAGCCTTCATTTCAGAAAAACCTCAAGACCTCTAATTTTTGTACGGAACCCTCAGTGGGTGAGCTCGGTTTTTTGAACAGTACAAAGAAATACAAACAAATTGTGTAATAAACACAATTTGTTTGTATTTCTTTCTGTTATGGAAATAGCAGTGACAGTTATAAGAGGTTTATAGAGCAACATATATGCGTTTATTTATCCCTAAAATTCTCGTGGGGTCCAAATTTAAAAAAAAAATTGTGTCTACCCTGCGCGTGTCATTATTTCCTGCCTAAATAGATGTCAAATAACTTAACACTTTCGTTTTAAATACCAATAAATTACCAAAACGTTTAAATTAAGATATATCTAGTGCACTACAGTGTAGATGATTTAAGTGTTAGGTATAAGTTGTTAAGTGCAGTAGGTACAGTTACAGTGGGCGGAGGGGGCGGGGGCGCTAGTAATTAATTTATAATAACGACATATTATTAATATAATAAATATTAATGTAATTCCGAAAATCCTACAGCCTGTTCGCGTATTAGTATGAATATTAGATGGTTAGAAAATAGTTTTATTTATTAGGTATAGTAAAACAAAACATAAAAAGAAACTACCATTAAATCATTTCGTACGCTACGATTAAAAGAAGAAGAAGAAGTTAGTACTCTAAGTTAAATAGATTATTTGTGAACAGCAACCTCTCTCCACTGAAGTTTGTATTTCTGCCGTTTCGTTTTTAATGTCCATTCTTAGTAATAGTCTGTGACTAGTTGAAGCTTTCTAAATGTATTTCACCAAGACCAAAACATTAAATGTTCAAAGAAGGTTTAATTTTTTTTGATAAGACGATAACTAGAGATTTTAATTGGTCAAAATGCAGATAACAATACTTAATATAACTATAATTATATAAACATACGCTGTATCCCGCTTATATCAGGGTAGGCAGAGGGAACCTAATGTTAAGACTCCATATTCCCTTTCCACCAAATGTAAAACTTTAGCCAGTTAGTTAATAGTTATGATGAAATCAGAATAAAACAAATAACCAAAACAAGATATTTTAAGTAAATTTGAATATTCATATACAAATTTGTTTAGCATGATAAGTTTCGAAGGATAGGTACCCTTCTCTCTTGGGTCTATTACACCGGCACCGGTAATCTTAAAATGCAGTAACAGAAAACAGATGAGAAAGCAATATAAGGAAGCTGAAAAAGAATGTGATCCTATGTTAGACTATACGTCGTACGTCGTTAAAGGAACGCAACATGTTTTTTGCCAGTAAAGAAAATCCGATTTCGTGAATGAGCTGTGTAGAAGTGGATATCGAACGTACAACTATTTAAACTGTGCCGCTGTCCCACTGAGCCACCACCACCCTACATCGCTGGAATGCTAAACGCTGCGTAGAATGCTGTTGTCTTTGAAGAGCTTTTTATCTTTAAATATTTTTTGTTCGAAGATTTCTTAGGAACATGAATATTTAAGTTTAAATGGATTGGGATTGTATTTCTGTGCCCGATATTAATAAATTAGAATCATGTTGGCTGAATGCGATCGATCGTGAATTCAAATTGTTCATAATATAATTATATAATACTAGCGGACGCGCGCAGCTTCGCCTCCTAATTTGTACCCTTAGGGGTGAATTATAATAAACCATAAAACACGTGTTCAATGAAATATTTTTAAGTCTCAATTTCAAATTTTATAAAAATCTGTGGCGATTTAAGAATTTTTCCATACAAACTTTCAACCCCTTATTTGCACCCTTAGGAGAAGAATTTTAGAAAATCATGAAACATGTGTTCAATTAAATACTTTTAAGAGTCTGAATTTCAAATTTTATAAAAATTGGTGCAGATTTAAAAAAAAAATCTATACAAACTTTGAACCCCTTATTTGCACCCTTCAGTGGAGAATTCTAGAAAACCATGAAACATGTGTTCAATTAAATACTTTTAAGAATCTAAATTTCAAATTTAATAAAAATCAGTGCCCATTTAAATTTTTTTCCATACAAACTTTCAACCCCTATTTCACCCCTTTAGGATTAACATTTTTCAAAATCCCTTCTTAGTGGATGTCCAGATTACGAATGTAAACATCTGTCCAAATTTCACGTTTCTACGCACAGCGGTTACGGCTATGCGTACGTCTTACCTCAGTCAGTGAGGACAAGTCCTTTTATATATATAGATTATTTTTAACATTTTTGAATTAAATTGTAACGTAGCGGTGTTTGAAACCATTCAAGCGCTGTGACCACTGAGCCGTATGTTTTAGGGAACGTAGAGGATTAGTCAGTTTCTAAGACTCTCTGTGGGACTAGAACCCACCCGCGCCGGGTTAAAATCCCACTGTGTTTAATTTTATTTATGTTTAAAAAAATAAGGAGTATATAAACAAAACATCTATCAGTTATATTCATAAGCTAAATAAAACAAAATATAAAGCTATTGTTCTATTCTTGTTTGTAATGTAAAAAAACCCATTTCTCGCGGAGTTGTTCCTAGAAGGCCCACATTTTAATAAGAAACCGCGTCCTTTTACGACAGATTTGCGTTTATTTTTTCAACTAGGCCTTTATTCCTGATTATATCATCCTGGACATTGTGTTCCGCCGTTGTGAGCGCAAATCCTAAATGTTTAGGCGTTATTTTGTATTTTAGTATACAATTTAGATGAACTTGGCATTAATATGAGGCTTAAATAATTCAATTACAATTTTAATAATATATATAACAATAATATGATCATTGTAGTTTAATTTCTATATTTCTATGTACTTGGTTCCCTATTCTAGATAAGCTAATGCTGCCAAAGCTAACGCTGCTTCACGTTGGATCGCGTAAACAGCAGGGTGGACAGAGGTCACCTGGTGTTAAGACACTCCGTTCCCCTTTCTGCATAACATATGGTGGAATATGAGGAACACAACAAATTATCATGGAGTCCTCTCTGTCTTTCCTGCACAATGCTGAAGATGAATCAAGAATTAATATTATTTTATAAATGTTTCTTTTATTAAAATCTTATTAATAATTCTGTTGAAGCAGAAAATGATAAAATTTAAGTGACATTCTCGCATGAGGCCGTCGTAACGCAGCCAGTCTGTCTCTGGTCTATTCACTTAATTATTACAAGCTAATCATTTTTCTTAGCCCTAGTCCACGCACCACCCAAGTTCTGAGATATTGCGTGTTGAGTGGCGCTTTGCCTCAATCTTCAGAGTCAATATCAAACCTAAAACCATTGCGTTTCACGAGCAGTCGCTGTTCCACTGAACCACGACAGATAAGATTTTATGAAGAAATTCTAACATCCTCTAATATTGATGTTATGTAATATTGATGTTTCCTAAGCACGACTGTATGTGTAATGTGACGTCACGAACACCTTTATTCCGAAACGTAATTATGAACTCTTGTGCCGCACATTCATTAAAACAATTCGAAACTTTTGCGCAACTTCATTTTGTTTGAAGAATCAGTACGACATTCGTTTTGTAGGAGACCATATAAACTTTATATTATAAAGTAGGATAAGTAGGCAGTACCTACCTACACGATCTATTGTTTTTCTAGAGATTTTATTATTTTATAACTTGTGAAACCTTGTAAAGGTTCCTTCTTTGAAATGTTAATGAAGGAATACTTAGACATTTATTTAGTTTCAGGCTGTTGAATGGCGAAAGTTAACACGACATTTCATTTTCTATTGCGTCACATTGGACCGTTACGTAAATACCAATAAATAAAATGAAACTAGTCTCTATTCTCTGCTAACAGCTAACCAAATAACAGGTAGGTAACGTAGTGTTAAGACATTCACGTTGCCCTTTCCGCTGAATTGTGGAGGCATTGCATGACTGGCGGAACTCAAACATTTGCAATATTTGCACAGTTGTGCAATGATTTTCAGTTATTGCTTTGTGGCGTATAAATACTAAATTTAATGTACTCTAAATACTATACTACTACTACTATAAAAGGAATTGAATATTCAGTCTCGCGTAATCGACATTGTTGCTGTAGCGATATACAAATTATACAAATTGAACCAAACATTACAAAAATGCATTAAAGAAATTAAAAAAATAGTGGCCTCAATAAATTAAACAACATTAAAGATATTTCACAAAGTGAGATGTAAAATGAGAAATTCCATCGTCCCGGAATGCTAGCACTCCGAACTTTACGCGAAGCTACTAAGTACCCGTATACTGTACGATTAAAATATACTAATTATATATACGTACTTTTTAGGATTCCATACCTCAGAAGGTAAAAACGGAACCTTTATAGGATAATATCAAAAAGTATTTAAGTTCATGATCCCTCGAAGCCGTCAAAAGATACAAGCATTTGTGCATCTTTATTGCATTTTGTATGCAATCACCAAGTGCTGAACTGGCACGCTCGGAACGCCACAAAGTAAGAACAGAATAGAACAGGAACTCAACGTCGCACTTTGTTCTGTTACCAGAGCGAGGAAATGGAAATAATTTATTTTCTCGAGTAGGAATCGAACATATAACCGTTGTGTTTTACATTTCGAGGCTGCGCCACGATCATATTAAATACTTTGTAGTATGAATAGAAAAAATACAACATAATGAAAAATAATACTTTTTGGTTTGACACAGGAAATTTGTATAGTAGGGATATGTGGTTGAAGAGTTATAGCGGGACAGTGCAATGGTAATGGTGGATTCGATGTTCACTCGGGGGAATTAATTATATTTATATCTTCGTTTTGATAGGAAGTGTGTGTGAAGGAACATCGTTTTGTTGAAGTTAAACCGGAAAAGCGTTTATATTTTTTATAAATTCCCCATAATCTTCAAATTAGGCACAGCGCGCCGTTGAGTTTCGCCACTCACCACGCCATGTGTCGTAAATGCGCGTCACATGGGGAACGGAGTCTATTAACACGGTTCCCTCCGTCTGCTCTGCTATGTGCGGGATACAACGTGAAGCTCAACGTTATTTATGCATTTTATTTAGATGCTACATTAATAAATTTGGAAACAACGAGACGCAACTTATAACAAGTAGTTATAAACGAGTACGTGTTTGCCTTTAAAATGTTATAATGTACAAAATATTAACAACCTTAACGTCGCAAGCTTTCTACGTAAGAGCTTAGTTCGAGTGAGATGTTCGATAAATCTTAATGTATTTTCC
This sequence comes from Heliconius numata, assembly GCA_016802625.1. Classification (NCBI taxonomy): domain Eukaryota; kingdom Metazoa; phylum Arthropoda; class Insecta; order Lepidoptera; family Nymphalidae; genus Heliconius; species Heliconius numata. The sequence continues at coordinate 92,277 of JAEBDU010000098.1, forward strand.
TAGACTTTCGGAGTGAGCAGTTAATAACGTAAAGGAACAAAATATTCTTTTAATATTCTTGATTAAAGTAAAGTATTATATTAGAATATACTTACAAAGTTTATGTAATAATAATAATTAATGATATGGCTTTCCACTTCCATATTAAAAAAAGCTGTTTCACGCGTCTTGCCGTCCAGCGCGATGAGCAGACAACACCCAGTGCAAAGACACTCCGTACTCCACTGACACTGACACTCAACTCCGTGACTTATCAGAAACGAAAATAGTTAATTCCTCAAGTGGAAATCAAATCCACTGGCCCTTGGCACCTTAATATAAAAAGAGCATTCATGCTAGTATTCATAAAAAAAATGCATTATAGAGTCGTCTAAAGTACGTCAAAGTTTCTCACGACGTTCGTTCTAACGTCCGCCATATTACACTAGATTAGATCGAGTCACATCTGCTTCAGTTCTCCTTTTCACATCTCATTAGTTCTATATAACGACGAAAATAACATCAGGCAGTCGTGTTGCAGTAGGGTTGTGGTTCCATTTCTATTTGATGAACTTTTCATGTCTACCAACTGCTTACCTTGCTGTGTGCGGGATATAGCGTGAAGCTGATTTATAAACCGCTACTCGCGAGAGCCCGCGGGGACCTACTTAGAGAACTTTACATACAAGTTGCCCTTATTACATTAGTAATAATTAACAGGCGCTTAGATCCTTTAGAACTAATTATAGCTATGTAAAGATTTGTTTTAGCTTTACGTTTTATCCCTAGCGTGGTTGCCGGATCTTGTCCGTTGTCATCAACCCGCACATGCTTGCCCTCTAGGGAGTTCTTTTGTTTTGTAACGTAACCTTTCTCCGGAAGATTCTGGTATCATAATGTGTTATCGAAGGTCAATCGGGGTCTTCTCATGCCTCTCTTGATATCTAAGCTCTAATAGAGTTATAATAACAATAAATCTACAGAGTTGCATGTCTGCTCATGCTCATGACGACTTGGCAACGCCGCCGTCTATCAAAATTATTTGACACCAGCGGCACCGTGTCTATCGCAGCGGTATGTACAGGTCCTACAGTGTTTAATCAAATTATATAAAACTAATTGCCGCCCGTAACTTTGGTTACGAGGTTTATTAAAGGCAAAATTCATTTTTTTCCTGTTCCCGTAGAAATTTCCAAAAAAATTTCATTCCCAAGAAACCTGCATAATAAATTTCAGTGTTCTACGTTGCAAAGTTACGTGAGTGTGTATACAAATTACTTAAATACAGTGAATAGAATTCAAGACAAGTAGCAGGTTTATGATCGAAACTGAATCGGACTTTTATGATAAAACCAGCAATAATTGTTATTTTTTAGTTAACTTGCTTTTTGTTATTTTTTTAGTTATTATGGTTCCACAGCAGGGTAGACAGAGACAACGTGGGAACTTAGTGTTAAGACACTCCGTTCCTTATAAGACACTTTCGTTCCACACTTTCCCCCGAAATCTGAACGCATAGCGTGTTAAGTGGCGAAACTCAACGCCAACGTGACTTAAAGCTACGTTTTGACTTGCCAAGACAAGAAAATATTAAACAGTATTACGTACTGTATTAATAAAAAATATATGTACCTATCTTACTACACTATAATTATTTCCCGCCCGAGGAACTAGCTGTCTTCACACAAATACTAGACTACTAGACTTAGTAAGTTATTAGTGAGTTTAGGGGAAGACACATTTATATTTCCTCTCTATACGTAATCATAAAATCGAAGTATATTACAATTTGTGAAGGAACGTCCAAGTCAAGGAGCATTGTATGAATTGTTTATTTACTGTGTAATCCAGGAAGCGTAGGTCGCGACCTACATACTAGATTTAGACAAGTATTGTTCTAGATGTTAGACATAAGTAATAATATTATGTTCAAAAATAATATATATGCTAAAATTATATATATATAAGAAACTATAAAGGTCGTCTTGAGGTAATGGGGCCGTGTCTTTGTCCCTACTCGAGGGAATTTATATTCTTTAATTAACTCCTAATTCATTATATTTAAATTATTTTCATTTTCCAGCTCTGGAAGACAGAGCGTGACGTTGAGTTCCGCCATTCAACACGTAATGTCTCTCTGTTTACCTCGTTATGCGAGAAACAAAAAAAAGTATATTTGTATTTCCTAATATTGTTAAACTTGTAAAGTATAAATAATATATTTGCACGGAGGTACTTCACGAGGCACCTGTTTTATATCAACGTGACAAGTCGACGATAAAAACTGAAACAAAAATAAAATAAAATATGCTCGTTTGGTTCAAGCACGACGTCGTAAAACACTGGAGTACTGTCCCCGTTTACAAGTTTAGTTATTCATAAGTAAACGATTACGTGGATAGAAGAGAGCTATTTTAAGTTTCACTTTATATTTTAGATAATATATGGTTTATTGATTTAATATTCAATAGTTGCTTTGTACACGTATGAGGCTATTTATTAAATACTATACTTGTATATTGCAGTACAGTGTATACGGTGTAGCTACTCTTATGCAAATGCGAGGCCAATTTATATTCCAGACTTAGTTCAGTATCAGAACTGTTGACGACCTCGAAGCGTTTTACATAATCACCTTAACTTGCTTCCCCCCCCTCCCGCCCCCCGCGCGACTAGTATAAGTGTGTGTCGTGTCGTTGGTCCAGTTAAGACAACATTTTAATACAGAATAGATAGTACGACGTCAATAATGCTGAGTAAACGTGCCTCATAATCAATATCAATATATCAATACTTGTTGTATTGCCGGCGGAAGCTAAAGTTTGTTTATGCTGACTCGAAACTCATCTTTTTGCTTAAATTAAAAGAGCATCAAAAGCGGTCCTTTTCATTTTTTTATTTCACAATTAAAGGATCAACAGTAAGTAATATTTCTGGGAATGCTTAATTTATTCCATTTAATTATGACAAAAATGTTTGGAAAATTTTGTTTTTCTAAAAACAAACTTTTCGTTTTGTATAGTATAGATTAAAGTGCGGCGTTGGATTCCGCAACTTAACACGTACAACATCTCTGCCTACATAGTATATTTTTTATAGATTCACATTTTCCCCCACAGCAGGATAAACAGTATAAAGAAATCCTAATACCGAGGCTTTACCTCGCCTCTTGCTCGTATCCAAGTCATAGTGTGTTTAGTGGCGGAGCTCAACGCCGTGCTTTGTCTTACCTGATTCATTTCGTTAAAAGTTTCGTTAGCTATATTTCATTTCCCTCCGCGACGCGACGCCGCTGTAACGAAGACAGTGTCTCTGTCATTTACACTACATTGCACAAGTCACTTTGATATTTAATCTGTTTCATGTTATATTTTCAGTTGTTTTTATTAAATATATTATTCTTTAATTTAAGATTTTTAATAAGTTTTTCCTTGGTAATAATTGGATGCTACAAATTATCACAGAATCTTTGCATGTGGATTCGATTTCCACCTTTGGGAGAATTAAGTGTTTCGTTTGTTATATTCCGGAATTCGGCAGGAAAATTGGGAACGAAGTATCTTAACTTTAGAAACTGAGTGTTATAAAGAAAGCGTCGCTATTTTTTTATTGTTTTCTATTTTATTTTAGCTTTATGCTATATCCCGCACATAGCAAGGTAGGTATAGGGGAAATCATCCAAGTGCTCTGACAACTAAGCCATTTGTTCTCATCAAGCTACGTCGAAATTCTTATACGCTTGTTACAACTTATTTATGTTAGCATCCTTGTATGGAGATTTTTACAAATTTCCAAAAAAAAGTTGAAATTAAAACTCTCACAATATAAAAATAAAAGAAAACAATCCAAGACTTGTCAAAATCCATGAAGTCCGCTCCGTTTGTTTTTCCATTTGAAACATATTTTTCTATTCAAAAGTAAATATTCAAGTGTACAAACATTTATTTGTACATTTTCAAAACAACACGCGACTATCTGGTATATTGACTCTATGGTATATTCAGAAGAGACCGGGTTTAGTGCAGTTCTAACCTCTATATGTACGAGTATGTATGTCTATTTTGATTTCAACTTATTGCTATTCTTTTAGGTTTCTTAAATTTCAATAAAATTTAAGTTCGAAGTCAATTGAACCCACAACAGCTGCGTTGAACACTGAACCACTGAACACGACGGGTTCACTTATTCTATTCTTTACTTTTTGTCAAATTCCGAGACACTGCTTGCTCGCATCATCGTTTCCTTGAAACAGACAGGAACAGTAATTTTTCTTTGAAGGCGCAATATCTATCAAGTTCTGATACTTTTTTAATTCGTTTAATTATGAAAATAAAATGACACTGAAAAAAAACCGGTCAAATGCGAGTCAAACTCACATACCGAGGGTTCTGTACCAATTTCAGGATTGTTCCAAAAATATCTACAAATAAATATTCACTCTTTGGATTTTTTTCTTTCATTGGTACTGCAAGTTCTCACTCTTGATTTTTTCTGTGCTTTAAGTGACCATAGGCCAAAATGGTTAATATTAATTTCAAATTCACAACATACTGGTCTTATAAGGCTTCCATTTTATCGTTTTGAGGTCCAGAACCCTAAAAATGAATATTCACTAAAATGAAGAATGTGTTTGTTTGTATTTATATTCATTGTTGAAAGGTATTATTTGATACAAAAACACTAGGATTTAAATAGAGGTGGTGTCCTTGACCCGGCGGCTCCGAGCGACCCTCGGGTCGACATAAGACACTCCGACGACGACGCCATGGGAGCAGTTTTGAAGAGCCCCGATACAATATACATACAACGGAGGGCGAGGGCGGGGGCGAGGGCGGATTTCGTCAAAATGCAGATTCCCTTGAGTATACAAGTTATTACCATTAATTTGTCTTATCTTCATGCCTCCTTCAATTTATTGTTATAACAGTCCGTTCCTCGTCGACAATTTTCGACACATTGCGTGTAGAGTGTAGAGTGGCGGAGTCGCGTTTACAGTGAAACGTAAACAGTAGTGTAGTAGTACAGTAGTGTGTGTTTGTCACTGCGCCACGACGCGACGGCGAGTTAGCAACTTAAACTATTTCCTGTCTCGTTATTGCTTATTTAGTACACTTTTATATACATTCATGTTGACGATCATGTTATTTGACTTTTACTTAAACTTATGGGATATGTGTTGCTTAGTGAATCTATGAATATACAAAAACAATTCTGTTTTACAAAACATTTTAGCGAACTATTTAACTTCATTTTTGAAAATAACAATTATTTAAATATTCTTAATAATTATAAATTGATTGATAATGTGTTCATTGATAATTTATAAATGCAATTATTACTTTATAGCTAGTCGAAATCCTCTTTTATTGCTCCTCTCTTTTCTTAAATAAACATTATATAATATAAATAGATCGCGTTGTTTTCAAATGCAGCTCAATAATTAATTTTGATCGACGACAATGATAACGAAATTTTTTATCATTTATACTTTCAAGGAATTTACCTTATATTTTAGTTCAAGCGAAAAGTCAACACCTAGAAATATACGAGACATTTCTCTCTAGACGTTCTAAGTATAAGTAAAACTTAATAAATTTAATTTAAAATTATTTTTGACATTAATATTGTACCTTGAACATAGTGGGATGAACAAACATAACCTGGCTGGCTTACCTGTAACAAGTAATATTAAGTTATATAAAGTTACATACACGTAATTTTTATTAATATACTTATATAAACTGAGGTCGTCGTGACGAAGTGGTGTGGCATGGCGCTGAGATCCATTATTGAATAGGCGTGTCATAGCTCTATGTACCACATTACACCTGTCTACCACATCATACCTACATCACATAACTTATTCAATTTAAAACACTAAATGTAAACTATTATAAAGTAAATATTGCCGTTTGGAAATAAATCGAGAACGCCTTGCATCTTTTCCATCTGAGTTATTCCAAAGTAAATATTGAAAAATATTGTCCTAACGCTCTAACGCTTTAAGCGCAGCTGGGAGTGCCTCATTCAGCCACCCCCCAAACATGGACGTGGTTTGGTGTGTCCTAAAACATGGACACACCAAACTTACAAAGCCTCTTTGTTTGCATATAGGGTTAAAAAAGTGTAAACAAACACGACTTTTGACCACTAACTCATATAATTGTATACAGAATGAATGCAGAGGTAACACTACCTACGCGGGATTGTATCGACGTTCCCCTGAATATTTGATCCCAGCCTCGAGCTCCTCGTGGATTGTTAATCCGGCACGTCCCGACCTTTACACGATGCGATTTTTTTGTTATACCTATTTAAAACTTGTTAATTTATCCGCTTTGTTTAATTTTGTTTGAGGATGATGTAACATGGGACACACGAGTGTCCGTCTGTGTACGATGTGTTTTGATCACGAGTATTATTAGACTATTCAGGTTCTGACTCCATCATCATACCAGCTCTATTATACCATAACATATTGTTGTGTTTTCACCTAAACTGCATATAGCTGCCGAGATTATACAAATATAAGAAATGGGTACTAAGTATATAATAATATAATATTCAATTGTCCTAGATTTTATTACTCAGTCCGTAGTATACCTGAAAAAACAAACAATCAATATTAAAATCAATTTCGGCCCAGTCACCGCAGATGGTTATCATCTCTAATTTTTATGTAAATGAAGCGCTCTCTTTGTCACACTTCAGATGCTCTCGACTCCGGTTAATTTTTCTACAAGTACTTTGAAAAATTGCTCATTGAGCCGACGACGAGAGATTGTGCGTAAAAATTCAATAAGGTTTCGTGATCGAGTGAGCGGTTTTTGCAAATTAGACAAGTTGGGGAAGTAGCGTCCCCGAGGGAAGCGCCCTGGCGCCGGACTTAGTGTTTCAACATGAAAATATTATTGTGATTTTGTTTATACAATTGTGGGTCCGATGTTAGGCAGCGTACATCACTGCCTCAATATATGGGCACTTTGAAAATTATGAGAAAAAAATGGTCGTAAAATACATACGACATGTATTCAATTTAGCTCGCTTTATTAAGAAGACAAAGGGTGCCGTTAAGTCGATACGCATTAGTATCTTAACACTACTTTTTCTTTGCCTACCCGGCTATACGCGTGTTACAGCGTGAAGCAAAAAAAGAATATAAAACCGAATAAATGAAGAACAAAGGAAAGAAGTCAAAATAATTTTAGAACATTAAAAATATTTGACTGGAAATAATACCCATAAAAATATTACATCAACTTGTTTATTAAAAGTTTAAATAATTGTTTAATTAGCGTATTGTGTTTAAATATTTCATTGAACACGGCGCACGAACTCAATTATAACTTTTGTAATTACATTACATTACAAAGTAATAGAGAGTATAACAGGACTATAAGTTCCCGCTCTGACAGACAGATCGCGGCGTTGGTGTCCGTCACTTAACATGTAGCGTTTTGAAAATCGGACGTAACGTTTACACTCAGACGCTTTCTATCACGATCCCTCCCTCTGTTACGAGTATAACCGGTTATAAACAATTTTAATACAGTTATAACCCACTTGGGAAATATGTCAGAAATTTGAAAAAAAAACATTATTTCTACAAAATTCACCCCAAATTAAAATTCAGAATAAATTAAAGTGTTGCGGTTAATGACAGTCCGTGGATAGGCCTTCAATAGTTATTAGAATGTTTAGATGTTTTGTTTTTTTGACAATAGACACATCTCACTTGTGAGCTCAGCGGCACGTCTGACCGTAAACGTGACCAATTCCTATGTTCGATTCCCACATGGGGTAACGAATTATTTTCATTTCCCCGCTTCCTTCAGAAGGCGGAAAGTCTGGAAAATTGAGCGGAAACGGGGAACGGAATGTCTTGACACTAATCAAGTTGACTCTATACGAATAACGTGGCTTAAGTTTTACTATTGTACCTACTGACGTTGTACTCCACGAGACACTTTTTCAAAAGCAAATATTTTTAAAGAATTAACTTAGGCAGCTATTATATTTATATTTCCTAGCTCTCTAGTATATTTTTTTGATAAATTTATTAGGACAACTTTGATACAATACCTCGTTCACTCCATCTTTCATATGTTTATAGTCTGCAATTATAACTAGGTTTATTGTATAATTTTCGATTTTTTGAATATGATGAAAAGTAAGTCTCATGTTGAGTGTGTCGAGGTGTCTTAACACTCAGGTGTGAAGTGTGAAGCTCAAAACAAAAACATTTCATAAATCTCTAAAGTAAAAATCCCTTTCAAATTCTCTGTGTTAGTAAGTACTGAGAGTTCTATGTTCGCGTGAATATTTTATATGACAATTCTGTGTTCAAATGAGACGCGGAGAGTTCCAAACTATTGCATCATATTACATAGAATGCATACTTACTTATATAGACACACTTGGAAATTTAATTTTTCATTTACATTTGGTTTCTCAGCGCCATTTTCATAGTGTAGGATAAAAGTTGCATAATGTCATCAAAAATGCATTAAGCTTGTACAAGCTTGACTTTAGTTACAATCCGAATGTTTTATCTTCTTTTTAGATTCAAGCAGGTAGAGAACTTAGCGTCAAGACTCGCCGTACTCCGCTTTCTGGTTCAATTTATCTTGCCAGTCGGGACTGAACCCACTACCGTCGCCCAACATGCAATATCTCAAAATTTGGGGGAAGATTGTGGAACAAAGTATTCCTTTGCCTCCCCTGCTATACGTAGGATACGACGTGAAAGCAACGTAACACACCCAGATCTATTAAGAGCGACACTCAACTCAACATTTAAAACAGTATTTTTCATGTTATATTTTTCAAAAGCATATTTAATTTCTGGGAGAGTGAAATGGCATTAGATATACACTACGCCCCACATTATGTATGTATGTTTGAGACATATTACACATTACACAGATTGCACTAATATTTACATATTAGTTACTTCTTCATGAGACTTACAGAGGCGGTCTCAGGGATTGTGGGTTCCAGCGGGTACTCAAGTAATCGTTCTGGTGTCAATACTTGATTGATACTCGCCACTAAACACGAAACTGGGGTACGGAGTACTAATGCAGAAGACGACGAACGTTTAGCGCTTATCTAAAAGTATTTTTTACGAACCTACAACCGTCGCAAACATAACCCAGCTTATTTCAAGAAAAGCCATTTGTACCGACGTCGGCCTCTAACCCTTTCTATATTCAGCTTACAATCTAGAATAACTTATTGTCTTTATTGTTTCGTGACTAAACAGAATTAAGGGGGACGGCTCTACGATAAGTGAGTGTGCGAAATTCAAAAAATGTCATATAAAAATACGTTCACGCTACGTATAGCAAACCTGTTCTACAATTCTACACCAGCAACTACTTTTTGTTCTAAGTCGTTATTTCACTTTCTTAGAATGAGTATAATACTGTTAGTGTAGTTGTATGTTTCATAGCTATAGAGAAGAGAACAATAATGATTTACATTAACAAATGGTCTCTTTCAACCGGTGATGCTATTTCTCAACCACTAGTCATATTTTAAGGTGAGAATACTTTATCTTTATCTAGGATATTATGTTCGCGTAAAGATAGTAAATTGAGTAAGTCGGTGTAATTAGGTGCAGCGGATACTCCACCGTCGAAGTTGGCCGCGCCCGCTATGACTTGCTAAATTTCCTTGAAAATTTCTACATTATACCAACTGTATAGCGAGTGTATGATTGCTTTCTAAGAAAGTAAATTAACCTTTTATTAGTTCAAAATCGTTCTTTAAGATTTTGAGCAGTTTTTAAAAGAAACATTCATGTAAAATTGGTTTAAAAGGGTATGACAAAAATGAGGGTAGTTGCAAATTTCATTTTCTCATCATGTGGGTAGTACACAGATACACTAGTAACAGTTGCCTCATTTTTTTCTTTAAAATCCACTATCGAAAAGAAAACCATATCAAACTTTTGATTTAGTAAAAGCCTATAATTACCTGTAGATGTAGTATATAAAAAGCGACCTCGAAGCTGTACGTAGAGTAGGTACAAAGGTGATTAATGTAGTATATTATAAAATTTCTACATGTTCCCCATTATCTACATCTTAATTACAATGTTGCATTATTTTCAAAGCTCGCGTGAAGTCTGAGCTGGTTCGTGGTGATGGTGGTGGTGGTGGTGGGCTATTTTGAAATAATATCACATCAGGTATAAATAAAAGCTATTTATGTAACGGTATGACGCATGTTGCTAAAAATGGGAGTGTTACGTATTTATGCTTTTAACTACATACTTGAAGTTTTAATAGGGTAATTAAGATATTTTCAACTAAAATAACATTTCTTTTTACTTGAAATATCACATATAACTTGTTTTTAAACATTATAATGTAAAATCTAATGAAAAAATAATAATATTGTTAGTGTACTCGTGTAAAAGAGGATAGAAATAAGGGGAAAAAAAATACAGAAGTCGGTTAAAATGACTATTAAAGTAGTGGAATTTTGTCAAACGGGGGCAGTTGCTAGTAGGCAATAGAAGGAAACTAGCGTGAAGTATTGTCATTGACATATATCACTTATTGCAATTACGTAGAATCTCTTTCCAAATACGTTAGAAACATAGACGATATATGTTTTATGGTGTTTTTTTTAAAAAAACATTAACCGCTTCCGATTACTAACAATATTTATTTACGAACAGTTTTTATTAAAAATCTTTTACACAAAAAAAGGAAAAACCGCCAAAACCGCATAGTTTTGTCGCAAGCGTTGGATTCCAAATACACTATCCAATTAACCTCCTTTTAAGAACACTAACATTTATAAAAATGATTTTTATTCGTTTGTATTTATACAAGTTTATTTGTCTACTGTTTATTTATTGATCAGGTGTATGTATTTGGAAATAAATAAGTATTTGAAAAAAATACGAATTAAACGGAGTAGGAGATTCCTTAAGCTCTAAGTGGTGTCGTGAAAATTTAAATAGTTTCTGTTTATTTTGAACTAATTAATATATATTTTTTAAATTAACCATAACACAGTTTAAAAAAAGCCAGTTAAGTTATACCACAAAATTTCATAACACGTTATGACAGCAACACAAACCTATTGAAGCTGGCAAGAGGCCTAATGGGAGTCCAATACTTTTTCATTCACCGTATGTATGGTACATACAAATGTATGATGCATACACACTTATATGTTAGAACCAATAAATCGTCATGCGTTCTCAATTTCCTGCCAATTCCTCCTTTCCATACATTTCATACGAGTACATAAATCAAGAATCTAAATTGAATTGAGACCTGAATAGCACCTGAGTGTATTACCTACTGATGGCAAGCTTGTGGTGTCTATAGATTACCTTCTAATTACGGAGCACGGAGTACTTCCTAGTTAGTTACAGTCAACGTAGAGACAAAATGCTCTCTGATACGATATACTGAATCTATACTTTTTTTAAGAAACAACATATATTTTGTCATCTTCATTCTATATCCCGCATGTAGCAGGGTAGGCAGAGGGAGCCTAGTGTTAAGACATTCCGCCCCTCACTCTCCGCCCTATTATAGAAGCTTTGGGTGTTGAGTGGCGTGACACACTTGTGCTCTTGCGCCACGACTGCCCTCGAATATTTTGTTTTACATGTATAACAATAAATTCAATACAATCAAAAATACAAACGCAATTGACGAATAAAGTTAAACGAAAAAATACATTGTAAGCAAAACTACAAGCTACCAAATCATTTATCAAGTGTTAGTTTGAAGTAATAAATCACAACGAGACTATAATTCACGATGCGCCATTCCATCCAGTCCGTCTCTACATATTAATTTATCAGCAAAATCAAATTTGTACGAATTCAAGACACGTCTTCCATTTAACAAAATATAATATATTTAAACATTCCGTCCGCAGCTGTGTCCACCGAGCGTACCAACTGCACGACAAAGCACCGGCATCAGCGCTGAATCAACAGACCCACTAACTTTTATTAGTACCTGCGGGCTTCGCAATTACCTTTCTATTCGTATCTCAATGACTCTACATCTCAACGAGCTTAGCGGTGTTTGAGTTCGACTCAAAAATTTTAAGTTTATTCAAACAGATTACGGTTAATCAGATGCAATTTAAATTTCGTTTATATTTATTTTGAGTTATAATTTCCTTTTTGTACATTGTATATTGTGTAGAAAAATATTGATATTTTAAAATAATAATTTTATTGACAATATTCCAACAACAACATTCTGCACATAATTTTTTCTGATAAATAGCACTTATTTACTTATTTAGAAAAAATAATATCCAAGAGTCATTTGTTAGAGATCTTTTGTCATTTAATGTAGACACAATTTTAATTTCAAATCATTTTATATTGACTTCTCTGCAAGAATGGTAATAAATGTTTCAAGTTATTAAATTATTTATCTTAATGACGAGTTGTTTATTTATAGAATTAGGCACGATTTGATGTACGAGATCTAGAATTTTACGGTTACATCATAATCATTTCTTCCTGATTGTCCGGGCTAAAATGAAAAGATGGATTTTTTGCAAAATCGAAATTTACGCGGGAAAAACTGCGTTTGCAGTGCACACATACTTACAACCTACTTAGACAGACGTGAATAACTAATATTTTTCTATTAAATAAGACAATTACGATTTATATAGTGTGTAGCAGTATAGATAACCATACTAAAATATTTTTTTTTTCAGCTTCACGCTGTATCCCGTATGAGCCCAGTGCTAAGATAGCCCGTGCCCTACTTTCCACGGAATTCTAGAGGCATTGCGTATTGATTCCAAGAACTCAACACCGTGTCACTAACCACAGCAAAGAAATAAAAATATTAAATATTTCATATATCTTCAAGTGGGAATCGAACCCACCACCTATCGCGCTTACAGTCACACACTTATACCACTGCGCCACGACTGACCTCAGTTCAAAGCTGTCAATTTTTCTTACATAAATATTATATATAGTTCGAGCGGTCAAAGCCGCGCGTGAGCCGCTAGCTGCAGGGCAGAAGGTATTTTATATAATCGTATTACATTTTTATTATTACTAAGTTACATTTTCAGAGTAGTAGAAGTTGATATTGAAGATGACTGCTTTTAGTATTTAAAAACGTTAAGTAATTTATACAGGGGCCGCGTATCTGAGTGTCAACGTAATCAAAATAATGAGATACTTTCGGTTGAAGGAAAAACTTCAAATTTGAATTGTAAATGTTACTTACATTGTATATACATTTGTAAAGGTCGATTATTAAAACGAAATGAGGTCGTCGACTGTAAATGCGATGGTTCGATTCCCACTCAGGAAAGTGAAGTATTTATTTATTCATTAATATTGGCTTAATACTAGGCTCCCTCTGCCTACTTTGTTACGTAGGACCCAACGTGAGGCAAAAAAAAAATCAAAAACTGTATTTTTCTTTTAGAGTTACCGTAACTTTTTAAGAAAAAAAGGGCAAAATCCTAAGATCACTTTGTTGTTCGCCTGCATGTCTGTCTATTTGGCAAGAGATGTCGAGGAAAAAACAAACCATATACTGAAATCTACGACCCCATGATTTTTTGAAAAAATGTATTTCTACATTTCCTGAAAAAAAAAAAAACAGTCATTTATATCGCAAAAAATGCGTATTTCGACACTAAGAAGGGAATCAAAATTCATGGGGTATTTTCGATTGACCAGTTCAGGAAAATAATCTGAAAATTATACATTCGTGGTTAAATCTTAAAAAATAATAGCTACATAAATAAATAAATAAATAGGCTTGTACAAGTGAGGTATCAGATGAAAGGGCTAGATAAAGCTCGAGACCTCCAATTTTTTTACGAAACCCTCGGCGGGCGGACTAGACCTACGCTTGTCTGGTTTTATCAGGTCCCTCGAGTGGTAGATCACTACTTTCTCTATCTTTTCGCCAAAATGACAACTCTACATGCTCAATAATATATGACAATTTATACATACTGGTATTTTGATATTGGTATTTTATCTTTAGTAAAAAGTGAAACTCTAAAAGACTACATCTTTGTCTCTACGTTTACACAGTTGGGGTGAGCTACTCTCACCCCCGCCCGCTGGTGACGCTGTCACCGACATGACATTCCCGAGTCAACAGCAATAAAGTCCATTTAAAAAAAACTACGTCTTAGTGTATGTGATGTTTAAAAAAGATTAGGTTGTTAGGTTAGTATTAAGAGAGGTAGGGGGAAACCACTGTTGACCTTCGAAAACACAGTATCAAAGAGACTTGAGAAAGGCATGTAAAAAGCACGAGGTCCCTCGGAGGGCATGTATGAAGAAGTTGATGACAGTGGACGAGGCGAAAGAGGTATACAGGGACCGTAGCGTTTGGCGCTCCGTTCTCTCTTACTACCCCGCTAGGCTACACAAATACAGTGTGCTTGCAATAACAAAGTCTAGCAACACAGGGTCTATTTAACCGCTAAAGAAGAAGACGCTACAGTTATTTTATTTATTTACTAAAATAATGTTACATAAGCTGTTTGTTCTCATCTTGGTGATATAATAATTTTATCATTGGCGCCGACTCGCTTGTTTGCCAAATAAATCAAGCTTCCCCGCGCATTACTCTTCTGAGTTTTCCTTCCATTTTCTTATTACTTGCCACTTCCTAGCATTTCGCAACAGTAAAAGGTCAACTCTAGTACTAAATAACTCTCTTTCTCTACATTAATGAAGCGCAGAAAAAAGCAATATGGGAAAAAGGAGAGTTTTTTAAAAGGTCATCAAGCAGGGTAGAGTCCTCAGAGCAAAAGATTGGATTAAACATTATTGACGTTTCAAAAACCATAATATAACTAATAGTTACGGTTTCACATCCCTTTGGAATAACATTTACCAAAATAATGTTTGAATATTATCTATATACTAGCGGACGCGCGCAGCTTCGCCTACTTATTTGCACCCTTAGGGAAGATTTTTCCATACAAACATTCAATCCCTTATTTACACCCCTAGGGGATGAATTAAAATAAACCACGAAACATGTGTTCAATGAAATATTCTTAAGAGTCTAAGTTTCGATTTTTATAAAAATCGGTGGTGATTTAAAGATTTTTCCATACAGACTTTCAACCCTTTATTTGCACACCTAGGGGATGAATTAAAATAAACCACGAAACATGTATTCAATGAAATATTTTCAAGAGTCTAAGTTTCAAATTTTATAAAAATCGGTGGCGATTTAAATATTTTTCCATACAAACTTTCAACCCCTTATTTGCACCCCTAGGGGATAAATTAAAATAAACCACGAAACATATGTTCAATAAAATATTTTTAAAAATCTAAATTTCAAATTTTATAAAAATTGGTGGCGATTTAAAGATTTTTCCATACAGACTTTCAACCCCTTATTGGCCTTACCTTTAGGGGGTAAATTCTAAAAAACCGTGAAACACGTGTTCAATTAAATGTTTTTAAGAGCCTGAATTTACAATTTAAAAAAAAATCGGTGCAGATTTAATTTTTTTCCATACAAACTTTGAACCTCTACCATAACCTTTGTATATTTGTAATAAGACTCCCGCTATGATAGGAGAGTTAAATATCTTATTCATTATCATGTAAGTGACATACTGTATAAATACAATATTATATATTTAGTATATAAGCGAGGAGCGCATCGTGTGTTTAATTGTTATGTTAATGAGACGACCACTGTAAGTTATTGCACTACAACTTTTGTTTAATGCAGTCAATATAATGGTGATAACATTAATAGTAGGTACCTACTGAACTAATAGCAGGCAGAGAGTGCCGGAACTCAACGCCGAGCTTCGTCTTGCCAGAGCAGTGCCTATACTTTTAATATTCTTTAAAAAATATATTGAATCCTTTTATATATACTTAATAGTAAATTCCTAATTCTACTGCTTGGCGACCTTAAAGTGTCAGCTTATTCGTAGCTTGATTAAATATTTTATGAGCGCTCACCACTCGTCACTCGTTTTATTTAACGTCCAAATAAAACAAAGTATAGTTGCAGTGTCATCGAGACTACGGAATCTTTTTAACTAGAGGACACTATTGTGAAACAGCATTCTTATCCAAAAAGAAGTCATTGTGGCTTAGTGGGATATGCGGTGGTTGTAAGTTCGATCCGCACTCAAGGGTTGTTAACGCTTTTATTAGCTCCGTTCCCCAATTTCCAAATATTTTTTTATATATTGAGTGGTGAGTTGTGGAACTCAACGCCGCGCTTTGTGAATGTGAAAACAATTTACCCCTTCCCCTGCCCCTATAATTCTCACAGTAACAAAATATGCCCTGGGTTCCGCCATTTAATTAGTAACTTGCGTTGAGTTCCACTACACAATCTTCCAAATTTGGCGAAAAGTGGGGAAAACGAAGTGTGTCTGCTGCATGCCGAATACAGCGTAAAGCTAAAAATAAAACTTATTAAAAATCAGAAAGAGGAATTATAATATTAAAAAAGGTAAAAACATTACAAAGATTTATAAATGTAACTTTATAACAAATACTAAAAATACAAATCTAAATTCCTAGGCCTTAATATAAAAAGGTTGATACCGAGACAGTCGTCTGTCTCAGGTCGGGAATAAATTAAAGATTTTCTCAGAGAACGCTCGTCACAACTTAGTGTAGTTTGAATAAGAACAATAATCTTTATGTAAGGCGATTACACTCGTCTCGTTTTTATTATTTCGATTATTCTAATGTGGGAAGCAAAAAATAAAGATTTTTTCAGACAAAATTATTAAAACTATTTAGTTGCGACGGCTATAAGTTCTCATCAGGCTTTATATTTATGACCACCTACGAAGACTCAATGCTATGTTTTGTCTTAACAGAGAAATAGAACCACCTCTTAATTATACAGTAATTAATTAGCAATCCCAGCTCAACCCTAATACAAGGGATACCTTTTATTTACCAAATTCTAAACAGAAAAATACTATTAGTCCTCGTGCCCCACGCTGTTCGCTCAAACATTCGTGTAAATGTCCGCGCGGGGCAGGGGGGCGCGGGGCCGGGGCGCGGCGTGCATCTTGCGGTGCTCGCTTTAGAGTTGGCATTCCATTTGTTTATCTGTTACTCAAAATTACTGTGTTTATCTTTTCTTATCTCAAATACTGTTTTCTTTTGCGGACAGAATAAATACTCAAAGTATTTTTTTTAAAAAATTCGCTACTCGCTGCTACGCCCACTTTTCACCCAATTTCCTAGACATTGCAGATTGATACGAACGAATACGAACGATTGAACTCCCCGTTGCGCTGTGTCTTGTTACCAAAGCAAGGTGATAAAAATAACGAATTCCTCTGAGTGGTCATCGAACCCACAACCGTCGCGATTACAGACATATGTATGTACCCATGTACATAATACGGACTGTTTTATTATGCAATGCATGTTATATGTCTGAATTAGATAGCTCTCAGCTCGAGCTGGTCTCTTGTCTCCATACGCCATAACTTTGTTATTTTACAATCCATATACAAGAAATTTTCCTCGTGCCAGCTATTGTTGTGTATATTTGATGAGTGTAGTAGTTGGCCTGTTAATTAGATGAATTACTGTAGAATAATGAAATAAATAAATGAATTGCTACGGCACGTGATGAATTTAGAACTCTCTCTTTTCTTACAGAATTTAGTAAAAAAATATTGCGACGAATATACTTTCCTGACTATCTGTACTGTTTTTATGCTTCTCAAACAGTTTACAAGACAGACAAAAAATGGCCTAGACAGAATAGATTATTTTTATCTTTTTTCACTCAAATAGGTAGAGAAAAAAAATAGTATTAAGACATTCCGTTCTCCGTTTTCGTGCCTTTTGTCTTGCCGAAGCCAAGCAGACGCTGCAACGCTCCATGGTGGTAAGAGTCTACCATTGAAAAGTATCTTTTAAACACAAATTAAAATAGCACACTCAGATATTATACAAACTTATCACCGATGTTTAAAAGTCCGGAATATCTAATTTACTGAGGAAACATTGATACCGATGCAGGTGACTTTACAACTCGTTAGCTCTAACTACGAGCCTGAAGGGGGAAGTGGGGGAAATAGGGAGTAGTAATTTTATTTATTCCCCGAGCTGATTCACGACGCTTGTTAGCGAATTCTTTTTGGAGCATTTTAAATCTCGGAGTCAGAGGCCTAACGAAGCTGCCTTTGTCGTGTCTCAGCCTTTCAATGGTTCCGATGAATTTTGATGAATGTCGCATAAAAATGTTTTATTTTATATACCTTATTACTAGTCGTTGCCCGCACCTTCGTTGTAGTGAACTTTAAGGCTTAAAAAAGAAAATTCTCGTATTCTCTCTTTCTTGAGAAAATTCTCTCATAGTGGTCTCCTACACTCCCTTGTCCAACAGTTTCGACTGTGCGTTGTCTCTCAATCGTTCAGTGACGGAGTATGGAATAATATTATAATGGAAATAGTTATGTAATGTCGCCACCAATGTAGTACATGTGGATAGTAGGTATATGATTATTATAAATATTTATTTATATTTTCATCTCCATCTCATAAAAAAGCGCTTCCTCAGGTTCCTTCAATCTGCAAGTAAGTGGAAATAGAAAATAAAAAGACACTATGCCTTAAAGTAAAATGTAAAAAAATGAACTGAGGGACAGCATCCGACCGTTCCCCGTTTTCCGTCTAATTCCGTATTGCGTGGCGGAGCTCAACGCAGCGAATATTTAATATCCTTGAGTGGGAATACAACAGTCTGCCTGCGTCACGACAGCTGAAACTTTGTTATCTAATCAACGTAGTCTAGAGTCTAGACGGACCTATGCTAATTTAAGCCTTTATTAAGCTCACATAAACATTGTAGGAGCAACATTAATTGTACATGTACTAGTACGGTAGGTTGATGAGAGCATTTTGGTTTACATTTACATTTATTGGATTTACATAATTACTTTTATGAATTTCAATTGAAATTTTAATACTATAAAGTTTGTTCTAACATATTTTTATTATTTATTCCGTACTAGGGATTCGAGTAAGGAAGAAAATATGCTAACAACAGTGGTTGTAATAAGTTGTAACAAGCGTATAAGAATGTCTAAGTATACTGTAATATGCTTTGTAAAGCAGCGCGCAGACAAAGCGCGGTGTTGAACTTCCCTACTCGTCACGCAATGTCCCGAACACGTGAGGGAAGCAAGGCGAAACGTTTGGACACTAGGTTAGGACGCCAACCGTGATAAAGCATAAAGCTGATAAATATACGAGTGTGACATTACACACGTTTCGCTTCCAACATATTGTATTAGAACTGGCAGGACGTGTATAGTGTCATTAGCTAATGGTGACCCAAGACCTTATATTGACATTTGCAGAGCTGAAGTATGGCTGCAGATCCCACTCTATATTTGATAACTACGGAAGATGTTCTTTTATTTGACAGCTAATAACTTATATGTGTATTGTATAGCAATACTCTATTTACGTTTATATTACTATAAACACTGAGAATGCGTGCTGGATGTAAGATACAACGAGACCTTACTAGACAGATAGAAAACCAATATAACAGACAACATAAATGTACCAAATTTATATTTTTTGGCACTGCACCACTAAGGGCCGAATTCGAACACTCAAATTGTGGTCACAGAAAATGTTTGTATACGAAAAAAGCATGTATCGTTTACTCGTTTATATTTATGTTTCTACAAGTGCATACTATTAAAATAAATATAAATGGTAGTCAATTAAAAGCGCAAAGTTGAACATTGATCCACGCGATCTCGAATTAATTAGTCTTGACAGACGGACTGGCGTCAAACTGGCACAGTATGTCCACTCTACTACCGGGACGATGTCTGCTTGTCTTGTTCCAGTGGGAGTCGAACTCGCTATCGTCGCGTTTACACTCCGACGGCCTCTTGCCCAGTATAGCGCGCGTGGGACACTACGTGACTCGACTGCTCTACATGTGGGTAGAAGATGTATCCCAAATATTTCCACTCGACAACACTTTAAGGCAAAATTGAATGTATTTTTAATTTGAATTATTTTTATAAAATATTATATTTTTAAAATTTATAAATATATTTGTGCAATCTTAGAATATTTTTTTATAATTATAGAATTTTTCTGTCCTGGTACTAAAAATAACTCATTCCCCCGAGTGGAAATTGAACACACAACCGTCGCATTTAAAGTCATTCGATGTGGCGCTGCGCCCCGCTAGCCTCAGTGTAATCTAAATATTTTTAATTGAAAGTAAATAAAAAGCTTGAGTAAATAAGATTCAGTAAATATAAAAAAACAAAGACTTCCAGTTTCCTGTCAAGAGCAACCATGTTAAACATAGCAAATAACTACTTTATTATTCTATCTCAAGTTTCTTACGTTATTCTTTCCTTACAAGGTAATAGGCGAATATTCGTAAAATTAGTGTCTTCCTATCATAAACCTTTATCAGGTTGAAGTGAAACCGGTAAGCGTGGTGACGTACGTACTTTACGATCTCGTAACATCTTGTTATTATTGGTACAAGTGAGATCTACATAGAGATTGAGGCCAGTGGTGGCATAAGCACATAAGCACAACAAACGCACAATAATCAACTTTCGAGACGTTGTCCACATTTCTCTGGAACTGGAAATATTATGTGTTGAGTTGAGGAATTTAACGCCACATCTAGTTCTAGAAAGCGGAAATAAATGTAATAAAAGAGCTTTTTCGCTTTTTCCAACATAGCAGAGAAGGCAGAGGGAGCCGAGCTAGCTCGACACACACCACGCAAAATCGTATTGTAGAACGCACGGAACTGAAATGTCCTAAAGAACTTCTCAAGTTACGTGAAATTCTTGTTGATGATTTGAATTCGCGATGGCTTGTGTATAACATCAGTTGCAGAACACTAAGAAGAAAATTGAGAGCTTGTATCAAAAAGCTGGAAGTTTTATTTATCTTTGATTCAAAACAGAAATTGAATAATCACAGAGAAACGGAGTGTGTGTTACATTTCAAACTAAAATATAAAATGCCTTTAACATAGTAATAGTTGGTAAACGTGGTGACAGTACGAGTCGACGCGACAAGTCTAACGTTGTACGAGTACATCGCGTTTGACAATTTTCTGTTGCGAATACGAGTTTTACGTTTGATTTTTTTCACTTTATTTTGTAAATACATTAAAAATGTTGAGAATGTTGTTGGGAATGTGTTCAAAAGACAATTATGCCGCAAAGATGCAGGTGTTAGGCTTATGGAATTAATGGTAATAAAGTAAATAATACATATATGATTGTTATCATAAATAATGTTTTGTAATTGAGATTTGACACTTGTCATTGATTTGGCGTTTAGAATATCCGTCTATGATTTGGTGATAAAGTAATGGATTACTATAGAATTATGATTATATTTAATAGATTTATAAAGTTAATGGTAATTAAATAATCAAATATATATATATATGATTATTACAATAATATTTTATAATTGATATTTGCCACTTGTCTAGGATTTGTAGTTTGATACATCTACCTATGATCTGCTGGCTGGTGATAAAAACAATGGAAATACGATATTATTTGACTTATAGTATTATTGTAAAATTCAAATTCAAATTCAAAATATTCTTTATTCAAATAAACTTTATAAGCACTTTTGAATCGTCGATTGTACATGTCAACAAAAAGCTACCACCGGTTCGGAAGGCAGTTCTGCTGAGAAGAGCCGGCAAGAAACTCAACAGTTGCTCTTTTCAAAGTCAGTGGTATATTTTACTATTACATTAGCTGGCAGCTGTCCTGCCTGACATTCAATAGACATTAATTCCATACATGCTTATCCTCTAAATATTCTTGAAATGTATTATATATCCTCGGCTATCTTCATTATAAATGTTAATAGATTTATCGTTAATATAATCCAATATTACTGTGATTGCAAATGCGGTAAGTACAGTACAGGTAAGTTATAAGTATGTAACTACACTGGGCTGGAGCAGTGAAAGGCGAGTGTTGTTATAACGTTAAGGGTACCCTGAAGCCTACAATTGTGGTTACAAGTCCACGGCACTGCTCCAAGCTTCACATCAATGAAAAGGTAACATAACGTTACTTATGGCTACCATCCGCTTCTGATGTCTGTTCGATACGACAATCCTATTATTCATTCAGACAATTATTCTAATTTATCTTTATTTATATTATCTACTATCATTTTTCTGACACAGGCGTGAACTATAAAACGTCAATTTCCGATACTATAGAATTTGGGTGTTCTCGTCGTTTATTCGTTCCGTCGTACACTCCGCGTGTAATCTTAATAACAAATTTCAGTGTTCTACGCCGCGTAGTTCCGTTTGTACGTTGTCTGTCTGAGTGACTCTCAGTAAAGGAATAATTTTGTTTATTTTAAGTTACTATAATGTGCAAATAAATTAAAGAATATGTCTATTTCTATAGTACTATTTCAAAGGGCGCAGGACCGGACGGAGTGGCGAGCATTAGGGGAGGCCTATGTCTGTCTGGCCTACGACTCGTTATATATAAAGCAACCAATATTCTCATATATCTTATTTATATCAGCTTCACGCTGTGTCCCGCACACTGCAGGGTAGGCAGAGAGAACCTATTGTAAAGACAAATAGTCCCCCACTTTCTGCCAAATTCTGGATGCGTTGCGTGTTGAGTGGCAGAACTCAACGCCGCGCTTTGCCGCGACACCAGAGCGAGGAAATGAAAATATAAACGTAAATAAATATTTCATTTCCTCGAGTGGGGATCGAACCCACAACCGTCGAGTTACAGTCACACCCTTGTGCCGTTGCGCCACGACTGCCTCTTTTCATATATGTAATAGATATATATTTTAAAAACATAATAAATTTGTTCTATTTGTATATTATTCACGTAAAAAACGTTTCATCAGCCACAGTTCGATTCGATTTCGATCATTAAAAATAATACTGAGCAAGCAAGTCAATATCACGCTTGAATATTGGAGTCACGTTACATTCTCGTTGACACCAGCGATACCGTCGACCGCCTTTTAATAAAAAAAATTTTTTATTTATAATTAGAAATATATATTATTTTTTTATTTTGTATTAATAGTTCAGTGGAGTTTCATAGTAATTCAATTCAAAGTACAAATTTTATTGTAATATTTTAACCCGCGTGGCAGTCCAGTGATCTAGGTGCTTGGGAAAGATATTTAAATTAAACACCCTAAACCGTGTGCTTACACGGTTTAGGTCCATAATTCTACACGCAATGTTCTGAAAACTAAAGCGGAGATTTGAAAACCGAGTGTCTTGCCACTATTTCCTTTATCTACCCTACAATGCTTGAAAAAGCGTGCAGCTGCATAAAAATGTGAACCACTCATATAATCTCCATGACCCACACACACACTATTGTTCCTTATTACACACAGAAATAAATTTCCACATATTTTTACATTGTTGGGGAACAAAAGCGTTACCGCAAGTATTTTTAAGTGTCTCAGTCGTGAACGTGACCGCTCGCGAGCCTCGTTTGACAACTTTGGCAAAAGTTTTCAACCGCACACCTCTTGCACCATTTTTGTGGCTTTATTCACTTTGCTAATTTTATACACAATTCTGTCAGTTTCTTCTATTTTGTTAATTTTAGTTGAAATGCAAATATTAAACGTACATTAAATTTATTTTGGTAGACATTTCGTAGATCGATAAACCTAAAGCTAAATTAATAGAACTGTAGTGAGCAATTGTAGTGTTAAATTTCGTATTAATTAGTAACTCATATTGGTAAGGTGGGGAAGTAAGGGCGAGTCTCTATATAGTTTGTTAAAAGATCTCGAAGACCCGAGTCGCCTACGTAGAATTATCAATAATTTCTAGAAAGTAGTGCGATGGTGGCAGCATTTCGAATTTGGTTATGTGTAGAGAGGACTTCGGACATTATAGATGACCCACGTACCTCCTGCTGCACGGTGAACTTAGGGAATACTAATTAGATTCATGTTCATAGTTATTCCTACGTTTTTATTGTCAATTTAATAAGCATAAGTTTTTATAGATAATGTTACGGAATCCTTCATGCACGAGCCCGATTCGTACTTGTCATCTAAGCCACTAAGACCAAACAACACAGCATCTCAGTGGCGTAGCTAGGGGGGTGCGAGCGGTGCGGTCGCACCGGGCATCAAAAGGAAAGGGGCATCAAAGTCGACAATCACATAGTTTTTTTTTTAGACCTTAGACCATTTTAAAGGGCATCAAGTCCCCTAAGCCGCACCGGGCAGCAAATACCCTAGCTACGCCACTGCAGCATCTAAAACAATTAATATTGCAATCCTCAATGAATAGCACACATATTTATATAACGCGACATTTTCCATTGACTTCCGGCGGCAGACATACTCGCGGCACTTTCCTGCCTTTCCCCGCCCGCTTAGTTTTAACGAGCAAAATATTTTGTCCAGTAATGATATGGAAAAAACCGCAGCTCCATTGTTGAAATATGAATATATGTGGGTTATGAGGTTGGACACATTACGTGTTATACTGGGATTATTTTGTTGGTTTGCTTTTTTATTTTTTTGTTATGAAAATACGATGATTAAAGGGTCAAACATAATAATATAGATTTTAATTATATATTTTTTTGTTTTACGCTGTAACCTCCATATAGTAGAGTAGGAAGAGGGAACCTTATGTTAAGATTCTCTATTCCCCGTTGCTAAATTATATATCGACTAGCGGACGCGCGCAGCTTCGCATGCTTATTTGCACCTTTATGAATTCTAATAAACCATGAAACATGTGATCAATGAAATATTTTTAAGAGTCTAAGTTTCGATTTTTATAGAAATCGGTGGCGATTTAAAGATTTTTCCATACAAACTTTAAACCCCTTATTTGCACCCTTAGGGGAAGAATTCTAGAAAATCATGAAACGTGTGTTCAATTAAATACTTTTAAGAGTCTGAAATTTTAAATTTTATAAGTATTGGTGGCGATTGAAAAAAAAATCTATACAAACTTTCAACCCCTTATTTGCACCCTTAGGGGGAGAATTCTAGAAAACGATGAAATACGTATTCAATTAAATACTTTTAAAAATCTATATTTCAAATTTTATAAAAATCGGTGCCGATTTAATTTTTTTTCCATACAAACTTTGAACCCCTATTTCACCCCTTTAGGGTTAAAATTTTTCAAAAGCCCTTCTTAGTGGATGTTCAGATTACGAAAGTAAACATCTGTCCAAGTTTCTACGCACAGCGGTTACGGCTGTGCGTGCGTCTTACCTCAGTCAGTGAGGACAAGTCCTTTTATATATATAGATATTGCGTTAAGTTATAGGATGCAACGCCGCAATTTTTCTTATAGGAGCTGGTTAATGTAAGTGATTTAAACATAATCTTCGGAATAAAGCGCGAAAATAGAAGTAAAATGTCTTTTGGCAGGGGGTGTTTTTTGAGAAAAATGAATAAATGATGAGTATACTCTTTTTATGCATAAAAATACAGGTCTAATGTAAGTTAGATACACATAAGTATATGAGAACAACTTCCGATGTTGTGAGTTGTCACAGGAGCAGGATAATGAAAGTAATTATCTTCTGCGAATAAGAATTTTCACAATTGCCCCACGTAGACATTGTGTATTGAGTCTCTCTTTGCCACTGCACCACGACGTGCTCGTAGTATGACATAGTACATTTTAAACAAATATAATTGGAGCCGACGCGGCGCTCGTTACAAGTTGCCGCCACTCGCCGTAATTAACACGGCTCAGTGCGGATCAGAGACCTTATCATCCCAGTTTTAATCATTTTTAATATTTAAAATGCTATCAAAAGTTTATCGTTTAACAGTTAAATTACTGATTCTGGTGCTTATTCAATGGGTTGTAAACTCAAGTGATTTTAATAATTGTGTACTCTCAGGGCCGCTGTGGCGCAGTGGGGAAGGCAGTGGCTGTCGCGAGACTAAGTACTCTTTGCCTGACTGAAAGACTACTTACCACTGTGCGGGTGAGGACCGTCGTAGCTCCACTCTCAATATAACCAAATTTGAAATCATTTTTAACTAATAACGCCCCTACTCTCTACAATGTACTCGTTTACTTAAAATTTATGATTTCTTAACAAACCCCAGAGTCTGTATAGTTTTGTTGTTATTTGCGGTCGGTTTCGTTTCTCTACATAATACACGCAATTTTTACGTAAAATATAATTTAAGCTATCAAAAAGCGAAGTTTTCCCCTTTACGTGGTAAAATAAGTTCGTAATGAGAACCGGCAGGTGCTAGTCTTTGTTAGAAACCTTTATTTTCGTGGCGTTGTTTTGGAGTGTTCTGGATCGCGGCGCCATTGTTGAAGAGAACTAAATGCGTTGATAGATAAATGTATAGAAATAAAGCTTTGATTGTTCAATGTGGAGAGATAAATAAAGCTTAACGCTGATCCTACATAGCAGGAAGAGGCAACCTACTGTTATGTCACTTCGTTTCCCACTTTCATCCCAGTTTTCGAGACTTCAACTGGCGCCTCTTGGAAACCGTCCGATCGCTCTGACCACTAAGCCATACGTTCTCTCTTCTCTCTGTAAGAAGATTTTTACAAAGCAAAACAATCAAACAAATATTAATTGCTAAGAACTATCGTCTGGCAAGAGAGAATGCTATTCTAGTTTAAACACAAATTGAAGCAGTGAGTGAATAGAGAAGTGCATTGATGGAACAGCTCGGTACATAAAATATCGTTTATACGTGAAACGTCGACACGTTCAGGGTTGACTATATCAATGTTCTGAGAAAATTCCTAATATTATTATAAAAGATGAAGGCGTCTTCCTTCACGCATTACTGTGACGTAGAGATAATCAAAATTACCTTTTTTTCCTTTTTTTATAAGTAAAAGATAACATAGAGCTTGAGATTTCTTGTTTTATTTTCCACTTCTTCTAATCAGAAAGATTTGAAAATAAAAAGGAGTGTTCTAACACTAGGCTGTCTTATATTTTCCCAACTTAAAAAATCTAAATAAGAAATATAGAGCAACCTAGAACAACTAGGTCCATCCTTAATAGAATGTCGAGGTAAGTCTCGTGGTCCAAGTTTACACAGACGTGGCCTACATGATCAGATAGGACTAGATCTAAGCCTCCATGGCTATACGGATTAACTTGGCCAGAATTTGCATGGCCCTGTTTGTATAAACGTTTAAGGACTTTGCTAGGTGTTTGACAATCAACTATGCTCAGAATCTATATTAAGAATATAATCATTATTAATTAGTTTATATATTGTTTGACAATAATAAGGCCGTTGTGGAACAGCCGGCCAGCATTCGTGACTGTTGTGGATTCGATTTCCACTTGAAGAAGTAAATTATCATATTCAGTTCCGCGCTCTTTTAAAAATATAAAGCGTATTTTAGAATTCCGCCCCTCACAACACACAATCTCGAACAGTTTGGCGGAGTGTCTTGACACTAACTTCCCTCTTCTTACAGCATGAAATTAAAAACACTTTCGCAAATAACAGTGTAAGTAAAATGTTAAGGCTCTCTGTTCTCTTTTATCTGCCGTTTTAGCGACTGTTTATAAATATTAAAAAGAAAAAATAAATATTAAAAAGAAAGTAACTTCACGCTTTTCTCAGCTGTGCTATCATACAAATTACTCAATAAGAAGAAATAAAAGAAAACAGTAAATTATATTAACTTTGTAATCACTGCTTTAATTGAACAAGTTAAAAGATTTTCTTAAAAATTAGTAATAGTAATGTATATATATGTTTATTAAGCCTAATGATTGAAACGGCTCTTCTTTATTATAAAAAAAACATTATTGTAGATAAAAATCCCGTAAAAGTAGAAATAATAGTTGCAAAATTACTTCACTTTTAACTACTGTTACCCCCTTCCCCACTTTCCGCCGAATTTTCAAGACATTGCGAAACAAGTCGCAGAATTCAACGCCGCGAAGTAATATTATAATACAACAATAAGGGTTCCGGGCAGTCACGACACAACGTCAAAATGTATCAAACCTCGACCGCGAGTCCACCTACTGACTAGAAGTGTCACTGAATAAGGGTTAGTTTATATGAACATTTGTTCTATATCAGTTCCCATAAATTTTCATGACGTTTTTCTTTGTTCTCGTAAGAAAACAAAGCATCGAGTTCCGTCATTCAGCAGTGAAGTAGAGATTCATAACACTTGAACGTGTCTTAACATTAGGCTCTCTATACCTGCCTTGCTATAAAAAATGTAGCATGTTTTTAAAGGATGGGAAAAAACATTAGGGATGTAGCGAATATAATTGTGACCACAATAACTTGAATAGAAGCTAAGGAGCTTCCGCTCCCAAGGCCGCGGCTGATCGTATTTTTACGTAATTCCCGCAACTTTTACAAAGCTAAGCCTGAAACCCAATTTATGGAAATGGAAATATACGAGTATATGAACAAGTAAGAGCGGTAAAGAGAAATAATTTGAGTACGTATATAAAAGAACAATATAATGCAAGTAGAGCCTCAGTAGAGACTGCAAAATCGACTGGGTTCGATTCCCACTTCCCCTTCTCTCCCTTCTCCCCTTCTCTCTGGTGCCACTCAATACGCAATGCCTCCAGAATCCGGCGGGAAGAGAGAAACAGAGTAACCTCCCTCTGGTGATAAGACAAGCCGCGACGATGAGTTCCGCTACTCAAAACGTAATATTTCGAGAATGAGTCGAAAAGGGGAAACTGAGGGTCTTGATACTAGGTTCCCTCTGTCTATCCTGCTGTATAAAGGATGCAGCAAAAATAACATCTATAAAATAGTGAAAATCTTATAAACAATCTAAATAAAAGTGCACATAAAATACAAACGTAGGAAAGTTGCTGATGTGTGAATTGCCTTGTCGTTGGACGCATTCTAGTGAAATATTTATCGTAGCGTAAGGTATGAAATGTATATAATAATGTGTATAGTAAATATTTTACAACAATTCTGTAAATCTAATTATAGTTTTCCATTCTTTTTTACTGAAAAGTCGAGGGCTATATTACCCACCACGGATTATTTTTATTCTGGTAAAACCAGAAAAATACAAAAAATGCCAAAAAAAAAATATCTGTATACGACATATATTTATTACATAAGACAAAATTGAAGGTTAAGGTTTAATATTTACACGAATTACAATGACATATTTACTTGTTTTAAAAAAATGTGCAATTATAAAGTTGTTGCACCAAACGAGCCATATGAATATGTAAAAATATATGTCATTTTTCTTATTTTTTTTTATTTTTGGTTTTATAAATCCCCAAATAGATGAAAAATAGAAAATAAAATGGTTCACTTAGAGAAGAGCGTTTAGATGATTCACAGTGTGATGCCCCAGCCGCCACTCTCAAGTTCGAGCCCCTCTATCAGCGTAACCAAATTTACTTCCTAATACCGCCGATGTTAAATAGTTCTAGTGATAAGTGAAACTAAAATAATCCAGTTTCACTTATCACTAGATTTTCTCAATATTTACAAAAAAATATATTTCAAAATAAAAAAAAAAGCAATAATAAATGATCACAAGAAAGAATTTACAAAAATAAAACATAGAGCGTGGTTAATTCCACTATTTCACGCTTATTATAAAAAAATTCAATTACGTCGATCAAAAATAGCCGCCCGCTGGCTGCTGCTTGCCGCCTCAGGCCGCCTCAGGCCGCCTGGGCGTAAGTTATTATGCGATATGACGTCGAAACTGCATCGTCGCGTGATGGTATGAGGTAGGCGGAGAGTCGACATTTAAAACTCCGGGTAAACTTTTATAGGTGCCTTGAATATTATATTATTCATATAGAAATATAGCTATTCTTTTTCTATTTTAAATATAGCTATCAAACAATGTTAAGGCAAATACAATGATTATAGGCTCGATTTCTATTAATGGATTATTTATATTTTTAGTATTTGAACACACAACACTCTTTACTTTCCTTCATATTGTTTTAGCTTAACGCTCTATCATGCATGAAATAAAGACTATAATATAAATACACTCCGATTTCTCATTTTCCTTCGAATTTTCAAGATATGCATGTTAAGTGGCGGAACTCAACGCCACGTTTTGTCTTTAAATGCGAATTAAACCCCAATCGTCGTCTATAAACAAGACATTCGAATACGATTTCAAAATTTCTATATTTATCATCTTTTACGTCTAGGCATTGTCAGATTTATTAGATTGTTAGGTTGAGATATTTTCACATATTCGACCTATTACCAAATAGACAAAACAATACACAAAATTTGAGTCCGCAATTCTAATATTATCACAAGCATATGCTTCATATTTATATACTAAGCAACTTATTTTATTTACCCTATTTAGACAACTTATAGCTCTAAACGCTAATCCTCTAATGGAACGAAAATATAAATAGGTGTTAACACTAATTTTTCTCCCATATTTAAAAATAAAATATAAACTTTCTAGAACAATTACGTCCACTTTATTCTATACCATATACAACAATAAACTAATAAAAAAGTGGACGCTTTCAGATAGCATGAACAAATTTACAGCTGCCCCCCGGACTATATTTACGATCTCACGCGATTGTATGCAATCACATGCGACACGATGCATTCGCACGCGATGATGGATACCGCGATATAAGTTCTATTTTAGCACCATATAGATGGTATGGTGCTGCCGCCGTGATGC
Source organism: Heliconius numata (assembly GCA_016802625.1). Taxonomy (NCBI): domain Eukaryota; kingdom Metazoa; phylum Arthropoda; class Insecta; order Lepidoptera; family Nymphalidae; genus Heliconius; species Heliconius numata. Next base: position 122,960 of record JAEBDU010000098.1, read on the forward strand.
AGGCGGGTCGGCGGACAGTCAATTGGTCCTGATGTCACGTTCTGTGTGTTTGGTCGGTTTGTTTGTTTCACTAATGTTGTTCCCTAATTCTAATTAACGAGGTAATTAGCGCTTGATGTGTACAAATTATCTCCGCGCATGTCCCACATTGCGAATAGTTTATATGGTATCAACTTTTATGTGGTCTTCGTAATGGATGTTGAAACGAAGGTTTCCAACGTATGTCTCGGTCTGCCAGGTCTACCTCGGTCACTTAAATATGTCAATGTCATAATTCTCATTTATTTACTTTTTTACAAAACATATAAAAATTTAAGACTTTGTTGTCCGTCTGTCTGTCAAGACCCTTTATCTCAAGAACACTTGAAGATATCGGGTTCAAATTCAAATTATATATTCAGATCTACGGCCCTATGATTTCCTGATAAATATACACATACATATTTCTATATTTGCTAACAAAAAAGATATGGCCGTTTATATCGCAAAAAATGCGTATTTCGACACTGATTCATAAGGTACTTCCGGTTGACCTAGAATTATGAAATTCGGCAGCTAGTATCTACAGGTAGTACTAGTTCCGGAAAAAATCTGAAAACTACACATTTATTGTTACATACAAAAAAGAATAGCCTTAAATAGCAAAAAACGTGCATTTTGACACTATAAAGGAAATCAAAATTAGTAGGGTGTTTCTGGTTAACCTAGAATTAGCAAATTTAGCAGCTAGCATGAAAGCTATACATTGACATCCACTAAGAAGGCAATTTATAACCCTAAAGGCATGAAATGGGGGTTGAAAGTTTGTATGGATTTTTTTTAATCCGGCACCGATTTTTTAAAAAAATTAATTTCAGATTCTTAAAAATATAATTGCCACCGATTTTATTAAATTTAAAATTAAAACTTAAAAATATTTGTTTCATGGTTTACTAGAATTCACCCCTAAGGGTACAAAGAAGCAGGCGAAGCTGCGCGAGCCCACTAGTATTATTATAATTCTTCTGTTTGTATGCTTGTAACCCTACTTCTCCTAAACGGCTGAACCAGTTTGGATAACAAAATATTGTAATAGTAATAAAATGTACGAGTATATAAACCTAAGCCGCCAAATCTTCTCTCTCCAAATAAGACTTACCTGTAACAATATAATATTGAGATTAGTATTAAAGATCAGAGGATCTGCTTTGAAATGTTAATATGATATTATTGTTTATTGTATATGTTTTACTTAAGAATATATTTATTATGTTAATGTAGAGTTGATTTTATTTATTGTAGTAAACAGTAGAGTAAGCGTGCATGTTTTCAGATGTAAAATAACAGCTTCATGCTTTTTTCTGAGTAGCAGGGTCAGTAAAGGGAACCTAGTGCTGTGACATCTTTTTGTTCCCTTCCGAATTTTTGAGACATTTGTATGTGGTGGAAATTAACGCTGCGATTTCTATAAAAGTTCTGTGATAATCCATTGCCCTTGGCGGAGATTGAGCCTACAACTACCGCGTTTGCAGTGGATGGGATTTCAATTATATTTATTTTTAACAAATAATTTACTGTAAATATCTATACATATATAAAAGGACTTGTCCTCACTGACTGAGGTAAGACGCACGCACAGCCGTAACCGCTGTGCGTAGAAACGTGAAATTTGGACAGATGTTTACTTTCGTAATCTGGACATCCAATAAGAAGGGATTTTGAAAAATGTTAACCCTAAAGGGGTGAAATAGGGGTTGAAAGTTAGTATGGAAAAATCTTAAAATCGCCACCGATTTTCATAAAATTCGAAACTTGTCTAAGTTTCGAATTTTCTTAAAATTATTTCATCGAACAAGTGTTTTATGGTTCACCCCTAACAAATAAGCAGGCGAAGCTGCGCGCATCCGGTAGTATATATATGTGTGTGTGTGATATATAGTAATAGAACAGTGATCAACCGTGCCGGTGCTCTCAGCAAGTAGCCTGCGGGCGGCGAGTGCTGAGTGACCTGCATGTATTCTATCTTAGGCGTATCACTGCAGATAATATCATTATATCAGTCTAACTGGTTGACACGTTCCTGACAGTATTCAAATGTGTGTTGACTGCGTCACTGTTGGCGATGGAGATACAAATTTCTTTTGGGTAAAAACGCAAGTTTTTCAAGTAAGGTGGTAGGCAGGTGGTAGGTTTCAGTATAATCTAGTGTCATAACACTCAGTTCTCTGCCTTCAGCCTGAATTCAAAACATTGTGTGTTGAGTAGCTGAACTCCACGGTGAGCATTGTCTTGTCAGAGCAAAGAAATTAAAATAATTCACTCCCTAGATTCGAACCCATAACCATCGTGTTGCGTGCAGTGAGACACCCTAATTCCTACCGCGTCAAACACATCTCACTAATTATAGATTAAGGTTCATATTCTATTGTTATTCGATTTAACAAAATAAATAATAATTCACGCTTTACATACACCGAGGAATAAAGTATTGTATAAATTAGGATGCTTATTACAATTTTATGAAACTTATCGAAAAAATAGTAATGATGACAATAATCGAATCCAAACCTAACTCCACGCAGAGCAGGTCTACAAACACACAACTATAACAATAATAAATTACTCCACATTACGGTCCAAAGTGACGTAAAATATATGTCATGAAGACATATTGACAATAAAATTCCGGCCAAAAACGTGTAAAGGAAGCTCGTGGTTAGAATATGAACGGCAATAACGTGACATCGTAAACTGTAACGTTTTATCACTTTACTTGTAATTAAGTTGTGTTTCTACACAACGCCGCTAGTGCGCGGTGCCCGAGCACGGCCCCGTGTCCGGATCTCAGGCTATAGTCCTGTATGATCAGAACAGTGTTGGCTTCTCTGCCACCATACGAGGGGATATAAAATACGTTTAATCTCATTATCTAAAAATTAAGCAATAAAACTATTTAAAATACAATAAAAGTAAATTATGAAAGTTACACATCGCTTAGCGGAAACTGCTTAAATATTAAATTAATAGTAAAACCGCACATTTTGCTGAAATACGAGTAGTATTTGGTTGACAGCGTTAGTTACAAGCGAGTACAGCGGGCGGGACATTAGTACTGGCGGTGCTTTGGCGGTAAACTTTTTGTTGCGAGCATTTCTAATTTAATTATTCGTCATTTATTACAACCCCTGATGCGCTTTCATATGTTAAGAGTATATAAAGTCGACGGCAGTTTAGCTCTATCTAGCAAAGTTGGGGCAGTCGTCAATTCCTATTCATACAAACTAAATATTCAATGGCGGTAATTGGCAAACACTAAGCTCCCAGGTTCCCTCTGCCTACCTTGTCATGTGGAAGATAATGTAAATGGATGATGGAATGATTATGTTAAATTATTTTTTTTCATTTCCCCGTTCTGGTAGACAAAGCGCGGCTTGTTGAAGTACTTATAACATTCATATAATCTACTGTCTTGAACATTGAGTAATTTCATAAAAAATAGTTCTCTTGGGAATTTTATATACGAGTATGCCTCTAAGCGAGGTATTGTAATTTCTTGTCTAATGTAATACTCGTATGTTTTAGACGTCCTATTAGGCTATCTTCAATAGTTTTCAACTAGGGCAATTTCATATAAATTGTCTCTAATATTATTAGGCTTACCTAACCTAATGTGATTTTTATAAATATTTTTTTTTCTATGATGGGTAAATTACCCTTTATTTAATCGCTCTTGTTGTAAAACAAGACAATGCGTGGCTCTACAGGAGAGTTTCTATAATTGGGCGGAAAGTAGGAAAAGGTTGTTAATACTAGTTTACCTCTAATCTGTGGCTATATTTGGAATACAGCATGAAGCTGAAAAAGATTTTGAAACATCTTTTAGTGTTTTTTTAAGTTTTCGAGTGATAAGTTTCGTTTGACAAAATATGTACTTAAATTATTCACGAAAAGAATGTTCTAATTTACTTCCTTAACAATGTTTGAAAGGAAAGCAGAGAACACTAGATTATCACTATTAGGTCACTATATTAGGTCACTGATATATTCGAAATAAAGAGAGAAAGTAAAAAAGAAACATGTTTGTAATTTTTTTAGCTGCCATTATTGAAAATAACTATATTCTTTTTTTTAGATAAATTTGATTTGCCACTTTCTGTCCAAATTTGGAGACTGCGATTGCGTGTTGTGGGAACTCAACGTCCGACTTTGTTTTGTTAACAGACAAGGACAAGAATCGACGATTTAGTTACTCTGGTAACGAGGCAAAGCGCGGCGTTGAGTTCCTTCTGTCAACACGCAATGTCTCCAGAACTCGGCAGAAAGTGAGGAATGGAAGTGTCTTAATAGGAACGGAGTGTCATAAAGCTAGGGTGCCTACCGTACTTTGTGCTGAATACAGAGAAACAAAACAAAATATTTAAAAAATCAGTAACAACATTTTTTTATTTTAAACCGTACATCGCATATACGAGTACTCGTATATAGGTAATCCCTACACGGATCAAGTTCCATTAGAAACACATTAGTTACATCTGCTTTAGCTATTCAGGTCATCTTAAAGGAATTGTTTTTTAATATGACCATTTAGGTCGGGGTTTCGCACCCCTGGTCAAGGAGGTATGTACGCTGACTTTGCCTTTTTCTTTATGTGTAACGTAAAAAAGACTTTTTATTCCGATCTGTAAAAAGATATGGTATGCTTAATCTTTTTTTAAGGATGGAAAGGGTAATACGCTTATTTACAAGTAATGTGCTAAAATATACTGTTTTATCTTGGATTATGATTAAAGTAAATTAATTTAGGACTGATTCTACACATTGTGACGTTGTGGGTTCGATTTCCGATGAGTTCTGTCACTCATCACGCAATGTCTTGAGAATTCCAAGAAAGTGAGAAACGGAAGTGTGATCGGAGTGTGTTCCTGTCTTACCACTAGGTTCCTGTTTTCCCTCTGCCTTCTCTGCTATGCGCGGGATACAGTGTGAAGTTTCTGTCCGACTGCTTTGTCAGCGGTGTAATATTTATACATGTGATATGTTGGACTGTATAACGTAATTCGGTACACTCGCATGTGTTTCCACATGAATCGCTTCCGAGGATCCAAAGCTTAAAGTTTGATAGGAAAGTTAATGAACAGTGCTCGTGTTGCGTAAAATTTTCATTACTTAATAATTTTGTTCATAATGAGTTCCTCCTTTGATTCGAAAAATTGTTTACAAGTTAAATAAGAATTTTAATGTGAAATAAATATTATTTTACTACAGCGTAAGGGTTGGATGACCATAATAAATTATTTTTTATTTATCAATGCAAGTGATTTTTTAAGAGGAAATTCAGTTAGGGACTGGCTATCATTTGAATAAATGTTTTTAGGATAGTATTATATCTATATAAGAGACACAAATAAGTATTTATACTTGTATTAAGTGCCTAATATGTATATAGGTACGTGGCTTATATGATCTTAGAATGGCGATATCTCAGGAATGGTAACTGTTACGAAAAAAATCATTGATATCATTTTTGTAGATAATTTTAAGATCTACAACTTTGGTTTGAAGTTTTTTTCGATAAAACTTACCGTTTTCAAGAGAAATCCAAAAAACCTCAAATTTTGACCTTTGACCTCGAATAACTTTTTAAGCACACATAGGATCGATGGGGACTTTTAAAATTTGATTTGTAATAGCAAACTATAGGTCTCCACCAATATTTGGCTCTCCGGGAATTTTTGTTATTTTACCACTTTTTATGTCTAAAATAGGAAAGGTGGAGAAAAAGGGAAAGGTGGTGGTAGAAAAGGTGAAATAGGTTTGTTATAAAACTAGGTTGTCAAAGTATAACGCTAATTTTGCATTGGAGTGAGATGAATGTCAAATGTATTAGACTAATGTTAGATGATGTCATCTGTACTAACCTATACTATACTATCTAAACGTGAAGATTGTGTATATAAAAAGGCTTCACGCTGTATCCCGCACAAGCAATTATAACAATAATACAGTAGTTTCGGACGGATAATGGATATTAGAGTGTTTAGATGATGGATCCTCTCTGCCTTTTTTGTTAAACGATGTATAAAGGATTAGTTTAAAAATAAACAAAAAACAAAATTAACTAATATATCACTACGTAGTGCATAATATAATATCAAAACAGTTAAATCATTTGAAACATATTTTACATTTTTTAGTCATACGACAGATTCAAATTTGCGTAGACCTTCGCGCTGTAAGCGTGTCATTACAACGACTGCGTGTACGTGAGGTACAAGTGACGCGGCCGCGGGACTACTAGCCGCAATACTGTCGACATTTGAATTTTAAATCAGTTTCACGCTGTATCCCGTACACAGCAGAGCAGGCAGCCCTCTGCCTAGTGTTAATACACTCCGTTCCCCACTTTCTGCTGAAATTTGGAGTCATTGCGTGTTGAGTGGCAGTACTTAATGCCGCGCTTTGCCTCGACATCAGAGCGAAGAAATGGAAATATATCGCCTCGAGTGGGGATCGAACCCACGTGCTCCTGCGCCACGACTTGCCTCAAAGCCTTAGCAAAGAATATATGTGGCATAAAAAAATAGTGTAAAGTCTCTATCTCATACCTTTAAGTTATGTCAATTTATTTAAGGCTCAAGTAATTAAATTAAAAAAAAAACAGTTATCTAATTTTAAATATTTGTGAAGTGAAAAGGAGTGGAGGAGAGTGGAAGGAAATTATCTAAATTCTTATTGTGTAATAATATTGGGGAATTTACAGCTAATCTTTTACTTAATGTACAATGAAGGCAGCAATAGCATGACTGTGGCGCGTGTGAACTCCTTCTTTAAAGCAAGCAAGACAAGAGAAGCAAGCTGACCCGCAAATATGAAATAAAGAGTAATTTATTACTAAGTAGGTACTCTCTATATCAACAAAGCTATTGTACAAATCGTTACAATTCAGTCAAAATAGACCGATTGTTATCATTGGAGATAACAACAAGGCAAAATAAACAACAACAACAACAAAAGGATTCGGAGCCATAAGGTGTAAATTTAAAGGATATTTTATATAAACACGGTTTCACAATGCGTCAGTGAATCTGACAGAAATTCATGCTCTTTGCAGGGGTCTGACAAGGAATGGCAAATTTTCGAGCCACCAGAGCAGACGAGCCAAGGAAAATTATAAACTTGATTCTGTAGGAGTGCAGGCTAAATTATACGAAAAATGATGAATGAAATTTGATCAGGTTATTTAAGATTGATAGAATAAATTTATTTTAATTTGACTCTGAAATCATCTGAAAGATGAGATTTATTTTTCAACCTTTTCAATTTATTGCGAGATTATTTTCTAGTATCGTTATAATTATTTTATAAAAAACTCCTCACGTAGACCAAAGATAGAGAGTAAGTAGAAGAAACGTAGTAAAACACTCCGTTCTCTACTTTCCATTCAATTTTCTCTACATAATGTGAGTTGAGTGGCCGGACTCAATGCCCCAATTAGTCTACCAGAGCAGATAAATGAAAATATTTTAAATACAATCAGTCCCCATATTGGGGATCGAACTTACAACAATCGGGTTTACACGGTCAATCATTATGTTTTCATATTTAATAACAAAAATATTTGAAGGTCACTAGAATAGGGCGTAGTTTGATTGTTTAATGACATGCAATATCTGTACATACGACATAAAGCTTCTCAGTAACTACAAAGTTTCCCAATTCTAATTGGGTGAGCAGCTCCGGTAAGGACTCTACATTGTTTGTGCTTCACAGTTCTTCATTTGGAATCTTTTTAAGGTAACTTCTGCACGGTAGTCGTGTACTGTACCGCAATGTCTAACTTTCCAAGTGCATGTACAGAATAACCTCGCGTGCTTCTCCTCTCGCATCTCGCATCCCGCGGCTTAACGACTGAGTTCACTTGAGATGCGTCGTAAGAAAAACATAACGTCTTTACAAAAGTACGTCGTTATGTGGAAGGAAGTGAAAAAGAATGACGTATTATCATGAATATATTGCATGTGTGTTACTTGAGATCGAGATAGATATAATTTATTTATTTTCTAAGCTTAAATAATAAACATTATCTATAGTTTACACACGGAAATATTCTTAGTAAATACTGAAATATGTCCTAAATAATAAAAAAATTCTGCAAAAAATATATAAAAGTATAGAATTAAATACACAATAGTTATAAAATCCGACTCTACTCAATAAAAGTTATAAAGTTAAAATCCTGAAAAAAGCCCATCGCGAAAACATTATCGATTTTTATGAACGCTCACTGTAAAATCGGTTCACTGAGCTGTTTAATATGTAAAAGGCATTCAATAACATTCATTCATTCATTCATTGGCAATGATTCTTGGCAAATCGGGCTAAGGACTTTCAGTTGGAGATCTCTGCCCATTGCCCAACTTCCGGCTCCGGAGGCAACTTGTTAGCGATGAACTAGAAATCGTCTCACTTTGGGCAGAACTTTAGATTATAGTCCGAAGTACGTAGGACAAAATGAAGTCTGTATTTCAAGTTATTTTGTTTAACTCTTACAGAGTATGATGTATTCACATGAATACAAATTGGAATAATATACAATGGAATTATATAGAAGTATTTGAAATTGAAAATTTGAAGAGTTTGAAATTTTCTCTATATTCCTGGGTAATATTGGATCTTCTTAAATGACTAGATTCTCGATCTGATGTAAGAAGAAACGATAGCCTCTTGCGTTGAACAATAATTGGGACAGGAACTATATTCAACAATAAAGCTACTGGAACAAATTATTATTGAATATAAAGTAATATATATATGCGCGCGTCACTCCGCATGACGTGCCGCTATAAACTACGTCTGTCATAACAACTAAACCGCACCGAATACAGCCGCAGCTACTCGTAGTTCATTGTTGACAATTATTTTCTAATTCCTCTGTACGAGTACAGTACAGTACGCTGTATCAGATTGATCCCATTATTTATGGCACGTCGCCGCGCAGTTAACAAGCCTTGTGTCACAAATAGTAGCTTGTCATGCCATTTTATACTTATAAACGTTTTTAAAACACGATATTTTCTTTAGTTTTTTTTTTCAATTAAGATAATAAGTAGATATGACTTTAATAGGTTTAGTTGAATTATTTTTTTTGTGTCAAATATATTTCATGTGCTAATATCGTCGATGTCAAAGTAATCATTCATATTTCACTTAAAACAATAAATGAATATTTTTTTTAGCTTTACCGTGCCTCGTGCAACAAAATATTTAATTGAATACATGTTTCATGGTTTTCCAGAATTCTCCCCCTAAGGGTGCAAATAAGGGGTTGAAAGTTTGTATGAAAAAATCTTTAAATCGACATCGATTTTTATAAATTTTTAAATTCAGACTCTTAAAAATATTTAATTGAATACGTGTTTCATAGTTTATTACAATTCATCCCTAAGGGTGCAAATAAGCACGCGAAGCTGCGCGCGTCCTCTACTAACATATACTAAAAATCAGAATAAAATAAATATTTATCCTGCCTCCCAAAAAACAAACGTGATTTTTTGACGTTTTCATACATAATGGTACAGAACCATTCATTTAGTAATTGTTTTTAAACTGATAATTGTGAGCATAATTTACTTATATTTAAATTAAATATATCATTGTTTCTAAATATCCACATGATGTTTATAGGCGGCACTGTAACTAAGAGGATGTCATTAGAGTTTGTTTTCCGTTAACGGTTATATTAACAGCAGGCGACAGGCGACAGGCACAGGCGCGCGCATTCCTTAAATACTAAAATATTGTCGAGTGTAGCTGTCTATTAAAGTATTATAATTATTAATAGAAATAGAATGTACTATGTACTACTATAGTGAATAAAATTATTACAAAAGCTGGAGAGTGTGAGTGTTGGCTCGCCCGACATGAAAGTAATCGAGGTCAGTAAATAAATAATTGTGTATTTACAGCGGGGGAAATCGCAAGCGGGTCGCTACTTATATAATATAATCCTTGTTCGTAGTTCTATATACTATTATTCCCTAAATTTATAGTCTTAATATTGTAAAAAAAAGAATAAAACAAACAAAAAACAGACAGAAAATATCTAGAAAGGTAAGCTGATTATGTTTCCACGCAAATTGGACCTTATGATTGGTTCGAGGATACGGCGGTACCGACCCTATAATTTAATAAAACCACATCATACTGATTTTATTTAATTATAATTATTAATATTAATTGTCTTAATGTCTACCTGACTTAAATATCATATTGAGAAATATATAATATTGATATATTAGAGAACTGTTTAGTGAGTTGGCTAACAAGATATCTTACATTCAATCCTATATATCCAAAGAAAATATTTATAATTTATATATTTCTATTAAATATTTACCTAGGCGCGTCGTTGTGTCCAGCCCTATATAGATACTATGTGATAGGTGATGAATGTTGTCGCTGCATTTCGTATAGCTGCGTTAATAGCATGGTTATACAACAAATAAATCCACAAGAACAATTTGAATTCAGCACAATAATATCCTGACCAGATCGCAATGGCGTTCGTATAACAGTTTAACTGTGTGTTTAATTATTTCCATATATTATTAATAGTATAAGCGAGAAGTTATATAAGCCATAGGCATCTGCGTTTGCATATCGCTTCGGCTTCGAGTGTAAACCTGCTTAATCCGTTTTTTGACATTATGCATAAAAATGTATGGGACACTTTTATATCACTCAAAAATGATAAAAAGATTACAAAATCAACCTTTATTTTACTTCATAGTAGAAAATACAAACCATTTTCGACATTGTAAAAACCTTGCGATACACACAACACATACGAGTACACTGGTTGTTAGCCGGTTGCGATCAGATGTAATAGTCACAGCCGTAGCCGGCCAGTGGAGCGTATAATACTCGCCGTATAATAATTTTGACGTGATATAAAGATATAAGCCCCTATGAATATTTAATGTGACATGGCTGTCAGGTCTACGTAAGTTGTGACAGACTTTGTTGGGTAATGAGCAATTCTGTTACAAAGCTTATTACAGCCATATTACATCATGGAAACTAAATATATTGTGTAATGTACATTTTTATTCCTTTTAGTTTATCTCTGCATTCCACATATTTCGGAGTAGGCAGACGGAATCTAGTGTTAAGACACTCGACTTTTCCTCCAGCTTTCCCATTAGAGTGAATGAAAAACTAAATATTTTCAATTGCACGCTCTCGTAACGGAACAAAGGGCGGCGTTGATTTCCGCCATTCAACACACAATACCTCGAGAATTAGATGGAAAATGGGGAACGGAAATGTCTTAATAGATACTTAATACTATGAAGTGTCTTAACACAAGGTTCCATCTATCCTGCAAGGTGCAGGATACAGCGTGAAGTTAAGAAATTTAGTATTTTGTTTACCAATTTCTTTCTAGTAGAAAAAAAAGAAAAATTATAATATCAAATGAAAATTACTTTCTTTACATTAAAATAAATAAACTTTTATTAAAATAAATAAACCGGTTGCTTAACTTAGAAATGTTAAAATTTTCATCTAATTTCCCTCTCTCGTTCTGAAGCTTATTCTTTAATTTAGAAAGTGAAGGTTGATTTAACATAAATGTTACATATTCTAAGATTTAATAGAAATATTAATATTTTTAAATTTTTAAATGTTTTTCAATTCAAAAACCTTTATAACCATTTTTGCTGTGTTATAGTCTTCGATTAATGACTACAAAAACTTGTAAACATTTCTGAATATTTTTAGAATAACACTTAAGAAATGTTTGAACTTCATAAATTGAACCCTTTTCCTTAATATCAACAAAAAAAATAACAATTTTCTACCAAAATAAATAAATCTCATACAAAAACTTAATTATCATAAAAAATTCTTTCATTAAATTGTTCCAATTACTTTAGGATATCAAAGTCGAATTCAAATCGACTTTACATAATTCATTTGATTTGCAACTTTAAAAACCATTCGAATAAACCGGATACAAGATTCAACGGATTTAGTAGAGACATTAATTGAGAAAAAAAATCCGCCTTACAAAAGTACCGCCTTTGATCGAGCATTGGAAATGTAGAAAATGGAATTTTTATTTCTATAAGTTGTATATTTTAATTACTTCTGCTGTATTATAATCTATTTTAAAAGGAATTATTCTTTGAGTAGTTTT
>JAEBDU010000098.1:155137-187490 GCA_016802625.1 Heliconius numata
TTGACTAAAGATGAGTTAAATGATCGATGTTCAGTTTCAAGATTGAAACTGAAAATGAAAAAGTTTCTTTTGTTCTTTCCTCTGATTTTATCATTAAAATTGTATTTATAAGCGTCGTTTATTTTTTAAGTAAATAGAGAGAAGCTATATCAATTATTGTATTCTCAATTTGGATGTTTTTAACACACTTTTACAAGGTCGAGCTGAAACCAACTAAATAATAAAATGTAAGAATATGAATTTTTACCACTTTTAATAACTTATCTTCATAAAACTTGGCAGTTGTACGTAGCTTACTTAGGTACTAACGAGCTGGTCGGATCACCATCGTCGGATCAAGTTACTAGTAAGCCAGCCAGCCATTAGTTTAGGATGTATTAAAGCTTCGATCATATTCTATCGCACTTTTGTCACTTGGTGTAGAAAAGAGTGATTTAATTTTTTCATTCCCCTGACTAGGAACCGAACCCAGAACATTCGCAGTTATACACTTGTCACTGCGCCACGGCGGCCTCTATTTCCATTATTGTATTAATAATAAATATTCATTACCACGATTTTAGATATCCTTCTAATTTTTACAGTCAATTTCTGAGTAATCTTTATTAGATGTAATAAAGATTTATTGTATAGATAACTGGAGGAAAGTTAAAGATACCGCAGAATATTAATATCAAATTCATATTATTGGTCCTTTTATATTGTTTTCAAATTAAACCTCTAAAAAACAAGCCATTTTATAATAACACTTACTTATTTATACAAAATTTAAAAAAATAATACATAACGATAGTTGTAGGTTCGAATTTATCAAGTTTTTGTGTTTTTTTATGTGTGTGTTTTGAGGACAGAGGACACCCAATATTAAAATACTCCGGTCCTCACATATCCTCACATTCCGTGTTATACGGCGGAACTCAACGCCACGAAAGTTTTACTTTTACACAGAGATCGCTTTGATGTTACCCGTCGTATCTACGGTAAAGTTACGAGGAGTTCGATTCCCGCTCTGAACAAAACGAATTTTGCCAGAAAATGAAGAAAATATTGGTTTTATTTTGCCTACCCTGCAGTGAGTAACATTATTGACCATAACATTAACTTCAGTTTCACGCTACAGTGTACGGCTACGGCTGCATCGTCGTCAGCCAGACGGCTTAGACGCAACATATACAAATATCAACATAATATTTAATTTAGACAAAGGTCACGTGCTAACAAAGAATATTACTTGTTACGCGTCAACATTATTCTCGCTCAAGTGTAGAGTGGCAGTACCCAACGCTGCGCTATATCTTGTTACCAGGGAGAGCAACAGCCGCGATTACACTCACACGAGCACAGCCGCATCGCGGAAGCTAGCTCACATATCTTCTAAACATTTTTGCAGTATCCAGTCAAATGTTTAGATGAACGAGTGGCCCAAACGCGGCTTCGCCAGTTTAAGCTTGCTGTTATACAAAGTACATAAATAGTAGCTTGTGTTATTCTGGTTTCCAGACTTTCACATTTATAATATTAATATAATACTAGGATTACTGTTTATACTATTCGCTTAGACATAATTTAAGGTCGCTGCACGCTGCTAGCAATAATAATCTATTCACATAAATCAATTTTCCTTTGTAAGCACAAATTATACACTGTACACGGCGCTGTACATCATTCTTGATTTATATTAGTTGCTATTGTTATAGCATTGTTTAATTATGTCACGTGTGGAGGCAATATGTGAGATCAATAACTGAGGAGAGCGGAGAGAATCTGAGGAGAGTTTCTTTATAAGAAAGAAGGATTATTAAGATGACGCAATGGCACAACGCCTGACTGTAAGCGCGACAGTCGGGGGTTGCAGTCCCACTCGGGATTTTATGATTTCCATATACCATACCACACAATTTGCGAGACATTGAGTGTTGAGTAGCGGAAATACACGCCGCGCTTTGTCTTGTTACCAATTAAGAGGAAGAAGTTTTAGAGAACATCATGCGTAGAGTCATCTTCATATTTTATTTCATTAACTAGCTGACCCGGCGAACTTCGTACCGCCTAACAGTCATTCTTTATTTTTTGTTTTTTAATACTCATTCTGCTATTCGGGACACCGGGGCGAGTATATAATAATAATAATACTTTATTGCACTAAAAAACAAAGAAACAATACAGTAACAATATTTACAAAAAGACAATAAAAAGTGCAATGTCGGGCCTTATCACTAAAAGCGCTTTCCTACAGACAACCATTTGAAAGAACTTATAATAAATATGATTTTATTAAATATAAATAAGTTATTAACATATAAACATTCATACACTGATAAAAACACAACATACATACAAATACATACATACTATATATATTTTGGTAGAGTAAAGTGATTGCAATTAAACAAACTAAACTAAAGTAAATACTACCCTAAATTACGCACTATTTTTATGTGTAAAAGTTATGTAGGTACATTAGTTTTGTACTTTTTACACAATAATTGATTGTGTAAATAGAAAAACAGATAATAATTTTAAAATTAGATTACATAGATTTAACCATCCTTTAACACCCTGGTATTTCTTTTTCTAATATTTTTAACAGAAATTGCTCCTCTACAGCTTCATTATATGGGTAGATTAACTAAAACACTTAACGTTCAATTATGTTAATCGAAAATATTATGTATACGCATAAGTATTGAGATGATTACTATTCTTTTCCGATGTAATTAATATTTAACAACTAATAATTAATAACGCAATAATATGTTTAAAATTCTGTTTCTATTTTCTCAAATATAAATTTCTTGATATCTTTAAATACATGTTATGATAGAGTGTAGTGTTATCATTCATTAATAATTATTTTTTTATCAATAGTGATTCCAATCGAGAGGTTTCAAACTTCATTCTTTCGCCAAGAATTGCGGTGCGATTCAGAATCTATTGAGTCATCTATTAATGTTAAACTGATGAAACATACCGTTTTTATGTTAAATTTCTCTTAACATAAAATAATATTAAACATAAACGATGTTTTGCTTTTTTTGATGTATTAAAATTAATAATATTCATTCCGACGTAATAAATGTTTAGCAAATAATAACGCAACAATATGTTTTACGCGTTATCAACAGTCATGTAATTAAAATGTTTCCAAATTCTTTTCTTCCAGAGAATCTTGCCAGAGCGCCATCTATTGTGCTAATAGTTAAACTATCACCGATCGATCATAGTTAAAACATACCGTTTTCTCAGTATAAATAATCAAAAACTATATTTTGCTAAAGTTTTAAAATAATAATATTTCTCCCGAAGTAATTAATGCTTAACAAATAATAACTTGTTAAGATATGTTTTATTCGTTATCAAGATTCGTTAGTACTTACTATTTGTTGTCAATAGATCTCCAATATTAACTTCTTGAAAACATTAAATACTCATATCTTTTGATAGAGTGAAGCGATTACAATGAAATAAAAACTAAAACCTACTCTGATTTATTTGTAATTTTTATATATAAAAGTTGCTTAAATTTGTTGTGTACTTTTTACGTGATACGTGATCACATAAACAGACAAAAATTCAAATGGATTCTGTTAATGGTCCTTTAACACCCTAGCTATTTATTTTTTTTATATTTTCAATGTACAGGAATGACTTTTCTACAGATTTATTATAAGTATAGATTACAATCAAAATACAAATTAGCAAAGGATCAATCCTTCGAATATCAAGAAACCTTCGACTACAGCTAACAAACTCATTACGAAGTATTATTAGAATCTGATCGCGAACAGTAGATTAAACGATAAATCAAGAATTCCTTTCCTGGAAAAATTCCAAATTTCTTTTTTCATAATTCTTCGCAAATTTTGTTGCTCGCTTAGATTCCCGTTCGATATATATTTTTTTATTAATTTACGTCGATTTATGTTCAATTATTACAGTTCTAATCGCCGCTAATCGATGAATATCGTGATTACAGCGGCTGAGGCTATCATGGCGCAGTGGAACAGCGTCAGATTATAAACGCGATGGTTGTGGGTTCGATTCTTACCGGTTCCGGTGGTAGCTGCGGCGTGCGTCTAGAATTGAGTTGCGCTACTTAATTTGGCTGTAAATATTCCTATTATTTTGTTTCCTGTTGAGAAAGTTGAAAATATAACTGCTCAAGAGAATTTATCTTCATAGCTCATGAATTTATCTTATGATTAAACGATTAAAATATTTCTTCAACGTGATCACGATCAAGAATAAGAGGAAAATAATTTAATGACCCTGGTGCGGGTGGAGAGCTGTTTGTTATGTGTAAAAAGAATAATGGCAGAATTGTTTTCCTGTTCGTATACATGGTAAAAAATCGTGGACAAATTTACGCTAATTTATATAATATTGTATGCTAATATATACTTATTTTGTAATATATTATTATATTACAGAATAAGTAATGGTAAGATAAAAAATATGTATTTATATTATTATTATTGACAATATTATCATTTAAATTATCCAAAACCTGCGCATAATTTAAAAAGAAAATCATTGAAAATGTGAAGAAATCAAATAACCAAGTCTACTTTGTATAGACCGTGCGATCGTCTCTAGGTCATATTTTCTATAATAGAACATGCATATTAAATTTATTAAATTCATAATAAAAAATGCCTTTCAAATATTGTACTTTCATTTATAAGTAAGGTAAATTTTGTTCAATAGTTTTCTTTTAATATTTATTATAGAGATAGTCTTAGTTGCCAATAAATGTGTAATTATTATATTTAAATGCTGTATACAAGTGTATTGCATCTTTTGTCATTTATATTATGTATATCTGTTATGTAATAGGGTAGTGAGTAGTATTAAAATTTTAAAAAAATCTCTATTAATAAATTATTTCGTTAAGAGAACATAGTGTCAAAACACTTCGTTTTCTGCTTTAGCCCAAATTCGAGACATTACGTATTGAGTGCCGGATCTAAACGAAGCACTTTGCTTACTTCGTTTTTAATTACTAATTTGAACGGAGTAAAGGAGCCTACTAAAAAAACTGATTTAATTTTGATTTAATATATTAATAATTACTTTCTATGGAAATTTAGTAGGAATAAAAAAAATCGTTTACTACTTAGCTCAGTCCTTAAACCGGTGCCATAAATAATTTGTTTAAAAACTTCGCCCATAAAATAAATCTCATCTCCTAACAAACTTAGTAGTTTTTATTTAAATTAAGAAAACTTTAATATACAGCATAAGTAATGTCTCTTTAAAAAGTGGAATATAATAAAAAATATTATATTTCATATTTTAACGTTTCGATGGGGAACAGAGATTGTAATAAGAAATATGTAAGTATATTACGTTTTTACCCGTAAAGTACGGCAGGCAGAGGGTAGGTTTCCAAGCGTTAAAGCACACCTTTTCTCGCTTCTCCGTCCAATTTTCGAGAATCTTGACGCCACCCACTGCTTAATATACACAATTTTATTGCAAATTAGTCAATTAATAAAGTTAGCAATTTCTTACGGAGCAGTAGTCCAATGAGAATGTCAGTTTTTCTGATCTAGTCGGACAAATTGCAGCGTTATTATATTATATATATTATTACGATATATATACAAACATAAAAATTGTCAATCAATTTGTGAAATTCCTACGGAATGTAACGTCAATATCTCAAACATAATAAGATCTGTCAAAGACGTGGACAAAGTATCCTGTCCAGGCGTTCCCCGGAATTACTATACCTATACGTAGCTCGCAGCTCTCGACTCTAAAGTGTTTTTAAACGGCGGCGGGTCAAATAAGAATTGATGTCGACGTTGAGCTCGACTTGAGGAAGCTGTGCAGAGAGTAATTTCCGTCCGCTAAAAGGACATTTTTGCATTTTCAAATCTCATTTACGCTTGCAGTTTCGTCACTCTAAACAATGTATACAGTTATTTTGCAATAATATTTTGTTGCTCAAATATTTATGGAGGTAGACTTTCTTTATTCTCGCAGTAGTCAATGGAATGTCAAATGTGGAACACTAGGTTCCCTCTGCGTATCCCGCTATAGAAAGCTTCTTTTTTTCACACTTGTGATGGGCTAGGAAAATAATTAGGTATTATATAAAGCAGCTCTAAATTCCGCCAACGGAGATTATCTCTGATGAAATCTTCTGGGCCTATTCTACAGTAGTGCTAGATGAGGTATTTCAGGACGCTGTCACAGTTGTAATATTAATTCAAAACAATATGACGCTTTGATAAACAACTTGATATCTTAATGACGGTGTTCAGTTCAGTTCAGTTCTTTAATCACGGTGTTGCGAGCGTGCCAGTCGAGCACGAAATCACTTCGCCAATTTCACGTTGTATGTAGAACACACGAAAGTTCCGTAAAAAAAGAGGTAATGTTTGTTACACAACAGAAAAATGCATGTTCAAAAGGGAGCCAGTTAAAATACTGGCTTCACCTCCAACAATACAAAAAATATATAAATATAAAGGGAATTACAAAACATTATATAAAAAAAATATATATCGAAAAAAGGCGTACACGCTGCTTCCTGCACATAGCAGGATAGGTAATGGAAAGCTGGGAACCCTAAGCACTAGTTAAGATACTCTGTTCCCATTAACACACTTACTTTCTCTATTTTCATAATTCTGAAGGAGTGACGGAAGGGAAAGGTATTTAAAAAAAATAATAACAAAAAATACATATATTATTGATGTTTAGATTAGTGTAGTGTTCTTATCGTATAAATATATTATACTAATTAACTTATTTTTTTTTTACGATGATAATTAATACTTTTGTCATTTTACTACCCTTTGTTACTCTTATTTTACGAAGTTTATTTTGTGCGGTCTATAATTTTCCTCTTAATTTTTCCCTATTCTAAAAGAAATAAAAATAAAATACAATATAATTAAATAATATTTTAACAATAACATTTAAAATGATATGAATATATTTATATTTAACGAAACGGAACTAAAAACATTTCAAAAAATGACACACCTCCAAACAAAAAAGAATGTAAGTTTCAGCGTGAGTGATCAATACGAACACACGCACACAAAACAAAACCTTTAAAAGTAAGCCGTTAAAAGGGCTGTATTGAATCCATTGTTCCAATTTATCTTTTTGTTTTATTCTGTGTTGAGGCGTACAAAATATTGAACCTCATTTGATCATTCAACGCACGTATGGGCCGATAATGAGCCGTCGACTCCATCGTATCAACCTTCGGCCATATGCCCTTTATTTCTGTATCTCTTACAGATGTTGACTCTGACGAGGACGTGCTTGGATCATTTCTGGATACTGGGTGAGAGAGGCTATCACGTTTTTTTGATACATCTCATTACAGTTTTCCTTGTAGAGTGTGTATTAAATAAACCTACCACCATCGCGTTTGCACCACGACGGCTTCTCTAAACATATTTACAACAGGCAAGGTTGACTGTTTCTTATATTAGACACTAAGTTACTGACATAACTGACTAACTGTTTAAATCGGACCTAAGAATATATGTATTTTGATAACAATGAGAACCTAATTACATAACTGTGTTTTTGCGTTAGCTATTTTAAAATAATTACATTTCAACTAAAGGGGTACTACTGAAATCTAAAGCTTCAATACAGTTTCCATTTGAAGAAATTAATCAAATTTCTTAGAAAAGCTACCGTTGTTCGTTAAGACAGATGTAATTTGTTTGAAATATTATTGAAGAATAATATAATATCTATACCTTTTTTTTATAAATCTATTTTATTATCTTTGATTTAAAATATTTCAATTTAATTACATTTTGGATGTAACTCTTATGTTAAGTAACGCAACTGAACGCCGCGTTTTGCTTACCACGGTAAGCGTACTACCTCGCGCCACGACTTCATATCATCAAATTAAACTGTTGACTTGTATTTTACTAGAAACTACTAACTCAACAGTAGACAATAAGTGAACTATTAGATAATTAGTCCGGTTACGGCGCACTGGTGACGGCCGTGCGCTGGTGCCGGGTGGTGGCGGGCTGGTGTTCATTAGGCAACACTAAACGGCAGTCCCCGCAACTATCCACCACTCCGAAGTGCAAACTTATCATGAACACTCGTTATGATCGGTGGAATGATGTAATTTTTAACTGAACTTTTTTCAGGCAGCGGGAACCTAGTATCAAGGCAATCCGCTTCCCACTTTCCGCCGATTTCTGGAAGCAGTGCGTGTTGATTTGGTGTCGGAAAAGTCGGGTAGACGCACGCAAAAAACGAGAGATGTGCGGAAAAAACATAATATTTTATCAATTAGGGTGGTATCTCAAAAAACATATGTGCAATGTATGGTGAGTAATGACTCGTCCGTAAGACGATTATCCTGAAAGGATTTTAGTGAAACTTGTCAGACGCCGTGAATCGGTATTTTTTTACCCAGCGATCATCAGTCTTGGTTTTTTCTCGACATAATGGATATGGATAAACTCTTCAACGGCAAATAGTTATGGATCATTATGGGAAATAATATATTTTAAGGTAGAGATTATAGAAATTAAATAAGCAAAATGAGAAAAATTATACGACTTTATGAAAAACTAAGTGCTTCTTCACATTTCTTTGCATTGTGCGTTGTGTGTGCGTTGTTTGTCAGTCACTCAGTAAAACATAATATAATAGTAATTGCGTCTCTGTCGTTTGATAAGTCAGGCAGTGCCTGACTCATCACGTGAGGGTTGTGGGCTCAATTCCCATATATAGAAACAACATACTCAATATCATTATAAAACAAAGTTTATGCCAAACAACCCGCCAAGTAAAGGTCCGCTGTCAAGTGGCAAATGGAGAGCGGAGTGTTTTGATAATAATAATAGAGAAAAATAATAGAGAGTCGAGCGGTTCAATAGAGACGGGAAGTACGGCCCTTGTAATATAACATTACGGCAACTTTCCGGTTCGGGTGCTTTGAAACTGTTTTTGTGGAATAAAAATAATTTTCTTTTCTACTATCACTTATAAAGTGCTTATGCTATATATTTAGCTGATGTGTCAATAATTAAATGCGTTTTTCTCTAAAACTATTCGCAATTTCGAAATAGTAAGCAAATTTTATCTTCGTTTAACGTAGAAAATTAATAACGTATTTTAAAGGATAAGGATTAATACCATTATGGAAGAATATCCCTCACAATAAAAAATATATTGAAATTACTATTTTTAGACAGAAATATGATCACTACACGTTATCCTTAAAAGATACGAATATGCTGTCGCTGACTTTTTTGTAGATTTTATTAAGAGGAACAATACTCCAGTACATTATTTTCATGTATTACTTACCATTAAAGCAGCGCATGCGCGAAAGTGTCTCAACGGGTACGACTTTATACACATATATATTATTTATGTTAATTTACATAAGAATCTACAAATAATAAACTATATATCAACCTTCCCTGAGAAATACTCGACCTAATGGTGAAAACCGCATCAAAATCTATTGGGTGGTTTAGAGGAAGAAGAGTTAGAAAGGCCAGACAGAGGTGAAATGCGACTTTGTTTTATAAGATACTAGTGGACCTGAACGCGGCTACGGCCGCTCGAACTTTACGAATATTTATTAAATATATTTATGAAATTATTTTCAATTTTCAATAGAGAGATGCGTTGAGCAAGCTCATTTTGGGTGACGTTTTCTAACAACAAACTTTGCAAATCGTTGCTTAGCAACGACGGTTGTTATTAACATGGCGGAACAAATTGCAAGTCAAATTAATAAATATTTTAATATATTGGTATATATCGAAAATATTACAAATATGAGAAAAAAAGTATCCTATGTTCATCCCGAGACCCTCAAGTATCTCTCTATGAGTATTTTATCACAATTAAATTTGCGGTTTGGCCCTGATTGCGTAAAAGACAGACAGACAGAGTTACTTTCGAATTTATAATATAGGTATGGATAGGATAGGATAGGATAAAATATTTCAATATT
The DNA here is from genome assembly GCA_016802625.1 of Heliconius numata. NCBI lineage: Eukaryota > Metazoa > Arthropoda > Insecta > Lepidoptera > Nymphalidae > Heliconius > Heliconius numata. The sequence continues at coordinate 165,114 of JAEBDU010000098.1, forward strand.
ATATTAAAGATCCTCGTAGCATCACCGTTTATTCCGTGCTAGGCAGAAGTGCAAACCTCCGCCCACGTTGCTCGTAAGTTTCGAGACATGTGAATTGTTTGTCGTAACTTAACGCCGCATTTTAACTTTCAAAGCAAAGAAATGTAAATAGTTTAATATATTTACTCCCCCGAGAAGTGATCGAATCCACAAACATCGCTTTTAAAGCGCTTTACGAAGCTTTCACTACTAATTTTTCATTTCACTAATATTAATAATAATAATAATAATTCAAAATGTCGGCCAATAACAGTGCAAAGTTTTCGCATAACGAGTTGTGCAAACTGGCTCTCCAACAAAAACGTTATCTCCGCACCAATATTCATTTATCAGGCTAATCACTGAATCGACACCTACAAATTCCTCGGAACTTAAACATAACAATAGGTTTTGCGAATTGAGTTTTGAAACTAACACAATTCGAACTTAATAAATCTGCGAAACAGCGCTGTTAACGAGGACCTGCTAAATAGGCTAACTTTGATTTAGGTAAGGCCGTCGTGGCACAATGGTAGTGTCTGAATGTGAACAAGACGGTTACGGGTTCGATTGCCGCTAGACAAATTAAATTATTTAGTCGCTATGGTATCAACGTAAAGCACGGCGTTTAGCGCCGTCATTCAACACGCAATATTTCGAAAATTAGGTGGAAAGCGGGAAACAGAATTTCTTCACAGGCGGTTTTCCAACTCTGTTATACTCGTATGCGTGATACAGAGTGAAGCTAAAGCATGGGTATTTACGACTTTCTTAACATTTCTCGATAGGTCCCTTTTCTATTTCGCTAGAATAGTCACTGTATGTGGCCGTTTTCCGCTTCAGTGGTAGCGGCCTCCTATTATACAAGTGACTGTCGTATGGAGTGGCCGGTCTGGTGGTGGGTGGCCTGTACATTCTTTCCTCTGCCACTAATATTATAAATGTGAAGTTTATAAAGATGGATGCACAAAATCCACTGTACGGATTTAGATTAAATTTTACAAAAATATAGATTATATATTAGAGTAAGTAACACATATGCTACAATTTACGTAAGGATTAGTAAAATTTTACTATAATATAACAATAAATGGAAGGAAGAATATATATAATTTTATTATTATATACCAAGCCTTATATCGTGTGTATTAAATTTGTGTTACTGAGTGACTGACAATCAATGCACAGCCGGAACGAAGGCGTAGAACGTCAAATTTAACATATAGAGTCCTTGAGAGATAGAGTTGTGGAGCACTAAGAAAGGAAGTTGGTACAGAAACAAAATTCTAACAGAGATAAAGAGTTTTCTATCTATAACCAACTTGAGCTATTAAGGTGATCTTAAGCCATCTATATAGATGAAAATTATTAAGTCGTTATTATTTATTATATGTACTTAAAACCACTAACATAACAAATATTTGAAGAAACGCAGCAATATTCAACAAACACTAAACTTAAGAAAGCAAGGTCAAACAAGATAAAGCACTCCAATACTGGAAAATCTTGGAAAACTGGCAAACATTAGTTATAAAATTCACTGGAGGACAATAAAACTGAGAAAACTACCAGCGTTTGTGAACGAAGTAGCGATAACTCAACTGAATTGAAAATCCCGAAGCAAACTGAACAGGTACGAAAACATGGGAAATATGGGGTGGAACGTCAGCTACAGTGGCTAGCATCAGGGTCGTATGTCAGACACCGAGCACCCGTCTTGAGACGGGTTATGTTTTAAATGATAAATATTTATTTTGATTATATTTAAAGTTATTTTCAAGTAAATAAGTATCTAAATATACTGTTTTCTTTCTAGTAAAAAAGTATCTAATATTTTACAGAAAAAATATAAGCAATATTTCAATCTGTTCTTTCCCTTGTATTTATTCGATGTTGTATATACGCGAGCTCATTGTCCTGTTTTATCTAACGTGAACCAAAAAAAATGTGTGTATATTAAACCTGGCGACGTTTGTGGGTTCGATTCCCACCCAGGAGAATCATTCACAACAAGACAAAACGTAGCCTTAAGTCACTCAACAAGTAACGTCTCAAAAATTAAAAAAAAAACACAAAGTACAAAGTGTTTTAACATTAGGTTGCCTATGATTATCATGATATAAGCGGAATACACCGAGAATCTAAAAAAATATATACATAAATATATGTACAAACACTCCTCAAGTTTAATTTATATCCAAAGATATCGCATATTATCCGAGTCTGGAAAACTCTTATTGGACCTAAAATTATTAACCATTTCTCCAATTTAGATAGTCCACATTACACGGAGGGTTATGTATCTCAAAAGGGGAAAAAATGGACAAGCGCGAGTCTGGCTCGACCAGCAAGGGTTCCGTGTAAAAATGGTGCATTACTTTTTATGAAATTCAAGTGTAACTTAGCAAGAGCTCTTTCATCTGATTCTTCACTTGAACAAGCGACTTTAAAACCAAATTTTGCCCCCCTTTTTAAGATTTAACCACAAATGTATAGATAGTTTTGCATGTTGCTTATAGACCTACAAAACTACCTAAAAAATCCAATAAAATATACTTTATATTTATGATAAAAATTATAATTGTAGTTCATTCTCTACAAAATTAGTGCATATGCCCGCAAACTTAGGCTTGTCAACGTTTTTAAATTGTACTTCCTTTTTACCAACAATCCTGAAATTTATCATACTTGACAAATTTTTTACTTAAGTTAAACTAATATCCATTAACCATCTTGTTGAACAAAACTGCTGAAGCCTCGACAGTCATTGAAATAAATATTTTAACCAAAAAATCCAGTGCGAAGGTTATTCTGGGGAATTGTGAAACTTAATCGGGATATCCCTTCAACGTTGGCTGGTGTCCAACAAAATTCAGCCATGCGTTTGCACGATAATTTGCTTTATATTAATGTAAATAACGTCGGTTATTGTATACATAACATTGTCTAATTGTACTGACCACCGATGTAACACCGCTACTTTTATTTTATGTATTGTTTCCAATGGAACGAAAATTGTAGGTACGGTTATTGTCGTTTTTATGGAAGGAAAGGGCATTACCGATATCTAGTTACGAATATTCTGATATTATATAAAAATATACATATACTAAATTAGTAATAGGTCCCTGTGACGCAGAGGGGTGACGACTGATTGTGAATGCTGTTGTGGGTTTAATCCCTGCTCGGGGGAATGAACCTTTTTCATTTCTCGGGTCTGGTAAAACAAAATGCCGCGTTGTGTACCGTCACTTGGTACGTAATAAATAGAATTCTGTATAACAAAATATTGTTAAAATTCTAAATTCTGGTCTTTTCTGATGTTCTCCAAAAGACGCTGTTCGAATCATTAAGGACCTAGTAAGCTGTGAAAGGCTTGACACTTTGGCTCTGCGTAGAGACGTCTCCTCGCTGTGCGTTCTCTATCGCATTTATCATGGTGAGTGTTCTGAAGAACTGTTTGACCTGTTACCTGCCGCCGAATTTTCTAACCGCACAGCACGTCACAAACTTAAATATCATCCACACCATCTGGATGCGTGGCACTCCACTACTGTACGGTTTCGTAGAAATTTCCTTCCACGCGCCACCGAACTACCCGCGGCAGTGTTTCCAGGTCGGTACGATATGGGTACCTTCAAAAAGCGCGTCTATCTCCACCTCAAAGGCCGGCAACGCACCTGTAGCTCCTCTGGTGTTGCACGGGGTCCTGGGCGGCGGTGATCACCATCAGGTGACCCGAACGCTCGTTTGCCTTGTCCTTTTACCATAAAAAAAAAGACGAGGCTTCCAATCCTACCTACGTAAAAAACACTTTTTAGCTTCACGCTATAGCAAGCTCATATCAAGATAGATAATAGAAACCTAGTGTTAAAACACTCCGTTTCCATTATGATACTTTTGTTCCGTATTACAAAAAATAGGGAAAGAGCCTTACCTATCATAACTTTAAGTGTATCCTGTAAAAAAGATACAGAATGTTTCACAATACTTACGTCTTACATCTGTTCCGTGTCTACATACTAGAGGCAGTATATAGTAAGCCTTTGATGCAGACGCTTAATGTCAGAAATCGTTGTAATTTACTCATAATGCTAATGCATTTGCAGCTTTAATAACGGCATTCTTTATTGTATGTATATATATATATATATTTGTTGCAGGTTCAATCCTCGTTTGGAGGCATTTATATGTGAGACTCCGCCTGAGTATTACTTTGACCAAATTCAGACTTTTACCTCCTCTCTGGTCTACCTCTTCAACTACCAACCAACCTACCAACCCTACATACAAAATTTCAGCGTTCTTCGCCTTAATGTACTCATTGAAAATATTTTTATCATTTAGTAAAATATTCAGAGCGAACTTAGTAGACTTCGTAATCTAACTCTCCGCCTGATTTGAAGAAAATATTGTTATAAGAAATTATTAACCAAATATTTTAATTTCTCCGAATTTGCATCGAAATAAACTTATCAACCATTGTGTACTTATTGAAAATATTTTTATATTTTTTATAGTCAAACAATATCCTCCCGCATGTCAATAGTCTCTTATTTTTTTTATCATCTTAAAATATTTAAAAACTTTTAAGGTTGATGACAGTTTACAAGCCAACTGTGAATGGGTTCAACCCACTCGAGAGAATAAAATATTATAATGTTCCCTGGTCTGATAAGAAGACAGCGCTGTGTTGAGTTCCACCACTCAGTACGCGACGTCCCGCAGTTAGAAGCCTATGCCTACTCTGAAGCTAAAAAATCTTTTACACGTAATATTATTTTAAATTCAGTGACACCTGAAAACTACGTAGCCCGGCCGCACTGAAGCGACAAATCTCTAACAGCACAATAGGCGGTAGCTCACTGCAATTTTGGGCGCGTGTCGCTCAACCCCGTTTGATGTGGCGTAATTAAACAATGGCTTGCCGAGGCTTTATAACGTTTGGCACTGGTTTGTCCTCTATCTATGTATTGGTGTCAACTTTTTCATACCAAATAAGTGAATAACAAGGTTTTATTTTGTATTGATAAAATAACATATTCACGCTTCTTCTTGTATTGTAGAGTTAATACACTCTGTTTACTACTTTGGAACCATTTTAAGTAATCTTGTCTAAACTACGCCAAAATAATGATTATTTACGATTTTTAGGAAATAATTCCTAATTGAAAAACAAGTCCTGTAAATTCTGTTAAGCTAAAATTTTATATTAAAGTTCAAAATATTCTTTCAAAATATTTAAGTAGATTTGGGAGTGTTGGGAAAAATTTTCTAATTTTTATGAAAAGCAGGCAAAAGTTCTTTTTTTTTTATCTGTTTTTATTTGGGGCCTTTTAAGTAAATAAAATACAAAAATGTCAGTCCCATCATTCCCTTAAAACGAACTAAAATACATAATAATAACACATATTTGCTAAAGTAAATTATAAACGTTATTTAAATACACTATTTAACCTTGGTATACCATATACACATTTTCCTACGTTCCCCAAACACTTGGCTATGACGACTTTATATTACACCTCCAAGCTTTCCCAAATATATGTTGTTGCTTATGTTATAAATATTTGATTCCATAATTTCCAAATCTCCGTTCCTCATATAACCAATAAACGAGAGTACAAAGGCGTAGAGGATTCAAGTAACGCGACAAGTTCGCGCATATCGTACGTACGTACTGGAACAGCGTCTGAAACGCAGACATTTTGAATGCGATCCTCACCCGGGATCAATTAGGGTAATCCGTACGCTCCCTTGCCCCGTCTTTTTCCGTAAAAAAATTAAAAAGCGCAGCAGCAGCATTGATTTTCCGCCGCTCAATATACAATGTTTAAAATTTGACAGAGAGTGGAGAACTAAGTGTATCCACACTAGATTCTCTTTGCCTGCCATGCGAAGAACTGCAAAATATTCAAAATAATCATATATATTTTGTTGCAATGTTTTCATTTTCATACTCTTGAATAAAATTCGCAGTTTTGAACAGAGTTGTTGCATAATGCAAAGTATGCACGATCATAACCTAAAGAATTCATTAAAGTTGAATTTGTTAAAGAAAACTTTGAGCTTAAGTATGTAGCTTAGTAAGTAGGACTAGTTAGCTTTCATTATGTTTTTTGTTACTTAAGATAAATAATATTATATTTTAGAATAGAAAGGGGGAATCTATTTTAAGATAAGCACCTATATTCAAACTTAATTATTTATTAAATATTAAGGCATTTCATCCCCACTTCCTGCCCAATTTGAGTGTCGAAACATTGAGTGTTAAGGCAGTATTCAAGGCTGCGCTTTGTCTTCGTACCCCGAGCGAGGGAATGAACTTAATTCAATCCCTTGAAAGGGAATCCAACCTACAAGCGCCTCGTTTACAACTAGTCGCTGTGCGGTAGCATCACGACGTCTCTAAAATATATACATATACGAGTACACGCTCAGTTCCCAGTCCAGACGCTTTAGGTCCCTGAGGAAGTAAACGACACGTTCTGTCTTTTTCGACCTGATTCCAGTAAAAACTATATATTAATATAACAACATGAACCAACGACCATCGACCAATCAAACAGTCCCTTTACGCGACACAAAAATATGTTGATGCATTTTGTTAAACAAATTTTTCACAATTTTCACATTGTATAACTTACATTATACTATTTTAGTCACTAATACCACAAGAATTTCAATAATAATTATTACAATTTTAAAGCGCACAAGGAATTTTATTCAAAGTATGACGCGATACTTAATACACATTCTTCGACGATATTAAGCTGATAACAATATCTACGAGTATACATGACCGTCGTGACCTAGCGGAACAGCGTTTAAATTTATACGCGACCGTTGTGGTTTCAATTCCCACTCATGGTAATTAATTATTTGTTTTCTTTGATAAAAAGATAGAGCACGGCGTTGCAATCCGCCACTCAACAATTGAAGCTGCTTTTTAACGCCATATCTGCAGAATTTGGACAACGGAAGTGCCTTAAAAAGAACGAAGTGTCTTAACACTAGGTTCCCATCTACTTTATGCCTACCCTGCCTGCTAAGACACGTTGCAGCATTAAGCTCTGTCAGTTAACACGTGTCTTTGATTTAGACGGAAAGTGGAACAGTGTCAAGACACTAAATTATTTTTTCTCTAATAATCGATAAAAAACCTCAAGATTGATAGTTAGTAACAACTCCTAAAATATTTTATACTCAAAATGTTGTGTAAAAAAATATTAATTGGCTGTAATACCGTCTTTGTGTCTCTTACTTCGTCTTAATTAGTAGAAATTTCTTTAAGTTTTTTTCTTTATATAATATTTGTTAGTTAAGAATATTTTGTATGAATAAATTAATTAGATGAATAATTTTAATACCTTTCTCAGGATTTCAGACGTCTATTGTTTTTTATAGAAAAAAAATAAATTTCCAGATATCTTTTTTATTATTACTGTAAATATTACCGTAGCGTTTGGTGCTCCCTTCTCTCTGACTACCCCGCTAGAGATACAGCGTGAACCCAAGGTAAGCTCTAAATCTTTTAATTATTATTTTTTAAGAAAAAATAAAGCGCGTCCGACCCCTCTGTGATATGATATACGTGAATATACATAAAGATCTAGTTAACGTTAGCGAAACGAAACTTTATTTCAGTTTAAATCAGTTTTACACTGTATCCTGGGCAGGCAGAGGGAATCTAATGTTAAAACACTCCGTTCCCTACTTTCTGCCGAATTCTGGAGGCATTTCGTGTTGAGTGGCAGAACTCAACGCCGCGTTTTGCCTCGAAACCAGAGCGAAGAAATAGAAATATAAACGTAAATAAATATTTCACTTCCTCGAGTGGGGATGGAACCCACAACCGTCGCATTACAATCACACCCTTGTGCCGCTGCGCCACGCTAGGGACAAACGTAGAATACATTACTGAATTTTATTATAGAAACGAAAGCTGCACTTGACTACGCTTGAACAATAAAAAAACTATACCTAAACAATCTTTCGTATGAGAATTGAACCAACAACCAACGAATATTTTTAAGTACTTTCCACAATTTGATTTCGTCAAGTAAAGAAAAAAGCAGTTTAATGATTATTTCCACATATAATAGGCAAGATGGAGGGAACCTGGCATTCGTTTTCAAAGCTACGTGGTATGTTAAGTGTTACTGTGCACCTGCCTCGACTGCAAAAATCTATGTTCACGCTGGGCTCTACAGACGACTACAGAAATAACAACTAAAATCAACTTTACCATTTTACAGTCAACTTGTAGGCATAAACTTGATACACTTCGAGTAATACACACTCTATACTCGTAGTACTCTGTCCTCGTTCTAACATCATTTAATTATCCAACCTATCATAAAGCGGTGTATGGGGTTAACGGCACAAGTTGAATGTTATTTTTCTTGACTCTATTCATATAGGTGTAAGGTTCAATTTCTCAAATGATGTATAGTTAAAATTTACCACAGCAATAATCCAAGTTCCGATAAAGGTGTAATTAAAAGTAATACGTTTTATTGGCGCTTTAAGCATCCGCCAGTCTTTGTTTTGTGTTAGAATTGTAAAACTGAAACGGGTTTTGTTCTGGATTATTAACTATTTTGTTATTGTTACTATGCTAGTTGTGGTTATTAATGGATATTATACAGAACTTGAAAGCTTTTTGACGGAAACACTTTAAATACCTTTTTAGAGACAAAAAGTTGTCGTTTGTATACTTACCAATGATAGATAGATAGACGATAAAATAATGCTGAAAATATAACTTAATAACATGATTGCATCATATGGTGAGGCTGGCACTGAATTCAGTCAAAACTAGACATCTGTTGAAATCCTACAATAGCTAATCAAGATTTTATTTGGTCTTCGGGCTTTGCCCTTAGCGCGGTAGCAAAACACCACGCAGCGAGCCAAACGCATTCTTTGCATATTTCTTTTGTCTCATCCACTTTCATCAACCTCATCACTAGAGGTCCTCGGTCCTCGCGTTTTTCATGTGACCTTCCTTCAGTGGATATTTTGCCGTCTTATCAACTCAGGTAAAGCACTGTTAATTCCGCTACCGGCAGCAATATGACTCTCCACATCCAATTCTTATCTTCTATCGCTATTAAACATACTTCCTGGATTACAGAGGACTCTAGAGTATTTTTAGATTGTACATGCAAATAAAATAACAATTAATAGTTATCCCCTATCCACATTTAATCCAACAAATGCAACAATAGGTCTTAAAACCCCCCATACATGCAGGGTCGTTACAAAACAAACGTAGAAACGAGACATCAATATAATTTACAACAGTAGTCAAAACATCGTTAAAATACGTTGAAGACAAAGTCGTACATAACTAATACTAAATAAGCATTTTAACTGCAAGGAACATCCACGGTAATGTTATAATACTATATGGGCAATAAAGCATATATTCGCTTGTATCGTCGATCATTGGACTGTATGAATATTCAAAGAAATTACCATAAACAAATACCGCGTGTAAGAAGTAGGTTATTATGCGAATTTCCATGACAGCGTTCCCCCCGCCGCCCCCCGGCCTCCGCTGTGATGTCTTATCTTCGAAATGATAGCTACTGATACTCGATCTTCATTGAATTTTACTTTGATTAACCTATTTATGACATTTTTATATCTTCCTCATGCTAGAGGGTAGGCAGCGATTTCGAATATTACACAATTCTTATTACAATAGATATACTTAAAGATATACGTGATTGGTTAAAAAACATTTTATTGTTGTAAGTTCGATTTCTACTCGGGGAAATTAATAACTATTTTCATTACCTCGCTCTAAAACGTCTACGTTACGTCTACGGGAACGGAGTGTCTTAACACTAGGCTCCCCTCTGCCTACTCTGCTGTAAGCGGTATATAGCGTGAAATAATATATATCTCTAAACCTTTTTATAATACAAATCAATAAGTAATAATACACATAAAGTATTTCATACAAATAAATGTATTGTCAATATCGTAGAAAGTCCTGCATTTCCGAGTATAAATGAAGTAATGAGTGGCAGTCTCGATTAAAATGCTTGGAGTTGTTTCCGCGTAGCAACTGAATATTACTGAAATGTACCCCATTATCTACAGTGAGTACATCATTTTTCAGAATAAAATATGACGCCTTTTCTGTTTCTGAAGCTTTTTTCGTACCAAGTTGCATTAAAATTTGTTCAGGAGTTTGATTATACTCGTAGTAATACAGGCTTATTGTATTTCAACCAAGAATTCTATACAATTAATTTAATCGTTCTCAATATTAATAAAAATTCGAAAGTATGACACAAAATATTTTCGAAGACTCTAGTATTAATACGGTAGGAACTAAAAAATTGAAAAGTATTCGCCAACTGAATTCAATGAAATCCAATTTCCATAAGGAAACTGAGTTAATCGTATGCAACGCTACAATTTCATATGTGTATATATATACATAATACACACACACACATATATATATATATATATATATATATATATATATAATATATATATACGAGTATATGCTAAATCCCCACATTTCAGTAGCGGCATATTGAAATAAAATTTTTAAAAGATTAAATTAATAACGCCAATACAAGTCATGATAAAGAGTCGTGACGTTTTTACTGAAATGAACGAACAATTAATATTTTAAACTGCTCCACAAATACAAATACTGCAACATTCTGTACTAAATATTCGTTTGTATAAAAGTAAAAAGCTATTTTTACTTCACGTATTATTCTGTTTTAGCAGTGTAGACGGAGGAAGTGTAGTGTTATGACCCTCTGTTTCTCACGCACCGCCCAATTTTATGACATCGCGTATTGAAAGGTGGAGCTCCAAGTTATTACCAGACCAAATAAATAAAAAATAATAATTTCCTCCAGTAGAAATCGAACCACTACTACTACGGGTGCAGCTTCCAGCTTCGAGAAAAGCTAAATAGCCACCGTCATCAACCTTTTCACACACCCTCTTTCCGTGCTTTTAATGTGACCTTCCTCTAGAATCATCGATACTTTGTTCTTGAAGATCAACTGACCAGGGGGTCTCCCCCTGCCACTTTTAAACAATGACCTTAACCTACATATCTTATTTCTTCAATAATTTAAGCATCCAAGACATTAAGATTGTTACTCCATTTGTAATTATATACCCTGAACCACACCTAACATCCACGCGGCATACAAAGCGGCGGTAATCAGCTCGACTTTTGTTTTCAGATTTGTCATCGTTAAACAACTCCAAGTTAAGAAGATTATTTGCATTAATATTATTAATGAGGACGTTTGCGTAATGGATAAGCAACGTTCTGCCTTACTTTGTTAGTAGATGGTAGAGGGGAAAATGTGTATTAACGGTTCAAATATTTAGGTACTAGCCATCACTCGCTCAACATGTACAATGAATGCATGTAGAAGTAGTAATATAACAAAATATATTAATAAAGAAAAAGAAGCCAACATCGATGAAAATCCCGTTTTTTTTCATTTCAGTTGGAATTAAGATTATCGCGATCAACCAAATAAACTCTTCAGCTTCATAATATTAGTATCGTTACATTTTATAGATAGAACAATGGAAGCAAACATATGTATATGTATAATAATATAAGCAAAAGCTTTCCTTGTTCAAACAAATATTATGTTAAAAAACGGCCAAACAAAGTCAGGGCAAATGTCATAGTCGTTTGATTAAACTAAACCGACGTCTATAAATTGGGGCCGTTGATAGAATACCTTATTCTATAGTTTATATCGGTTCAATCAGTTGGAAGCCATCGCTTAGGGGTCCGCGGCGTGACTCAAATCCGAGAGAAGATCAATCCTACTTCCTTGTAATGTTATAAATGGAAAATTTCATATGTTCAGACGTTTGGATATTATATGTGACTTTTACAATGTCGGTGGAACAGATTTAGATTATGATTATATTTTGTAGAAAGTAGAGGTTTGTTTTTATCACTAAGCATCATTTTACGCATTATTTAAAAGTTAGCTTAGTGTTGAATCACTCCGGGGCCCGGGTAATAGCGACTCATTTCGCTTTTTCTTGTAATTTAAAAGTATAATAAATAGAAATATTTATCCAAGAGGGAACAAGTTACACAATTATTTACGCATGTAAAGTACGTCTTGACGTTTATTAATAAAAGAAATAAGAGTAAACAGATTTTAAACACATTCAGCTCCTTCCTTTATCCAATATATGTATAGCAAAGTAGGCAGAGACAACTTTATGTAAAAATAAAACACTCCATTCTTCGCTATCCGCCAGAATCCAAGACACTTCTTGTTGTAGCAGAAGTCAATGACCCACTTTGTCTACCAAAACGGAGAAATTTAAAAAATCCATTTTCCCGATTGGGGATTGATCTCACAACTATCACCTTTGAAGTCAGATCTATTCCACTGCGCCACGACGGCCTCAGATTAAGAAGATGTAAAAGATTATTTCTAAACAACCAATTCTCAATTAACTATTATAATTTAATTAAAACGCACCTTAAATGAAAAAAAAAACAAAACTAAAATACTTTCCGCGTTCGTACGTTGCTTGATATCAGAAGACAAGTAAGTATACACTCTACTTTGTATTAACATTTAAGTATAACAGCTAGTCAAAACTAAAACTTTTCATGCCTTTAGATCCACAGAGTGCTGTCAAAGTCAGGCGCAAGCTGAAACTTTGAAGCAGAACGTCCGGGTAATTGCGTGTCTACTCATTCTTCATACCTTTCAAGTTAGCGTTTGAACAAGACCACCAGTGCACCACGCGTCCGTCTGTGTGTCTGTGATCAAAGAATGTTATAAATGTATTTAAAAACTGTGTTCTTCGATTTGTGTTTAATTTTCAAGACATTGCGTGTTGAGTGGAGGAACTCAACTTCGCGCTTCATCTGCTATCATTGCTTCGAGGACAGATCGAACCCACAATCAATGTATTTATAGTCAGACTCAGAAAAACAGTGAAAAATATCACGCACTAAGATTTTGAATAAAAATTAGTTAATTATCACAGAAATACTAGCCAATTTATTTTTATGTTAGCTTGTTTTATAACGATTCTAACAACATAAATTTCATATATATTTACAGAAGATCGAATCTGTACTGAACTTTTGAACTTTACAAAATAAGATTTTCATTTAAAATGAAGAACAATTTAAATGAAAGAAATAATGTTTTACTATGTTCCCTTCTACCCCGACTACCCTACCCTAGACTACGACTACCTAACAAGAAAAAAACATTATTCTGAAGCACTTTACAGAGCTACCCTTGTTTCACTGCCACGATTGTCCTTCAAAATAAAGCCTTCTATTAAGCAGCGTCAAAATCACCCGCACTCTTACACATTCATTACGTCGCGCTCACACGTTTTGAAACTGAAAGAAGGGAACGTCTACTTCTTATCACCGAGTGATAAGGTCCAAATTTGTGTAACATATATGATAAGAGACACTTTTAGACAGCAACTTAAACAGGTTTGACTAAAAGCTTTCGGTAAACCTAGTTTGGAACACCTCAGTACCTAAAATTTTGTTTTTTTTTCCTTTTAGCAATTTTTGTTTTTGTGGTGTAAATAGAAAAAGAGGCCTTCGGCGCAGCAGCACATGGTGTGACTGTAAATGCGTTGATTGTAGGTTTGATTTCCCTCTGAGTCTCTGGAGCTACTACTGGTCCGATTTACTTTCTTTTTTTTTGTATGAAATAACAATAATAAGGAACGCAAACGAAGTGTTTCAAAATAGCTTTAAGCGCGTGCGCCGCCCACATAATTAATGTCAGTACGTTGTTATTATATTCAGTTTAATTCGTTATAAAAAAAAGACCGCGTCACCATATATGTATCTCTTATAAATAAATGACAATAACTAATAATTTGACAAAAAAATATTAAAAATTGTAAGGTGATACGACATCGATTTTTATTTCACATTTATATAACTTACGAACGAAAGTTATTTCATCATCAGAAGATTTAATGACGATAATTTTCAGCTTTTATAGCATGTAATTTGGTTGGACGTATGCTTTTCGAGAAAATGTAAAATTTATATAATTCAGCGCTCTGTTTACGCAAGCCTAGGCTTGAGTCTCGGACGCCCCCCGCCCGCCGCCGATGACGTCCTATCATACAGTCACGTGGTGTTCATGCGTGATTCTACTAATCTGCTGGCAAATGCAGCAGAGTGGGTCGCTAATAGCTTCGAGGTAGGTCGTGTCGCGGGGGCACAAAGGTGCGGTTTACACTCGAGGAAATCCTCGCTCTTGAAACGAGGTAAAGCGTGACGTTGAGTTTCGCCACTCCTGTCTACATAATTTGGCCGAAATTGGGGAAAGGAAAACCTAATGGGAACGGAGTGTCCTAACACAAAAATAAAATTTTACTCAAACACTGTCCTTCAGCAAATAATTTAAAAAAAAGCACAGCTAATAACAAGACTTAATTTAAATTCTACGCTTTAAATCTTTAATAATATCAGCAATTGCCTTTATTTCAGCAAACGCCATCAAACTTGCCAAAATGTAGCTTCAAACATAATAGTCGCCTGCCAATTTTTCCACCAGAAAGGGGTCACCTATATATGTTTTTATGATACTATTCTCTATGCATTTATATTGCTCATGTTATACGAGAGGAGCTCCAATTTATTTGGTATCCTACAATAGTACGTAGTTCGTTTTCAAATCCCGTATTGCTGTAATCCTAAAATCTCTATCAATAAACTACTTTGGATTCGTTTTATTAAGCAATTTATAAAGTTTATTCAAAAACTTTGCGATAATAGAAGAGTAATGGAGCAGGTTTTTAATAGGGAAAGGAGTTCTTTTAAATTGATCTGGTTTGTGGGTTGTTACTGTAGAGTGTAGGGGGTAAATGAATCTGCTCTATTTTTTTTATCACTAAATGGAATTGAAATATATAGCAGAGGGTAATCGAGCTATTTGTCCTTTAATTATCAAAATATTACATAAATTTATATGTATATTTTAGGGGAAATAAAGCTTTAATTCACGCAAACACACAAATTAAACAATATTTTTAGTAGAGTTCTCGATTTTTTTTCTGTCGTTCTCTTTAAAAGAGTGGAATTCATTCAGAATAGTAATAACTATACGTATAACTTACCGTTCTATTCCCAAGGTTCCTCACAGTGCAGTTCAAGTACGCGAACTTGCCGACGAGGGCTGTGACGTTGCGGGACGTGGTCGCGTCGAAGGAGGGCGCCAGGCGTGACGTGCCACCTACTGGCAGCGAGTTGATGGAACCCGCACCACCTGCCACGTCACATGTACCTGGAATCAAATTGTATGTTTTTATATAGATGTTTATGTTTATATGGCACTTGTGGTCGTTGTGGCGCGTCTGACTGTAAACGCGAACCGAGAAGTTATTTTTGAAAACTAAATTACTGAAACATTCTAAATACTTTCATTATCTGTTACGGTATCTTGATCAAAATGGCATTTATATTTTCCATTATTTTATTTTTTTCATCTACAATATTGATGACTAAATAAAGTAAAAGTGAGAACGGAGTTATTTTTTGCCTAACTTTATCTTTTATAACACATAACATAAAAACATAAATGAAAATAAGACACTAATTAAAGGACTGTGTAGCCTCGTTAACGCGAATTGTAAATTAATACTTTATTAATTACCATATATATTACGGTATACGTTGTATAATATTAATTAAGTATTATTTAAATAAAAAAAGTAAAAGTTAACGAGGATATTGTAATTAACAATAAAATAAATAAGCGACACAGCGTGTGACTGTCAATACGTCCTCTTTTAAATCTAATTTGATTTAGTTACGTAAGTAAATCTAAATAACGCAGGAATTTGTCCTTTCAAGGCGTCGTCTTACTGCAAAGTGATATTGAAACTATTTGTAACTTTGGATGAGTACAGATTTGACAAGTATGTACAGGAAGCTTAATAACAAATTCTGTCATTTAAGTAATTTCATTATATTATAATTAAAATGCCTGTATTATTGTATCTATTATTATCATTTCCCTGATCTGTTAGATAAAGCGCGACGTCGATGTCTCCAAAATTGAGCGTATAATGGGAACCGGACTGTCTCAATGCTAGGTTCCCTTTACCCTTTTATATGCGGAATACAGCGTGAAACAATTTTTAAATATAATAAAAGAATACATTGAAATACACCTAGCTCAAGAACATAATACCTACACTAAAGCTAGTTAAGTGCAAAGACACTCTAAATAAGAGGATTTCCACAGCGAGACCGTGGGACGAACAAAGAACTAAATTAAGCGCCCCAAGATCAAGCATTGTATGTTTGAATTGTTTAATTAAGTAGAGTCACAGCATCCGGAGATCTGGACCAAATATAATATTCATTGTCGAGATACGCTTAGCGAGACGAACTTTTTTAATAATATCATTCTTTTCAGTTTCTTCGGTGCTGTGTGGTGAGAGTATAAACATACATATTTGTTATATAAGTAATATTTAATTACTTTAAAAAAATCTGTTTCATTCTGAACATAGTGTTTCGACACTCCGTTCCCCACTACGATCTATACTAGAGACATTGCGTGGTTAGTGGCGGAAATCAACGGTACGCTTTGTCTTATTACCAGAGCGAGTAAATAAAAATAATTAATTCGCCCGACTCGGAATGGAACCCACAACTGCTACATTTACAGACATTGGCACTGTGAATTGATATTGTAGAGTATCCTATAGGCAATATATTTTCCAAACCGTAAACTTATGTGATTTAGAGTTATTTCGATTGAGCGGTTTTCTATTAAATAAGGTTATGAACATCCCCTAGCAGCGTATATGCGCGAATCATATGATATTACACAGATATTCAACGATGACACCGTAAATGCATTTATTAGATATAAAATTAAATATTTGGGAGGGATTTACTATAATTGTTGGGCTTTTGGGTTAGTTTCGGGGATTTGTTAGGCTGGGCAAGGTTACTTCTTACTATATAAGGCAATAATAGCTTTACCCGCGCAGTAGGGAAGGTAGAAGAACCCTGGTGTTACAACACTCCGTTTTGAAACTTCGGCTGTGTGTTGAGTGGCACAAATAATTGCCACCTATGACAGAGGAAAAAAAAAGAACCCACGATCATCTCCTACGTAATAGAATAGACGGGGGTAACTTAGTATTAAGGCAATTGTCCACTTTCCGCCCAATTTTCTAGACATTGCGTGTTGAGTGGCGGAACTTAACACCCAGCTTTATCTTGTGTGAGAATATGAAAATGATTTCCCCAAGTAGGAATCGAATCCACAACCGTTGCGTTTACTTACAGTCGCCACCGCTATGCTACTATAGCCTCTACCTAAGTGCATTTATCGAAAAATGTTACGAAATTTGTAGCAAAAATGTGATGAATAATTGTTTAACAATTGTATTAACCACATTGAGAGTAGAGTACGCAGACTATCCGCAACTGGCTCAGCGGTCTAATAGAATTAGCTATGAAATGGCACAGAACTCGACACAGGTGCTTTTGGTATGGCGCGAGTAATTGCTCTTGAGTGACCATTATGACGCTGTTAGCGACTCGAGTGGCCAATAACGATGGTTCAGTGGCGTTGTCAGAGAGTACACCGAGAGTGCGCCGAAGTAGCCTTCGATAGGATTATATTTAAATTATTTTTATTTCCTTGCTTTGGCAAGATAAAACGCGGCGTTGAGTTGTGCCGTTCAATTTGAACTGTCAACTGTTGAAGTTGAATGGAGTGTCTTTATATAAGATCATCTACATTACTATATCTCAAACGAAATACATAAAAGGGCGAAACTTCACGTCTTTATAGACAACAGGGTGAACAGAGAGATCTTATGATCGATATTATTATCGACACAATACATTCTCCGCTTTTCGCCACTACATTTAAGAATTCAATTTAATTTAAGACATATGTATTGAGTGTCAGGATTCAATGGCACGCTTTGTCTTTCTGCAGCCGTGTTTAGCTGGTGTTAAAATACTCAGATTCAATTAATCAACAGTTTATTTACGATGTTTTAAACTACTTACACTAAACATGTATATTCATACATAAACAGTATGAGTGTGCCCGCGAGGCTCGTGTCCTCTCGCGGCCGGTTGTCTCGCTTTGCTTAAATTTCAACCCCACCTTTATTATATTGCGCCGTAATTTGATTACGGTCGAAAACATGTTAAGGATTATATTTGTATATGCGTATTAGATTTTTTAGCTTCCCTCTGCATCTCCGTTCCTCATTTTCCGCCGAATTCTGGAGACATTGCATGTTGAGTGGCGGAACTCATCGCCGCGCTTTGCCTCGTCACCAAATACTTCATTTCCTCGAATAGGAACATTACATTTTGTGTCCCTGCGCCACTACTGACCTGGGACATAGACACTGATATAATCAATTGACACAAGTGAGTAAAATCAGCAGGATAGTGACAGAACGACTGCGGGTCTCTGATAGTACATCGACTAGTGATAAATCGACGTCAATATAAAAATGTGGACATCGTGCCCGCGCACAGCAACTGACTGTAAACGCGATAGTTATGAGTTCGATTTTCACTCGGGAGATTAAGTTATTTTCATTTCCTTGCAATTTAGGCGGAAAGTGAGGGAAGGAGTGTTTCATCATTAAGTTCTCCTTCTGCCTAGCCTGTTATATGCGAGATACAGTGTGAAGCTAAAAAAGACTTATACAAATATATCATTACTAAAAAACAAATATTAAAAAGACGAAATTTATCAAAGACACCCAAAAATATGAATAAAATAAATTTCTCCTCAATTCTCACATAATTTGTTGATTTTGATGTGATTCTCAGTAAATTACAAAGTTTGTTTAATAGAACGCTGTAAAGTTGTCAGCAAAAGTACTCTGACAGTTGGTCTGTTTTCTATTACTCCGGACCAAATGAGCTGTCATCACTTAAATATGTAGCGCGAGATGATATGGGTACTCTACACTAGAGCATCTCTATTTCCTTTTATTTATTTACGCTCTTGTTACGTCTGACTTATGCTGGCACGTGATATTTGTAAGTGTTGAACATATTTTTAGGCTTTTAAGTATGTACTTAAAAGTACCCAAAATGGGCATAGTGAACACGACGGTTTTGGTTTTGATGTCTACTTAGGTAACAAGGCAAAGCGCAGCGTTGAGTTTCGTCACTCAACTCGCAGTATCTCGAAAACTGGGCGTTGCATGGAGAACGGAGTGCCTTAATACTAGGTTCCCTCTGCCTCCCCAACTGCATATTCAAAAATCGTTCATTAAAATACAAAAAATAACATTAAAAAGAAGAATAAGTAACGACCTGCTAGAAACTCCATTATTCACGTCTTTTCGTTTAACAAAAACTAATCAAAAACATAAATAATAGCTAATTATGAAATATTCCACTACTCCCTACACCCAGCATACTCCACAGTCTACGCTCTCGTACAGTTTGTATGGAACAGAATGTAATTAATGTGATTTAAATTCATTACACTGTAAATAACAACATTATTCGAATAGTTCAGCGCAACTGCCGTTTCACAAACGTGTACAAATATTCAGTCGCATTGTTTTCTGTTCAAAAAAATATGCAATATGAAAATGTATTTAATGTTGATGCCGTCCGCGTCGTGGCGAAGTAATGTTACGAAAAATTAGGCCACTTCACACCAGACCGCGCCTTCCACTAGGGTCCCTCTGCCCGCACTGCTTTGCGGGAAAAAGCGTGAAGCGTGAAGTCGGGAACCTAAAACTTTATAAATCCGTTCACACTTTAACCGCTGAGTATAACACCACTCATTAGCCCAAATATAAATTAAACAGTACAATATGGATTCAAAGATCGTTTTGGGTCGTTCTGTGCATAATTGAAAAGTAAGGGGAAACTTTTAATTGTTTTTGTTTTCGGCCCATTTCCTGTGGGCTGCCTGTCCCTTCACTGAAACTGTTGAATACACCTGATATGTACTTATGTATAAATGGTAGTTAGTATGCTAATTTGGGTTTCCCGATTATTAATATAAAATCCATTAAAAATAGTTTAATGAGTTTTATCGCATATTACTTGGTTGTTTATATGTTCGGAGTGGTAGCGGCCCAGTGGTACAGTGCCTGACTACTAACGACGGTTGTTGGTACGATTACTACTGGAGGGAATTAATTATTTTCATTTCCTCGCTCTGGTAAAAAAACTAGGCGTGGCGTTAACTTTGATTTCCCGTTGATTATGAGTTGATTTTCCGTTTCACGTCTTAAAGTCCACACAAACAAAGTCACGGGCCATGACTAATTTCGTATAATTTTATGAAACAAAATATTAGTATTTAATTTCTAAGTAAACATCTACAATAAATATGAAGGTACTTTTATAGTTATAAGCCATTATATTCAGACCTATTTACATGAAGAAGCCTATAATAGCGGTGCGACACTATAATTACAAGAGCATTTTGTTGCTTTAACTAAACTACCTTATTAGGACAACCGAAATAGTTTGGAAGTTTTTAGGTTATTTGTAAACATATAAAAGGATTTACCATCCGCAGTAATAACATAGTTAAAGTTATTAAATTAGACCAAACTTAAAATTGGATTATTTTATTATAAATATAATTATATTGTGAGCACCGTGGCAAAGTAACACAGTGTTGGACGAACACGATGTTTGTATTTTCTAGGGAAAATACAAACATAGGTTAATATAGATAGGTTCTGATAGACAAAGTGCGACGTTTAGTTCCGCAACTCATGCCATGCCAGATCGAGGAAACGAAAATAATTAATAAATTCATGAATGTTTATAGTATATTTTATATCTGTACGTATCTGAGTATACGTGTTTATAATAAAATTCCGCAGTGTATTCTATGTTTGCCACTACAATAATTTAAAATATTTGTAAAAAAAAATCTAACAAGTAAAGCGTATTACACTGTTCAAGAATATCTAGAGTATAAGCATGTATGGAATTAATGTCTATTGAATGTAATGCAGGATAGCTGCCAGCTAATGTAATAGATTGTACCATTGATTTTGAAAAGAGCAACTGTTGAGTTTCTTGCCGGCTCTTCCCAGCAGAACTACCTTCCGAACCGGTGGTAGCTTTTTGTTCATATGTTCATTCGACGATTCAAAAGTGCTTATAATAATTGCCTATTTGAATAAAGAATATTTTGAATTTGAATTTGAATTTTAACTACGTATAATGCATTTCATATATAATTAAAACACACTATAAACATTTCCTCAGTCGAAATAGTAACTCGATTCAACCACCACAACGACAGATCCACATGTAAACATTATCAAACCAGTCAAACACTTGTTCAACATTCTAATATGTTTACACAATCGCAAATAGCGATCTAAAAAAATCTCTTCCCAGTCTCTCCACTTGAATGACAGCGTAAAGCGTCTATTTTTGTTTTAAAGTGTAGTTCATCCATCATTGTCAGCGTGTGTGACGCGCGCCGACTACGGCGTACACATCTTTTGTAAACTATGGATTATTTATTATTTGTATAGAGGCGTTGAGTTCCGTCACTCTACACGCAATGTTTCGCTGATTGGACGAATAGTGGAGAACGGAATGTCATAACACTTGATTTCCTCGACATACCCTGCTACTCGCGTGATACAGCGGGACAAGAGGCTCCAATTACTTCAATTGTAAGTAAACAGTGCCGTCGACAATTTTGGAGACAAATTGCTACTCACTTTTAGTAATATTAGTGTTTAAAATACTGAACTATATTGTATTTTGTCATACGTCATTCAATCAAATGACGAACTTCAAAAGCGGTCATTCCAAAAATCCCTTCAAAAGTGGTCACCCATGCTTGATAAAAAATACGGGTAATTACTGTAAAGTAATCATGTTAAAATCAATTAACCGGCTTGTGTGCAGCTGATGCGTGCTGATACGTGCTGATACGTGCTGGCGATGATCAAACACCGCTTAATCTCCCGTTTAAAAATTTACATGTGTTCGATACATAGGTAATATGGTGCGGTGGATTTGACGTAAGATAATTAATTATTGTACTTTTAGTACGCATGTCTGGCCAGCTTCGAAATATGTATGTTATTATTTGCCTTCAGTCTGCAATAATTGTGACTAAGTCTTTTCTTAGTAACTTTTAGTCATTATATATCATTATATAGTATTTCAGGTCAATTTTTTTTTTCCCTTCTGATTTTTTCCCGACTGCTAAGGAAATGTTTATTATGAGCCTTTCTTATATTATACAAAATATATTTTTCTTTTATTCAGCCCAAGAGGAATGTTTATATTAAATAAAAAAACCATGCCAATCAATATTGTAATAATAA
>JAEBDU010000098.1:192490-383736 GCA_016802625.1 Heliconius numata
ATTGTTTTAATAGAGTAGGGAAGGTTCCTAGTTTGAAACATAGGTTCAGTAAATGACCAATTATTGGGCTAAGGATATGTCTGGCTAATTTTAAAAATGTCGTGGGATAGTATTATATCTTACGATTACGTTTTACACCATAAAATCCACGTAAACCAAGTTACGGAACTCAATGCTGCGCTTTGCTTCGACACCAGAGCGAAGAAATGAAAATATTAAATAAAACAATATTTAATTATTATGCCTACACAGTAAATGGAAATGTTTTAATGATTTGTTTCAAATTAATCCGTGTTCAAATTCTATATACTGTGAATTAAATGAATATTTATAAATATCTTAAGTTCTATTTGAAATTTAATTCACTTCAGTAATAATCATTAAAAATTGTATAGCAGGCAGAGACAGTTTCATGATACGACTATGACTTTTCCACTACGTGAAACAATCAATGTTTTAACCAATTTTGTGTGTCTTAACACTTGGTTCCCTTCGCCTATCTTGCTGTATTCGGGATATAGCGTGAAGCCAAAAAAAAAAAACACCAAATTAAAATGAATTGAATGAAAATGAAATTGAAAGTCCCTTATTGCATAGACGCAATGAATTTTGAAAGAAATATTAGCACTGTAAGCTGACTGAGCGCAGCCGGAAGCAGTACCGACTGTGAAGCTCTCGAACCGGATATTAGGCCGAAACTACTGATTTATTATGCTATAACATTTACCTTGCATTTTGCATTTGCCTAAATTGTCCCATACAAAGCATACATTTGTGAAATGTTGTTTTCAATTGCCACTCTTTATCCCCCTTGTGTCTAAATTAATATAACTGTATATAAGAGTCTATCTTATTATTTATGCATCCTTTCTCTAAAGATTCGTTGTAATAAATGTTTCTAAAACCTTTACGTTTTTATTTCCTTATTGTATTCAGTGTTGTTGTTGTTTTGAATGAGCCTTACAAAGCCACGCAACTTTCCTATTGAACGTGCGTGTATACGCTTACACGGAAATTCTGTTAAAATAATATTATATAGTTTTGTAATATACATATTTCCCTTATGCATATTTTTTATTTAAATAAATTTCACGGACATGTAAAAATGTTAAAGATGTATCTTTATATCATTAAGTAAGTGACTTCGATTCCCACTCGGGAAAATTATATATTTAATATTTTCATTTCCTCGCTATGGTATTGAATTCTGCAACCCAACACATAATGCCTGCAGAATTCGGCGCAAAGTGGGTAACGGAAGTGTTTTAATGAGAACGGAGTGTCATAATACTAAGTTCATTGGTTTCTTCTGTTACGTGATTACAACGTGAAGCTGTTATATATAAACATTTGTTTTGCAAAAACATTTTTATTTAGAGTGAGCTCAAAACGATTATACTGTACAATGACTCATAGAGCACACATCATATGAGAAAAGCGCAAGTTACATAGGAAAATTATTGTCAAGACCCACCTTTCTAAGCATTCCACTACTTAACGGGTAAATAAACAGTTTAAGTATAATCATAACCATGCGGGGTTAAGATCCGCTCAACACGCAACATTTCTAGAGTTCGATGGAAAATGGGGACCGGAGTATCTAAATACTAGGCTCTCTCTGCCTACCCTGCTGTGTGTGTGTGATACATCGAACCTGTCAGCCCACAACCGACACGTTCACAGTCTGCCACAATGATCTCTATTATATATGAAAATATATGTATATAACTGAACATTACCCAGTTAGCTTCAATATTATACAGCAATAAGCGTTATACAGCAGATGCAATTTATGTTTGAAACAAAACACAGAATTGAATATTGCTGGAATTAATACATTCTATAAATCGAAAATTAGTTAGGAGCGAGTGCCGAGCGCGGTGCTCGGTGCTCGGTGCGCGCGACACGCCCGACCGCATATTCGTACACATACATATATATATTATACAGATTATGTACCATAAGTCTATATCAATTTATAATATGAACTTAGATTGTTGTTCTTAGTCTCACTGCGTCCCGCACATAGCAGGGACCGCCGAGGGTTCTCCACTCACCGCCTAATTTTAGGGATGTTGCGTGTCGAGCGGCGCAACTCAACGCCACGCTTTTTTTTACCAGAGCGAGAAAATGAAAATAATTCAATCCATTATGTGGAAATGAAACCCACAACCGTCACGTTTACAGCAGCTCGGACGTTGTTCCGCTGCATCACGATGTGTCATATTAAGAAGTGTGCCCTGGTGCAGTGGGGCAACACCTCATTGTCTTATGGGTCGGCGTTACCGACATGCTAAGACTGCCGCACGCGTGGGGGTTCGTCAACACAAATACTTTGGAAGGCTGAAATCTTGGGAATCTACATCATCATTTTTAACTTTAATATTGGGGAATTTCAAATTTTAATACTAAAATTTTAAGTTGTACGTTTTCACTTCTATCAGCAATGTCTACGAATGTTAAATTGTTTTTTTATTATTTAAATTTCCCCTCTCTACTCGTGAAAACCCGAAGTTCAGTTCCGTCACTCAACACGCTGTTGCACGCTCATGTTTCCAAAATTAGGCGGAATTTGGACCACGGAGTGGAACCCACAATAGCGTTGCCTCATTCTCAATTATATTTTAAGTAAAAATACAAATATACTTGTATATATCTAAATTATTTTTTACACAGCACATATAAATGTAAAACAATTTCAGCACAACCAGATATCGATTTGTGCAATACGAGAGTATCAAGTTGTTATTGATGCGAAAACTTTGCAGCTTCCGTAACTCCACCATAAGTTATCTAATATGGAGGAGAATCTAACGGTAACGGTATAATTTACGTTAAAATTTAATTACATGTAATACTAGTCGTCGCCCGCAACTTGGTTTGCGTCATATAAAATGTAAAATCCCGTTTTTTCACGGTACCTGCCATTTAAAAACGGAACTGTTATGCTCGTATGTACTTTATTATGGACCATATTGAATAAGTAGTCCTTCCTCAACCGTAGTACCGTTTGCAATCAGACGCTGTTTCATATAAATATAGTCTAATAAATATTAGACTAGCAAATTAGATTGCGTCGATTATCAGAATTATTAGTTTATAATATTTTACTTTCTCTTATTCAAAAGTTAGAAATCACTTTTAAATTTATTCAAAAGTTAAAAATCACATTATTTCAATAGCTTAAGTCATATTATTGACTTCAAAATTATAAAACTTGAGTCAAAATACATATTACAGAAAGTACTACTTTTTATGCAGCTACACGCTAAGGCACTCCGTTCCCATGAAGACACTTTCGTTCCCCAGTTTTCACCGAATTCTCGCATTGATGGCGACACTCAATGCCACCTTCCTACCAGAGCGAAGAAATGAAAATATTTCATTCCCTCGAGTGAGGATCGGACACATAACCATCGCTTTTACAGATCGATGATGAGAAAATATTTTTTTGACCATATTATATTACAATTTCTTTATTATTTTTGAAATAGAAATCTTGCTTTTTTTATCATATCAAAAGAAGATTTTTTTCTTTATAGAATCAAGCCTTACCAGTTGAGTTATTTCTGTATTGTAAATCGAGGGTTAGGGTTAACAATGTTGTTATTTCACCAAAACGGTACCAATTCTATGTTTCTGTCAAAGGAACCCGAACAAAGGTCCAATACAATATTAATAGACGCCTGCTCTTATTACCGGTCTTTAATCATGTTCTGAGGGGTGCTCCAGTGTGAGACCTATTTCAGCCTTAAGTGAAACCTATGGTGCTCCTTAGTATTTATTGCATTTCTGCTAGGAGAGTAATTTAAAAGAAAGTTTTACTTATTTTAAATAATGGACTTCCATACATACACGTGTATTGATGATCAATATGATTGAGTTTTGTTTGAGGTATATTTATGCAGTTTCTTGTTTCTCTTTTAATTTTTTTGTTATCTATCTTTATAATGATTGATTGAATGATAAGAAAAAAGATATAAAGTATTAATATTTTTTTAAATCCCATAGCAAATAAAAATATAGTTCTAGAGCAGGTGACCTATAAATGTATCCACTATATGATTTATTGCCTGTTTCCTAAAAACATTTTGTAACATCGCTGATGGTGTCACTGAAATCACTCGAACACGAAGAGTAAATCTCTTTAATAATATCCGCTGAAGTGACAGCAAGTCTAAATTGCATTGTTTACTAAATTTGGTAAACACAAAGTTACAATATTGGTTTATTTTTGAAATAACTGATTTGAAATTTGTCATTGCCCATTGTAGATGCAACATGAATGTAGTATCGGCACGGCGTTAGACTGTAAACATTAAAGTCTGTGTTTATATATAAGTTACAGTTTAGCACTTCTATATTCATGTATTTAGGTCCAGAACCTAGTGGCAGTAGTGACCCCTCCGTTCCCGCATTTCAACGCCACATTTGTCTATCGGAAGTGGAAGTCCAATCTGTCACCACATTTATAGTCGTATCACCGCCACCGCGCTGGTTTTACTTCATATTATATTCTTATGTAAATTTACGAAATTTTCATTACGAAAAGAGTCCTTTTTTAGTGTAGTTTTAGTTCTCATTTGAACTCCACTGTATATTTTATTTTAGAGACCGCTAGTCACTAGCCGCAGGTCCGCTTCAAAGTGATATAGGTTTTTTATGAACCCATTCAGATAAAACAAACACTAAATGTTGAGTGAGTTTCACTACAATGTTGTTTTAAAATCGGCTAAGGCGGTCCTTTGATGCGAGCACAAAAGGTACAGACAAACAAACAAAAAAAAACATTGTTTTGGGTTCTATTACGTTCATTCGTTAACATAATAGCTAATGCAACCACAACCTTACTACAATATTAAATTACTAAGCCTGTTTTTTTTACTTGGCACCACCTTCAAAATTATAAAATTATTTTTCACTTTTTAGTTCGTTGTTAGAAGTCGGTTTTTCTTTTTGTTAAAAACTAATTTATCCTTAAAAGGTACTACTATTATTAAATATAATATATATAAAAATATTTACTACAAGCATTAACTTTGAACTCAATACCATCCTTAATAGCCAACCGCGCTCCAAATATGCCACAAAAGTATAAAACCCACGTTTCAGTTGGTCCACATTACAAAACAAAACAAAACAAAAAAGCTAACAATCAATACCAAAGTCGAAAGATTAAAAGTTTCAACTATTTATCACACAAAGCCCTCTGTTATTTGGCAGCGTGGGCCGACTGTAATATATACGACGTCCATCACAACACAACCGTCTGCGGTCCGTCCGTCTGTTTGTGTTTCATTAAAGAGCTCCAAATTAATATAGACTCCATTCTTAGGTTATTTCACTAGGTACAGTTCACGTTTCTGTTTCATTCATATAAGCACCTATGTATATTAGAGTTGCACTGAATAATGTGAACATCGAGCAGCAGCGTCCTTATGTAATATGTGTTTATTGTAATTTACAATCCAGGGGGTACAGCTCCTTAGATAGCGACGTTCGTTATGTAATATATTGATTGATTTCTATTGCTTATTTTATAAAAAAATACAGCATGAAGATAAATAAAGCCGTGGTTGCGCAATGGCACAACTTCTGACTATAAATACGATAGGTTCGACTCTCATCCAGGGGTATAATTGTATTTTCAATGTTTCATTTCTTCGCTTTGTTAACAAGACCAAGTACGGCGTAGACTTTCACCACTCCATGTCTCAAAAATGGGGCAGTGCGTGAGAGACGGCGTTTCTTAACTCTGGATTCCCTCTGCCTACCCTGGGTATGCGGGACAAATCTATAAAATTATAACCTTTTTGTTAGCAACATTTTTTTTTATATATGGCTGACAAAGATTAGATTTGAAGCCATTTGAGATAAAAGGTAAAAACACGCGACTGAAAACACGATAGGTTGTGGGTTCGATCGCCGCGTTGAGTTTCGCCACTCAGCACGAGATGCCTCCAGAATTCGGCAGAAGTGAGGAATAGAAGTGTCTTTATGGAACTCAATGTCTTAATATCTAATGTCGAATGTCTTGTCACTAGGTTTCCAGGTTTCCCTACTTATCCTAGTATTGCGGGATACAATGTAAAGGTAATGCGGGATACAATGTATTCCTATTATGACACAAGTAGTAGAGTGCATAGAAATTAATTGAAAAATTAATAAATTCGGCTTGTTCTACGTTAATTGCTGGTTTGTGCATAAATATTTGAACATAGTGAAATCTAAGTCTATTTATAAAACTATACTAATACCTTCATAAGGTTTTACTCATAATTAAAATTAGAATAAAAGAAAAATAATAACTAATTTATAGTTTTATAACAAACTAGCGGCCTGCTCGCGGTTTCGCCCGCGTGAACTATGTTATTATTAATTTCTGTCTCCATGACTACGTCCTAGTGACGTCTATGCTAAATTTGAGATTCCTAGCATTTGTAGTTTCTGAGATTTCGTGATGAGTGAGTGACCTTTCGATTTTATATATATAGATATAAAAGTCGCAAAAAGAGAAATTTGCGAATACACTTTATAAACAGGGAAATTGTTTTTAGGCTTTTCACCGTTTACTCTAAAATAATATCTTTTGTGTTACTTCTTCCGTCGAGACTTTTTTTTCTCGCATTACAGTAGTAGGGTAGGGTCTTTATCCCCACGGTATTCCACTTTCTACTTGAGGCATAGCTTGTTGAGTGCTAGAACTTAACCCCGTGTTTTGTCTTATCAGAACGAGGAAACAAATTTAATTTATAAGTTAGAATCGAACCCACAGCCATCGTGCTTACAGTGAGACGTATCTCCTTATATATATACATATACTAATATTATAACTCAGGATTTTTTGTTCACAAGTTCACGCTGTATCTCGCACATAAGAAGCATATCTAGGCAGGGTAGCCCTCTGCCTATTCTGAGAACCAAGTGTTAACATTCTGTCCCAATTAAGACATTTTCGTTGACCACTTTCCACTGAATTCCGGAGACGGAATGCTTCGTTACCAGAGCGATGAAATTAAAATATCAAATATTTATTTTTCTTGAGTGAGAATCGAACCCACAACTAGTCGCTATGACTGGCCTCAAGTAGTAAGCTAGTAAATTCTATATAATAAACTCATATAATTATACAAGACCTGTATATAGTTACTACACCTACTTTAGGCCTGTATTGAAGTTAAATCTAACCATAGCAAAGGAAAATCACGCCAGGACGACAAATCAAAGGGCGAATTAGAGGCAATCGATTATTAGCACTCCAATGAAATTGAACAATTAGCCGCCTGTGATTGGGACGCGTAATTGGTACCCATATTCAGATGAGATGAGATCTCTGCTATTATTATATGAGGACGTTTGCTTGAGGAAGCTGTGCTCTGTAATAATGTTAAATATATATTTGAGTAAGCTATTTGTTCTGATAGTGATAGTGATCCACAAATGTCCGCTACACAACCTATATTACTAAGAATTATTATTAGACAAGAGAGACTGCTATTTATTAAATGTTTTACCTTATTCTATTATTAGACTATTATCTATTATTAGCTTCACGCTGTATTCCGCAGGTTCCTGTCCAGCAGGTCAGATTGAGGCAACCTAATGTTAAGTCACTCCTTTTCCCATTTTCTCAGTCAATTTCGAAAACATCGCTCCCAACGAAAACCGAAGTCAACACGGCGCTATGTCTCCTTACAAGAACCATAATAGTCGCGTTCACAATCAGATGTTTCCGCTTCGCCATTTTTATTATTAAAACAATATTTTCCATTCATTACTTTATTACTGTCATCTTAAAAACTATTAAATAACTCTATATACATGTCACTAAATAGGACTATCTACACGATCCTTCAGTAGCATAATAGACCAGCAACAAAGAAGTCTCTACACAGCCGGTATTCCGTTTCAGAAATGGAGCATGGCATTTAATCAAGAGTCATAATGAGTGCAACTCTGAATAATCACAAAGCGATTTAGCGCTATTGTCTTTGTCCTAGGTATCCTAGGTAACCTAAATAATAAGCTGGAAATGGTATTATGAAGGTATCTCGTATATGGCAGAGCCTAGGCTCCTACTACGCTAGTGTAGTAGAGGGAACCTGGTGTCAAGACACTGTGTTTCCCACTCGCCGCCCAATTCTTCAAATATTGTATGTTAAAAGGCGGCGCTCAAAGTTGCGTTTTATATTGTTACCAGAGCGAGGAAATATATAATTACTAGCGGACGCGCGCAGCTTTGCTTACGTATTTAGGGGTGAATTCTAATAAACCATGAAACATGTGTTCAATGAAATATTTTTAAGAGTGTAAATTTCGAATTTTATAAAAATCGGTGGCGTTTTAAAGATTTTTCCAAACAAACTTTCAACCCCTTATTTGCACCCTTAGGGGGTGAATTCTAGAAAACCATGAAACACATGTTCAATTAAATATTTTTAAGAGTAAAATTTCAAATTTTATAAAAATCGGTGGCGATTTAAGAATTTTTCCATACAAACTTTCAACCCCTTATTTGCACCCTTATGGAAATAATTCTAGAAAACCATGAAACACGTGTTCAATTCAATACTTTTAAGAGTCTGAATTTCAAATTTTATAACAATCCGTGCCGATTTAATTTTTTTCAACCCCTATTTCACCCCTTTAGGGTTAAAATTTTTCAAAATCTCTTCTTAGTGGATGTTCAGATTACGAAAGTAAACATCTGTCCAAATTTTACGTTTCTACGCCTAGCGGTTACGGCTGTGCGTACGTCTTACCTCAGTCAGTGAGGACAAGTCCTTTTATATATATAGAAGACAACCACCGCGTTTACAGTCAGACACTGCGACATCATGCTTTATACACATATTATCTATATGAAAGTAAAATGGAAAAGCTTATATTTGAAAGCTATTCAAGTTCTAGTTCAATTGAATTACGTAAATACGAAGCTTAAGCAAATATACGAGGTATTTTAATCATAATATCCCCGGAAGTAGACTATTAAAACAAACATGACCCAGAGTCAACACTGTAGTAGTTGATACGGTATCATATCAGTGACTTAGCTAAGGTTGCAACTTAAATCGTTGAATATAATAATTATTTAAAAATTATCTATGTGGCTTTGTACATGTGATGGTTGCTGTGATTTTGACTTAGGGCGTTATTTTTTTAGCTGCTACCTACATTATGTAAGACACTCTGTTGTAATTTTCGAGACATAGCGAGTGGCGGAACTCGACATCGCACTTTGTCACTATTTACTACTAGTTACTATGAGTGAGAAAATGAAAATAGTTTATTCCGACGAGTTTTTCTCTCTCTTAGTCTCTATATTTTTGCCTACCTTTAACACACAAGCTATAGGAGCTAGAAAGCGCAATCGAACCTACAATCTTCACGTTTGAGGTCACACCCAACCTATAGCGTCATAAAATTTGGTTTTTATACTCAATTATAATTAGCAGAATCCCTGGTCAAAGTTCATAAAAGTAGAGGTTTTTGTATATTATAATGCTCATAATAATTGATATCAGCCAGTGGGGCCAACGGCACAAGTGTGTGACTGTAAATGCGACTGGTTGCGAGTCGATCCCCACTCGAGGAAATTAAATATTAAATATTTTCATTTCTTTGCTCTGGTGTCGAGGCAAAGCGCGGCAAAGTTCCGCCACTCATAACGCAATGCCTCCAGAAAAAACGGTAATATTCCATTATTTCTAAGTTGGCAACCCTGTCAACTATTAAACTTGTGCTAAAACAGAGGTAATGCATGCAAATGTGCCTCACCTCGTCGCTGTCGAATTCAATTTTCGTTTACGTAACCCGACGAATAATGTTAATCACTATTTCTTTATGCTATTATACCTCACACATAAAATTCTCCCATACGTGTGCTAAGATGTATTATCTTTGCGATTTAGGCACATTTTAAAGGAATCTGGGTCTCTTAGATTTAAGATTTCAAAATTTTTAGAAGTGAGTCGCAAACCCATCACACGAGCAAGATACAGTCAGTTTTGCATAGATCAGACATCCATGTTGCAAGAACCCAGGGCAGTAGACGAGGCAACTAAGAAAACTTTGGCGGTAGTTGGTTATAATAATTGTGTCAACTGAGTGTTACTCGGCCACCTTAGAATGGAAGTGGAATTTCTAAAAATGTTCCCAAATATACGCGATTGATTTATTAGATTAACTTATTAGTATTTTAACTTCATACATTCCAGATTATAAAGGTTTTTTATATTGAGATTTTAGATGTATGGTGTAGACACAGAGAATTTAGTATCAAGACCCTCTGTTCTTCATGTAAAATATATTTACCTATAATAACTTTACGCTTTATTCACGCGAAGTGCGCGATTTTGCCAGAAAAATAGGGCTTTTGTGCCCTATTTTCCTGCCACCACGCATCAGCACACGCATACTGCATGTTCTTTGGAATTGTCGACTGTCATCAATTTCTTACACTTGTTCTCCGGGTTATGAAGTCCTCTCTAAGGGTCAAAACAGATCTCTTCCAACCTCTCTTACCAATCTTTCCTATTTTTGACCTACAATATTCTTTCCATAACCATTTTAATGTAAAACATCAACATAAAATTCGTGGTAAAACGAAGTAAGTAACGTAGCGACACGAAAGATTATCAAAACCCTTGCTCGCGACGTTTTCTCATAGAATAAGCAGATTATAAAGTTTTAACGAGAGCACTTTACACTCAGTTATTCCTTCGAATTCATTAAAATAAGCCATTTCAAAATGATTTTTCATATTATTTTTATTTTCACATTTATTTTGAATAATAAAGATCAGCAAAGAGAATCTATTGTTGTTTGATTACTTTTCTTTCATTAGATTTATTTCGTTTCTCGCTGTATCTCTCTTATAAGATAGCAGAAAAATCAGGATGCGCAGGAAACACCCAGGAAACACTCGGTTCTCCACTTTCCGCCTCATTTTATAATGAATATTTTAACGAATATCAAATACTAAATAATGAAATTCCCATCATCTTCGTTTAAATAAACAATTTGAAAGGTTAAGGTTGGGGATTAATTAAACATTTTTAGCTTTAGCATTTATCTAGACCTAGAGTGTAGCCAGCGTCTATTCCGGTCTAGTGTTTGCCCTGATATCTAAACTTGGACAGTCCTCGCTTATTAAATATAGCGTGAAACTAAAACTTTTGTGGCTTTGTTAGCATATGTTATAAGAAACACCGACAAGTTGTCTCTAAGAAATGAACCCGTCATTTCCCGAAATGTATTAAACATAATTTTTGATTGATTTTGATTTGCGGTTAGGGTTGACTCTGATATTGGAGGAAGTGGAAGCAGTATACCTTTTTTTAATACATTTTAGTGTGATTTAGTCTAAAAATTATAAAAAAATTCAAACTATTAAACATCACAAAATTTCAGCTGATTCGTCCTCCATGTCAAACTAACTGGTTTATGTTAAGAAATTTTGTCAAACAATATTAAAGGAGAAGAAAGTAAATTTATATTGATATTGGCACAGAGAAAAAGAATCTTGTATCGTCATTCTAAAATAAGAAAATACAATAATCTATAGATCTCATTGCAATAAATTACTTACTTCCGCCATCTGATAACAGGTGGTATCATTTACTTAATAGTAAACACCTTTGACCAAACATGCTCTAGTAAAAAATAATACCAAATTTTCTGTTCTGTCGATATTTTACAAAGCTCAAATTTTATTTGCTTATCTCAAGAACTTACTGGTTCGAATGCAAAAAGTATTTCTTTGTTTGATAGTCTTTTTTTCGGGGTGGACTATAAACTATAATTACATCACTCAATCTCGAATGTTTCTTATGTTTGACATATACTTAGGCCAAAATCCCAGAGCGGCCAGACCTACGTCATTTTACCAAAGCTAAAATTTCGAGGGCTTATATGTAGTTAAAACAGTATGCCTACTCACTAACTTGAAAGTGGGGCCCCCCTCTCAGAGATAGCGCCAAATAGCGGTATATCTCTGTCTGGGAAGATGATTAAGCCATCGAAACGGCCTGGCTGCTTATGAGAGCTCTTGAAATAGTTCGTAAATAATATATTTTAAATTAAAGCTTGACAGTTTAACGTCATTTGCCCTAATTTTAAACAACTTTTAATACGTCTGGCAGGAGTACGGATCTGGTAATGATAAGTATACATCATTCTTAAGAACATATTTAAAAACGAGCGCTTCTACTGCTAGCTAGATGTGGACCTTAAGTTGGCGCTTTCTCTGAAAGGTACAGTCTTAATACATATAACTACATATTAGAATATTAATCCTCAAAATTTGCTAAAATGACGCAGGTCTGAAGGCTTTGGGAGCTTATTTTCGTTTGATTACGCAATCGAAGCTGCAACTTAAAGCTAGCACATAAATAAATATAAATGTAGTATACAAAGCTACAAACCACTGTCGTCCGATCCCGTTCAGTGTAACATAAAATAGGGAATTCTCAAAGAACTAATTTACATACATAAATTGAAATCCCGATCGCATTTACGTAACTATCGCCGCATTGAAAAGGAAATGTTCTAACGAATATCAAAGAGTATCGATATTGCTTTATTTCTTTTGCTATTTACATTGCCGACCGTCGGATGGAATAATTTGTGAAATATCGGAGAATCAAACCGTTTTATACTGACCTATGAAATGTTAGCTTACTTTTGTTACAACAAATCGGGTTATTTACTTATTCTTTATTAATTTTATAAAACTGAAGAATTTATTTATATCAACGAGATTATAACAGAAACTACTGGTTTGAATTAAAGTAAATCGTCTCGCAACGACCCACAGTACCTGCGGACACAGTTACCTCGGTCGCTTATGTGTCATGTGTCATACACAACTCTTAGTTATTTCTATTTGATCGTGCGGCTTAAGCTGTAGAGAAAATCTAGTAAAAATATTTGCATATGGATGCATATGTACTGTATATACAGTATATTATATATATATATATATATATATATATATATATACACACGTATAAAATATTTTTATTCATATAAATAATTGACATTATACTTTTTTTTGTTATTTTATTTTAACGCATCTCCTGCTTTATAAAGGGTAGATATAAAATAGCGATATTTAAACTGACATATTGCAATATACTACTTTATCTGATCAACGAAACGAAAACATTTTTTTTAAATTTTCTATATATCCTATGAGTTTGAAATAACATCATTAGTTTAAGCAATACTTATATAAAAATATCCCAAAAATTGGAAGCAAAGTGGGGAGCAGAGTGTTTTGAAACTACCCTCTGAAAATTAGAAGCAAATGAAAAAAACTTAATAATTATCCATAATTTAAAAAAGCACAACAAATTTCGGCTAAAACCCCTTATAAAAACACTAAGTCCACGACGCACGGCACACCACTTAATTCTCACATTTTTTAACGTGAAACTCTTATGAATTTTCAAAAGAAAAATATCTTTAGTCAAAACATAACCCACACAGGAAACTGTCTGCACTCCAACATATTAATTATTCAATACTTTTTAAGCACTGCTCTTGTATAAAGTTGTGTTACTTCGCACGAGACGGGTTATTTATGTTAGCATGTACTAGTGTCGTAGTGTAGTAGACGACCAGCTGAGATATGGACTAACTTGTAAAATATTTTAATATGCTAATATATAATCTTTTGCCTCATACCAGGATAGGCAGAGGGAACCAGTGTTGAAACACCGCGTTCTACTCATACTTACATATAAATATAATTATACCCAGTTGGGGGGATCGGACCTACAATGGCTGCGCTTACTCTCAGACGCCGTACCACTTCGCTACGGTAAAATGATATTTACATATTATGAAAAGGTTCTTTCTATTTTCTAAAACTCTAAGTAACATATCGACTAGTACCTATCTATCTGAACGAAATCATATTTTCAAATTCTAAAATTGCACACATTTTTTACAACACACTACGGATATGAGCAGTAACTCAGGAACGGGACAGAGAGGCGAGGAGGTCAGCGCAAATTTATGGCGCTAAGCCGAGAACTACGCTGACACCATTTATAATAGAACTCTGGCGGAATTAATTTCAAGATTGCAGAATTTTTGTACAACTAAATTTTAGTTATCGTATAAATGTTTGAGAAAATAATATATTGTCATTTGTATTGTGGTTATTTATTTTGTGAATATTTTAGTTTTACCACAACTTATGACTTGTTTTGCTGTTGATAAAAGATTGTGTTAACATTTATATGTATGTTTTCCGATGTACCTCTGGTACCTACAACTAAGGCTTAGTCTAAATCAGAGCATTCAAAATATACATCAGTCAAAACAAAATGTATTTTTATTTCATAAAGCTTAAATTGACTGACGTAACACTATGAATATAAAACACAGTTTTAAATGTGCATATATCACGTACATATATTTTTAGTAGAGCTCAGTAACTGAACAAACAAAAACAACACCACGTGAAAATTGTAACTGACCGTATTCAATTTAACTAAATCTAAACACTAACCGACTCTATTGCGAAATTTCACCACTACCCCTATGTAGAGTCATGTAAAGTGAATGTTTCATTTGATTTTTGTTTACTTTCATATTTTTATAATATTATGTTAAATTTTACAGTATTTTTGTGATACATGCACACTTTAGATTGTAAATACATACCAAAAACATTTTAAATATTCGATATTCGTATCCATAATAAGAAATTTTATTTTCATTATTTATTAAAAAAATGGACCATTGATAAATTATAATATTATTAGAATGAGTTAAAAAGAAGAATTATAATTTTTAATCCAAACAATATTTTTCCGAAATACATAGGAACCTAGTGTTAAGACGTCCCCAAGTGAATCGAACCCACAACCGCCAGGTCTACAGACAATTAAGTATAAATAATGAACCCCAAACACATAAATATCTGTATGTCAATTATAAGTTCACAATCGGTGAACCCTAAGCATTTTTCAATGCATAAGTAAATATACATTGCGACAGTACGTGTTCGGGCAAATGATAAGGTCGTTATAGGGAATACGTTCACAACAAATCTCTAACCGCAGCGCGCCGTATCCTGTTCAATACGAGTACAGGGACATGCATACATTTTAAATTTCGTATATGAAATTCGATTTATATAAACATTTAGGTCGGTTATATTTGAACTGGTAGCTACACGCTTTTTCCCGCATAGCAGGGTAAACTGAGTGAATATAGTGTCAAGATACTCCGTTCCCCGCGTACCGGTCCATTTCCGGAACATTGCGTGTTGAGTAGCGAAACTCATGTTGAAATGAAATTAATCTATATATATAATAAAGTTGTAACTGATCTCTGTCTGTATATGGAAGATGTAAAAGAAAATGTGTGTTTGTCTTCGCATTTGTGCACGATTATCTTAAAAACGGCTAACCCGATTCCAATACAGTTTTAACCATTGTAAGTTGACAAACATATATGTGATGTTTGTCAAATTACATTTAGTGTTTGTTTTATTTAAATCGGTTGACAAATAAAAACACTTATATGAATAAAAAGTATTTTATTTGACAAAATTGCTACAATTAATTGTTTTATTAAATTAATTGAAACTTTAGTTTACTTTTACTTCCAATGTGTGCATATTCTCTTTAATATAATAATATTATTAAAATACGAAACTAAAATTAGAACACGAATTAATGTTGAAAACTGGGATTCTCCAGAAAAAAAGCACAAATACAAGAAAAGTTGCAGACGACAAAAGTATACATAAAAACTCTACATAAATTTATAAGAAAGATTGTACATAATAAATATAAGAGTATCATATAACAATAATTTTAAAACAAAGCTCTTTATGGAACCCGCATAAATCTAGACACTAGATTTTCCAAGTTGCCTAGAACTGTGCGAGTATGTTTAAATAAAACTATTCCGTCGTCTCTACATTCACTATTTACCCGATTTTTATACTTCCCTATCCAAATATCTTGTGATTTCGACGAATTCCGTTGTAAGTTCTAGGTAAGTTAGATTTATTTGTGCCGAAAAGTTAGCGTTTCTTTTATACTAATTATATGTTTATTAGCATGTTTTCTATTTGTAAAGGTTGAATTGTCTGTGTAGTTCAAAGTTTTACACACGATTTGATTACGTTTTTATTTTGTAGAATAGAAAAAATCAGTCCTTATCTTAATGTTATTATTATTTGATTAAATACTGTCATTAATAGAAAAAGCGTGGCGTTGAGTTTTGGCAAGGTCTGTCAAGTTGGAAACGGAGTTCTTCATCTTACTACCTACGTACATGCGGGAAAAATAATAAGGCTACTCTCACTTATCATAATATTTACTAATTATTTTACTCATTTACATACTGTAGTTACCAAGTCCCTCACACAACTAAGCACTCCATGCCATCAACGCCACTTTCAGTATCGTTAGCATCTCAGCTAGTCAATTACTTTAATGTGCTGCGAGGTCACACATACATCGATCTCCACCTATAAAGGTATCGACCTATCAAACGTGTATTCGTTGGTTCTGTTAATTGCATGCATTCTGTTAATAGCTTTTTGTAGAGTCGTCACGATCCCGCATATAGCAGGGTAGACGTAGTGGCAACACTTCATTTTTCACGCACCGAATAATTTTCAGGACATGCTTGTTTCACTCAACGCCGCGCTTTGTCTACAGGAATGGGGATACAATTTATGGGCTTAAATAATGAAAGAGTTGGTTGGTTTGAGGCCAAGCGGCGCAAGGGCACAAGTGTGCGGCTGTAAAAGCGACAGGTTGTGGGTTCGATCCCCACTCGAGGAAATGAAATATTTAATATTTTCATCCACTCAATCCGCAATGCCTCCAGATTTCGGCAGAAAGTGGGGAACGTACGCGTCTTACCATTAAGGAGTATCTTATCAATAGCTTCCCAGGCTTCATCTGCCTATTCTGCTTTGTGCGGGATACATTGCGAACCTTTTCTTTAACGTTTATTCCTTAAAATATGTTATACGTTTTTTTTATTCATCCAACCAAATCTGTAAGTTAGTATCGTCTCTGGTTCGAGTCTAGCTTGTAATACAATGTATTTTATTAGAGCCGGTATAACGCTGTTACAAGCCTCATGTCTCAATATCATTCTGACACACCCTCACTCAATTATATTTACTCCCACGAATCATTCAGAAATACCTAAATACATATTTTCGCTGCAATATTTCTATCATTTGAGGTCATCAGAGTATAGTGGGTCAGCACCTAACTTTAAACGTGACGGTTGTAGGTTCAATGTCATCTCGGGGAATTTAAGCATTTTTATTTGCCAGCTCTAGCAATACAAGGCCTGACGTCAAGTTCCAAAACTCAATGTCTTGAATTCGGACGGAAACCTGTCGATGTCTACTTTGCTACACGGGAGCAAAGCCTTTTTACTTCTACTAGTGCACCCGAACGCGGCTACGCCCGCTTGAACTATACGAATATTTATTAAATATACTTATGAAATTATTTTCAATTTTCAATAGAGAGATGCGTCAAGCAAGCTCATTTTGGGTGACGTTTTCTTAAAACAACAAACTTTGCAAATCGTTGCTTAGCAACGGCGGTTGTTATAAACATGGCGGAATAAATTGCATGTCAAATTAATAAGTATTTTAATATATTGATATATATCGAAAATATAACAAATATGAGAAAAAAAAGTATCCTATGTTCATCCCGAGACCCTCAAGTATCTCTATATGAGTATGAGTATTTTATCACAATTAAATTAGCGGTTTGGGCCTGATTGCGTAAAAGACAGACAGACAGAGTTACTTTCGAATTTATAATATAGGTATGGATAAATAGAACAAATTTCAGAGCTCCGAAATTGAAATTTTACGTTTTTGTACGCTTTTGTTTAACCTATCATATTGGAGAAGGAAATTCGATACCCATTGCTCGAGGCATACGAATCTATACACGTGTAAACTCAACCCTTATTGAGCTTTACATTTTTCAGGAATCCATTTCATTAAGAAAATGTAAGCTATTGTGTATTCTAAATTGAAAATGAAAGCATTGTAACAAATTTCCTGCAGTGTTATTTATGGCTATTCGAGTCACTTAAGATTCCTGAAAGGAGGAAAATATTTTTATTATAGCTTCATCTAATATCCCGCACATAGCAGAGTAGGCAGAGGCACCCAGTTTTTCACCTGGATACGTAGTATTAAGACACTCTGTTCCAATTAAGGTACTTCCGTTCATCTAAGAAAAATATACAAAAACAAATTACTCACTCAAACAATAACTAACTAACTAATATTAATTTATCTTAGAAAAGAAATGTTAATGCGATGGTTGTGGAATAAATCTCAATTAAAACAACCATCTTAAAAATTGAGTGGAGAATGAGAGTCGAGAGAGAAGTTCCCTCTGCCTACTCTGCTTGCAGAAACGTGAAATTCTAATAAATATATTCCTTCCTTATAAATTTGAGCTTTTATAACTAAACAAGTTGCACTTTTAAAATAAAACTCATAATAAATACAAAGTAAACAGGAGCAATCTTGGGCAATTAGACAAATGTCCCGACGCGACCGCAGCGCAGCGCCGCGCGGCGAACATCGCTAATGAATCGCATTCATTTGCTCTACCGTTTAATCGGCCACTAAATATATTTTATAGGTCCCATATACTGTTGTGACTAAATTAAGTATCTTATATATTTTAAATTAAATTTATACAACGAGATGTAGCCCTCCACTGTGCGTGTGTGCCGTGCGTTGAGGCCGTTGCCTCTGTAGCGCTGTGGGTTCGATTACCACTCAGATTTTTAAATTATTTTCGATGTTGAGTTCTGCCACTCAACACGCAATGACTGTTTTAGCTTTCCTACTCATTCCCTTTTCTTATCTATTACGCATTTGAGGACACTTATATATATATATGTATATGTGTATAACGAAACCTACACTCACGTTAAGTTCACCTCAACGTACAAATTCAATTAATTTTGCGAACCTCAAAAGCTTTAGAACTGTTAGATTAAGTCGGGTGCGGGTCATCTCTCACACATGTATGTACGTTCAGGCCGTAACTGTAGTCCATATATGGAAGGTTAGGTACAGGTTACACCTAAATCACGGCGTCACATGTGTGATATACCTATCTACATATGTGCTACCTCGAGCACGCGGGCGAAGCCACATGTGAGCTGATATACTTATTAGTACAGTAAAGGTGGAACATGATAGACCAATGTAGAATACCATACAAAACTATAATTATACCATTTTGAACAGTCCTCGATTTTTAAATTTCTCTAGATCAT
Source organism: Heliconius numata (assembly GCA_016802625.1). Lineage (NCBI taxonomy): Eukaryota > Metazoa > Arthropoda > Insecta > Lepidoptera > Nymphalidae > Heliconius > Heliconius numata. Next base: position 211,805 of record JAEBDU010000098.1, read on the forward strand.
CGTTAAAAATTGAGCGAATTCGATTCCCACTTGAGGAGATGGAATATTTAATAACTTTATCTTCCTCGCTCTAATAACGAGGTAACGGGTTTGAATTCCGCCACTTAACACGCAATTTTTCCAGAACTCAGTGGAACGTGAGGAACGGAAGTGTCTTAGTGGGAACTGAGTATCTTAACTTTAAGTTTCCCTCTGTCTACACTGCTATGTGCAGGATACGACGAATGAACAAAATAAATGAGATTAGAACATTAAAACAAATCCTTCACCATTATATCATTAGTATAGAAGCATAGATAGATAAAATAAATTTGTTCCCATTGTGCTATTCAATTTTTTTCCGCAAACACGTAGTTCTAGAACAGGTCTGTAATATTCGGGTGAACCCTCACATGCGATGTAAGTTGGCTTTCATAAACGCTTTTATAACTCCACTTACCTACTAAACTTTAGTAATAAAATTGAACATTAAGCAAAGTCGGAACCATTTATATTACACCTGTCTAACATACACTTCGGCCATAATTACAATGTTTACCTTTAGGGGCACCGATAGAGCTTCGAAAACTTTATACTTCATCGGAAGCTCTTTTTATTATTTGTTCTTTTAATAGAGAAAGATGGGGACAGAGAGTGATATCTATGCATAGTATCGCTTAGTATCTCATGGTAGATCACTCCTGCTCTATTTATTTTATAGCACTTTAAAAATGTTAAAAATATTTAATAAATAGCATTCTCTCGTACCAAATAATAATTGTAAGCAATTATCCTTGGGTAGCGGACATTTATAAAAATCTCCCTAAAGAAATGCTAACAGCACAAATAAGTTGTAATAAGCGTATAAAAATTTCAACGTAGCTTGAAGAGACCGTATGGCTTAGTAGTCAGAGCGTTTGGACAGTTTCCAAGACGTGCTATTTCAAATCCCGCTACGTTAAAATGTTTAACTTAAGAACAAATATAAATATTTTAAAAATGGAAAAAAACATGAAAACTTTTAAAGTGGTTAGTGATTTGTCAATGTTTTTGTCGCGCTGAATATTTTTCATTTTAAAGCCGTAGAAAGGGGCACAAGCGTGTAACTGTAAACGCGACGGGTTGTGGGTTCGATTCCTACTCTAGAAAATGAAATATTTATGTTTTCATTTAATCGCTCTTTCATCCACGCGGACATACACAGACTAGACTATAATTTCGAAATAATGTAATACACGAACTAGGCTACGTATAATCCGGTAGCGTCCTCATTCAACTGCCGGAATGAGTTACGAGTGAATGCCGCGATTCAAAAGTTAGCAAACTGTAGCGTTACAATGTCAAGCTTACCTCCATATCTACAGTCCAATTATAAAAGTACTTTGTATTGAAGCTATCGTTGTGCTTCAATAATTAATTGTTAAAACACAGTAGTTGTAGGTTCGAGTTTATTGAAAGATTGTTTATTGAAAGATTGAAAAGCGTTTGAAGCTTATCTGGGAATATTTTATTTTAATTAGCTGAATAGAAAAAGTGCTGTGAACATTAAAGTTGCTAAATGCACATTTTAAAGAAAATAAGGAGAAATTTTAAAAAAATAGGATGTGTCAGAATGTGTCTTAAAATTAGCAAAAAATAGTGAAGGGAAAGGACTTATCTTTGGGTTATTACATTGAATGTTCATTTTTGTTCTGTCTTGATAGACAGCAAGAGTCCCACATGCACCATCTATTCCCCGATAGCATCAAATACTATTCACATAAATACACATATATGCACAAACAAAAAACAAAACCACACTAACTAAAATTCGCGAACCCTGAGGAAAGTTTCAGCTTCAGATGTTTTTATTTCTGTTTATTTTATTGGTCGAGTTTAAATGACGAGGGGAGGGTAAAAGGTGGTAAAAGTGGGTAAAGGGAAGGTAAAAAGATGGTAAACAGAGGATGGGGTGTTAATTAACGTGTTTCGTTTGTTTGTTGGGTCTCGCGATCCACTTTTCATATGACCTTAACCCGATTATCAGATTCTTTATACAAGGTATCGATTGGTGGTCGATTTTCTTTTGCTGATTAATCTATTTCTGTTTAGATGGAGTATATATGTTGAGAGGTGTAAAATTAGAAATTGTTAATTATATTGAAATAAAACCATATTTCTTTTTATTTATACATAATTATTTTTGTTTGTTTATTGACGAATTATTATTAATTACAAGAAAAACCATGAAAAATATTTTTATAAGGTTAAAATTGTAATTTATTTTATTTAGGAGTTAGTTTAAAAGTGAAAGAAAGAGAAATGACACTATTTGGCACATTAATTAAATCTGAATTTCTTGAGTTTCAATATATATATTTCTATGTAATATACAAGAATATAAATATTCCTTGACTTTTAATAAACACAATTTTAACTCACAACCTACATAAATAAATATCATTCTTCTACAAGATTTCGTATGTATCTTATATACAATCCTGTTTCTTTCCAAAAAACTTTAGTAGCGCCATTTAATTTAAGCAGGCAGTATAAAATCTAATTAACATTCCTCTTTTACTTTTGCCTCTTTTGCTCATTAGACTTCCAAAAACGAAAAAAAAATTAGAAAACACTGTAAAATATATAATGTAGTTTTACAGCTTGCAAGACACAGTTTAAAAAGTACATCAAGCTCATTTTAACCTTTTTAAAAATAAATACTAAATGTTAAGGGAATTTTGCCAAAACACAAAAGTGAAAACTGCATTTAAATCGGTTAAGCCGGTTCTTAGATAAGCGTGAACAAACACACAGATAAACAAATATTTTTTTAAACAATAATTGTTTTTAGTTCTATTACAATTTTTCTTACATAATATCTTCGATACGATACTGATCCTTGACTACATATGGAAGATATACAGATAAAATAATAACTGTATGATTTTATTATAAGTATAGATTTCATTCCCCTGAGTGAGAGTGCGCGCTTGTACCCCAGCGCCACGAAGGCCTCAAAATACGAATTATTTAAATGTAATATTACGAAGAATGTGAGTTTGTGTCATGCATATTGTGAAGTAGGCAGAGAGAACCTAGTCTTCAGACTCTCCGTTTTCCCCGCAACTTACGTGTCAATGCAGTTTGAGTGGCGAAACTTAACCTCAAATTAAATAATATGACATAAATAAAAATTAAAATAAAAAATGTTCATCTTAGAAAACCATTGGCAAAATAGTACAAGGATGTAGCGCTAGTCAATAGAAAGGCAGCATAAAGAGCTTCAGTAAAAGTTGTTTACTTGAGGGAACTTATTTGAACGGAAGCCGGTCTTCTTACTTCTGCGCTGAGTAATTAAAACAATTTCCCTCGTATTTAAATGTTTCGTAAATTACAAAAATAATCTAAAGATCTTGACGGGAGCGAATTTCTAGTAGCTTTGTGAGCGAGTTTTTGGTAGCTACTGAAAATTGTTTACAGAACCGTTGTGCATGAGTTTGAACTTAAAATATGGGAGTATTATTGTTTCCGTTTTAGTTAAATGTTGTAAATTTATATATTTGTTTGCAATCTAGTGGGTTTTGTTATATAATAAAAGAAGTCTTGCCGACTTTATGTCCACCACTGCAACCGTGGTGCACTTCGGCACATGTTGAACCTCACTCAGGGGGATTATTTTATTTAAACGAGTCCTAGTCCTTAAGATAGTCTATTAAGTATAATCCCGTCGTCGTATGAATTTCATCAAAATTTTTCTTTCACTAAGAACCTACGACTAAATTTTAGCGTTCTAGGTCGCTGTGGCTGTGCATATAGGGGTATACTGATAGTCTCTGTCAAAAATAGGGCCCCAATTTAGTGTCAAAAGTGGGAAACTAAGTACACTAACATAAGGTTCTCTCTGGCAACCAGCTCACCACATATCAGCTCTATAGAGTGAAGTCGGAACGGAGTGTCTTAACACTAACATTGCTGAGTGCGGGATACAGCGTAAAGCTCTATTCGATCGATCAAATCGATTCGATTCGCAATCAAAAAACGAATCAAATCGATTCTATAGTGATTGTCCATAATAACAATTGCATTTATTAATTTCAGATTTTCCTTTTTGTATTAAATCTACGTGAATAGAGCAACTTATTTGACATGTCCCCCGCAAGACATTTTAGTAGACGGCCCGTACAGATTGTAATTCAATTTTTTTCTTCCTACACAAAAAAATCCAGGTTTATTCGATTATTATAACAATTTTTCACCTTCTAAGATTTTCTAGGTACTCATATAAAATACCTGTGGATAGCTAGATTATATTTTAAGTATTTCTTTTACAATAATTTGGATGTTTCTCTTGAACTGAGAGGTTGTAGTGGTGCATCTGCATAACGTCTGACTGTAAGCGCGACGGTTATGAGTTCGATTCCCACCTAGAGTATCTTATCTTTAGATTCCATCAACTACCACAGGAGGAGTTGACAGAGGATTACCTCAAAGTAAGAATTAAACCGGAAATCAAATATAACCCAACTTTCCCATAATTTTTCAAAACTATGATAATCTCGAGACTCCAGCAACGAGGTAAGCATGAAGTGCTTTTAAGCCTTTTGTTTTATTCGTAGGAGCAATTAAAATTGTTTCTTGTTTTATAAGAAAAGAAACCGTACGTACTCTTATGGCACAAGTAAAAATCTCTTCAGGGCTGCGTGTGAGGAAAATCCTCATGCAACAATTCAAAAGTTATAAAATATATATTTTACTTAAATTCACCATGTAATTATTTCTGAGAAAGTCATTTCTTTGTCTGGTCTTTTAGCGAGTAGACAGTTTAATGGGTAAGGGTTATGCGTTCAAAGCCAGTTTGGTTCTAGTTTTTAAAGAAATCAATGTTCGTACAATATCTCTCAATAATCGAAGTAGAACAAAATGATATGCCACAAGGATCTCTCTATATACCTCGCTTAGTATACGGATGAGGGTAGTAAGGAAAAAAATTTAACAAATTTATTAAATCTACAAGTTTACAAGCTTTAAAGGCCTTCGTAGCTCAGGGGCACGAGGGTGTGACTATAAAATGACGGTTGTAGGTTGGATCCCCGATCAGGGGAATTAATTATTATTTATTAATATTTTAATTTTTTCGCTCTGGAACCAAGGTAAAAGCCTGGCATCGAAATCGCCATCGCCATCGCCCCAAAAAATGGGGAACGAAGTGTCTAAACACTGGGTTTCCTCTACCTACTGTGTTATGTGCGGGATACAGCGGGAACCTGATTTTCTATAGACTTAAATCCTGAGTGCCCTATTAAAACCTGAGTGAACACAAAATATGGTGGCCGTATATGTAGATCTTCGATTATTTTATTGAAGTTGAGGACGACGCTATATTTAAAACAGAATTTGGCTTAGCATTACACATTAATGTTGTAATGACATCCAGATTATATTATCACCTCTTTAATCTGCATATAAGCAGAGAGAACCTGGTAAAAAGACATCGCCTTCTCCACTTTTTACCCGAATTCGAGACATTTCATTATGTGGCGCGATAAAGCGTGAAGCTAAAAAAGAAATACTCATAAATGAATCTTCCCCTAAATAAGATTTCAATTCACGACCATCCAGTCACAACTTTCATATTCGGTTGTATAGGTAATGTAGATATAAAAAACTGTCTAAAATGCCACAGTGGCAGCCATATCCACATATCGGCCTTGTGCCACATTCACTACTGTCAGGTCACACTGTATAAGAGATGGGTTCGTAACAAGCTACCTGCTGTATTTAAACGTTTAGCATTCCGTCGGAATTCAGATTTATATAATTTTTTCATATATATTGTTACGGCATTGATATTTAACATTTTTTAATGTTAAGTATTAACGAGACTGTTGGCTGGCACTTGTTATAGAGGCCGTTGTGGCGCAGCGCCTGGCTGACAAAATTGGCGGTTATGGGTTCGATTCCCTCTCGGGGAAATGAACTATTTTCATTTCTTCTTTCTGGTAACAAGACAAAGTTGAGTTCTGCCTCACAGCATGTATTGTCTCGAGTACATTAGGTTCCGAAGCTACTCTACTGTATGAGGGTTGGAGAAGCTTTTACTTGTTGTTTCCCCACTTCTGCCGAATTCTCCATTGCGTGTTGAGTGCGAAACTAAACGCTTTACCTCGTTATCAGTGCGAGGAAATTAAAGTATTGAATATTTCTTTCCGTCTAGTGGGAATCGAACCCACTACCACCGCGATTACTGGCCGGCTGACAAATGGTTGTCCAGTAAAAGTATTTTCCGTATAATTTTTAAAGTATTTATCAGTTTCAGGTTTAAAAAGATATTTACAAATACCTTTTCGAATTAAGCTATAGAAGACAAGACAGAAAGTTAGTAACGTTAAGCTTGTAAAAGTTAGCGGTTAGTCCCAAATTCAGTTTAAATAGGATGTTTGTTTGTGATCTTTAACTTTGAGCTCTGACGTCAGTTCTTGTTGTATTATGCCTATTTTAAGAAGTAAACTACCTACCGCTTCCAGTCACAATTACTTCTCTGTGTATGCTTTCTCTTATATGACAGAATCCGCCACTCATTAACGTCTTTTTTACCCTACCGTTGTGATACAATAACTGTTAAGCGCTTAGAGTAATATTTGAATTAATATTTGTTATTATTTCCTTTATTTAGCTTACCGTTGTATCGTACATAGCAGAGTAGGCAGAGGGAACCTGGGAACCTAGTGTTAAGACACTCCGTCGAGTAAAAAAAGACGTCAAAAATGATAACATGTCATAAACGGAGATAACCAACAGTATAAAGTTCCTAGCAATGTTAAAATTAGACGCCAAGTAGTTAACAACCTGCATAGTGCACCATAGCAGTTGTGGCAAGTTACACTAGCTTTATGCCTTTGAACATGTTCTCTTGAAGAACTGCAAGAGTACTTTGTACTTTATAGCAGGCATATCTAACTTTGTTGTAATAAATAGTCAATGACTTAAAAATTGTTTTTTTTTCAGTTTCACGCTATATCCCACACACAGAGAAGGCAAGAAAATCACTGTTACACTTCTTTCCACCTTTACACGCAGCTTTCGAAATATTGAGTATTGAGTGGGAGTACTAACGCCACGTTTTATCTTAGATATAGAAATTAAATAATTTAATCCATCGATTTGAGATCTATTAAACGGTTTTATTTGTCCCAATTATTGGAGGTGTCAACATGACGCAGTGGTACAAATGTGTGGCTGTAGACCGACAGTGACAGTGACAGTTGTGGGTTCGATTCCCACTCGCGGGAGTTAATTATTTAATATTTTCATTTCTTTGCTCTGTAAACAAGGCGAACCTCGGTGTTGAGTTCTGCTAATCAACTGGGAGACAAAGTGTCTTAGTACTATGTTTCGTAGATAAAACTATATGCGTGATACAGTGTAAAGCTAAAAATATGACAAGCTCTTTGATTTCACAATTATTACATATTTTAAATAAAAATTTTTTTAGCGATTAATCAGGTTAAATAGTTTCATTTGAAATGTAAAAAAATATTGTATTTCATTTATAGTACGTAATCATCTAGAAAGCTATATAAACACTTCTACTTTTAGTGTCTAACACTGCCTGGTAATAAAGCCTTTATAACAATACTATCGATGGAAACCTCACCTTGTATCAGACACAATAGTGATCATTACAATGCCGTCCTACAATTGTGCTTGTATGGAAATAAAGGTTCATTATATATAACACTAGCGGCCCGCCCGCGGCTTCGCCCGCTTGTTCTACACGATTAGGTAAATATTATTTTCATTTCTGCCACTCGTCACTCAATTTCTAGACAATATAAATGGCGATAAGAGGGAATGGACCGAACGGAGTGTCTTGACACTAGATTTCCTCTGCTTTATGTAAGATAAATTTAAGCGTATAGTTTGAAGTATAGTTAAAAAAAACAAGCGAATCGAGCATATATTATCTAGTCAATAATACAGCTAAACCTAAATATAGCAAAAGTAAAGTATAAGCAAAAACTTATTAAAAGAACTGAAAAGAATAAAGCTTTTAGTGGATGTAGCTTACTTAAGGCATTAAGACAATATCATCCCGCGTTCACTTTCCCAGGAGTTTTGTTTATACGAATGTAAGTATTCGTCGGTGGATTATATTTTTTTTACTTACCCCAGGGTAAGTAAGGGTAAGTATTAAGGTGTTGCCTTGGACCTTCAATACTAAGCAGCCTTTAAAATGTCTGAATTTCAAAATTTCTAATTTCCGGTTACATTCCCAGGAGTTACTTTGCGAACATTAAATGTTTTAACGAATATTTTTGCGGCCATAGTGGCTCAAGTGCTCAATCGTGTGATTGTGAACGCATAGGTTATGAGTTCGATTTCCACTCGGGGATATTATATATTTTCATTTTCCTATGTTCAATATTATCATTTTCCTTGCCCTGGCATGGAAGTAAAACAAAATAAATAAAACAAAAGTTTCGAAATAAATAAAAATAACCTAGTAGGATTACGGTTACCGTCATCACCGTTCACTTTTTTGTAAAGATAAAAACATATATGTAAACACATGATTACACAGACTGCGGGGTAGCACCAACAGCATCTCAGATATGATGTCTAATATCTCAGTCTCAGCAATATCTCTGTCAGTCATCTCGAGTGGGATGGAGAAGGAACTTAAATATGTACTAACATAGATATTAAGATTTCATTCTTACTGACAAAATGAGTCATGTTAGTCGATATATATGAAAATAAAATAAATAATATAAGTATATTATATAAATATTATATAAAACATATCCATCTTTAGCCTAAAGGCGTTTCAGTATTCAGACCGCAGAGGGTAAGGGCGGGATTTAGTGAGATCTAGGGATGAAAGGACCTTTGATCTTCGAGATAAACGTTTTTAATCCCATCTTGTATTGTGCATCTAAGCATTTTACTTTCCTCCTGTTCTCTGGCTGCTATTGTTTTAGAACAACGAAAGGCGTTACTTAAATATACATGGTGGCTTATGGCACTCACTCTATATTGCTGTATGGTGTAGACAGAGAGTGGACCTTGCTATAAGTTTCTAAAGTATCCGTCCAAGTGCTCCAAGTTATCAAATATACAACTTTTATAATTTATAAGTGAACAATGAATTCTATTGTACTGTTTGGCCGATATCGTAATACAGGCCCGTACCGTAATACTCCAATTCCAGATTAAGTAGCAAAAGAATCAACGCCTTTGTGGCTCAGTAGTCTCAATGTACAAACGATATTTATCAGTTCATTTTCTTCATGTTTTTTAATCCTTGCCATCAATAAAAGAAGTAGAATTGCTATATCTAATGCGAAATATCTTTATATGAGTAGAGAATTAACAATAAAAACAACTGAAGGTGTTGTTCGTCGCTAAATGCTATAAATCGAAATTATTATAAAAAAAGCTTCACGCTATATCCCACATTCCATATCCCCATAAAGCTCATTGATTTTTTGCCTCCAAATAAAATATTTCGCTTATTTACAAATACCTTTTATATATAAACGTCTAAATAAATATTTATTCAAAAAATTGTTTGGAAAACGTGAATTTCCGTATTGTTCGGTGTGGTGGCCGGCGGCAGGCGATCGGACCGTTCAAAATCGTTTTAAAACCACTGAGCCGAACGGCGGTGCTTAAAATAAGCTCGTGGTTCTGGCGATTTAGAAAAATCAAGGAAACGGTATTTTTCGCTGGTATTTCTGCTTTCCGTTGCTACCTCGTTACAGGGCTATTGAGTTCGTTGCTTGGACTAGAATCAATACCAGTATGGAATTGTATGAAAGGTGGAACATTTTATTTAAAGCTAAAATGTATAATGGCGGTTATAAAAGTACCTATATAATTTAATGATTATATATTTTTCTCAACGTTATCATGTTGGCGTCATACTGCATGTCAATATAGCATATACAGATACAGAACCGTTCAATAAAACGTTAAATTGCCGCTTGGATAGACAAAAATTGGTGTACGAGTGTCCAAAGTTTGCCAGAAAGGACCGCCCTTATTGAAATTGGAAAGCGTTTCCGGGGCTCGGCGAAGGTTCGTATGAATAACTAAACTCGATGAAATTTCGCCTAATCGTAAAGAGCTGGACGACCCCGGATTAAAGTGGCGCTATGTATGTGTCCTTTGATGGAAATAAATAAAATATGTATTATATTGTTTATCTGACACCGGCACTTCTTTTTAAGACATCATTTTTAAAGTATATTGATTTAAGACGTCAGCAAAGACATTAAGCAGCGAAACAGAGCAAAAAGATGATAATAAATAACACGCCTGAGTCGAACCCACAATCAAGATTTAGTCAGAAAATGTGCCGCTGCGCGACGACGTGCTCAAATACGTAAGGATAATTGAATTTGTTAGGTTTTGCAAAAATTCTCATGACTTGGCTGTCTTCTTATACAATTTGAACTCTATGACGATGTCCTAGGTTATGCACTAAAATGTAAGCTCTTTCCTTACGTCCTTACTTCGAATTGCAATACCGTCATGTCTCATAAAATATTCATTATCTGTAAATCCTTCAGCATTATATAAAAATCTCTCTTTAAAAGACCCTAAAACAACCACGCTGTGTGTAGCCGCACGCACATAGCAGGGTGGCAGAGAGAACCTGGCAATCTTGTGTTAAGACATTTCACTTTAACTTTTTAACATAGACCTCCTTTTACGCTGTTCCAACACAAAAGACTTAGACGTATAGATAGATTGATTGATCAGCACTCACCGGGGGAGACATGCGCCAGCAGCAGCACTAAATGCGCCGCGGTGGCGCGCGTCAGGTGCATATCTAGCGCCTCATGCCACTTCGACCCTCGGTACACCGCGACACTGTTAACTGCACCTGTGCAATTGAAAATATTATTTAAGTAAGTTCATTTTAAGACAAATATAAATACAGAGACGTGGCATAGCGTCTAACTGTAGATGGTTGTGGGTTCAATTCTCATTAAGGAGATTGACTTATTTTCAATTATTGGCTCTGGTAAGAACGCAAAACGTGGCGTTGAGTTCAGGTACTCAACACGCAATCTCACACAGTACCCAGAGTGTCTTAACACTAAGTTTCCTTCGAGTGAGAACTGAACACACAAGAGCAGCCTTTACAGTTCGACACCGTAGTATAGTGTTCAATCAGTGACTTCAACTGCGCCACTATAGCTCATTTAGATATCAGTCAGTCACTCATATCTAACAAAAACCAATTAACATTCAACAATTTAAAACGAAACGGAAACAAGTTTTACGCATAAACGCATTATAAGTACAGTTAAATAAATAACTGAAACAAAAGTGATTACACTGATTAGTGAATTTGAGTTAACTCTGTAATGAAATTCCCGGGTAGGTTCAAACTGGTTCCCGTGACTCCTTTCATATACAATACAATTAACGAGTCGTAGCCGCCCTGAACTTGAATTTTTTGGATTGTTGCGTATTGTGCACTCGGCTCGCAAAATCTTAAAAGCAAATATTTGCAGAAATCTGGAGCTAACTTCAGGATGCCCATAACTAGTCGATCGTACTGTAACAAGTTTGAAACTACCTGCTGTAAGCGATCGGCCGTAAAGGACTAAGCTTATGAGAAATTACTATCCCGATAGTTTAAACGAGCGAATTTAATGTATTTGTGTATGGGCAGCACGTAAGTAGTTGTTATAAACCCTCGACGCTAAAAGAGGGGTCTATGTGTCTGTCTGTGGCACCGTAACTCTAGAATTAATGAATCGATTTGAATGTTATTTTTAATAGACATCGCCGTAATTTTGGTCGGCTTTTGTACCTACAGGTACAAAGTCTATTTGTTTGATAGGTGTAGATTAGAAGACGAATGTATTTATTTACACAGTTTATTTTACATAATTAATTAAAAGAAACAAAACAAAATAAATAATAAAAAGATATATTTTTTCCAAGTAGCTAAAAAATATATATTGGGTACTTTTTTATTATCTAATGTATATTACAATAAAAACTTAATAGGAGAAGTATATTAGGTAGTAGATTTCTTTTTCAAAGATAAACAATGACACCAACTACTAGATGGAACTTTACGTCACCACCAGCAAGTGTTCCACATCAGGTTGACGACCGACCGACGAGCAACGACTGAACGCTAAAGTGCCCACGTCCCCGTTGTATGGGAGATTAAAAACTTACAAACGAAATTGCTTAATCAAAGCTAGGTTTTGGAAAACGGTGGGTAAAAGAATACTCTAATCCTACTATTTTGAATGTGAAATGTTTGTGACGATGGATGTTTGCTCCTGCAAGCAAAAGCTACAGAACAGATTTAGATAAAATATTATAGTAATATAGCTTTAGCATCAGAATAGCATATAGGCTATATTTTTAAAAGATTTTGTATAATACGTTTCTATAAAAGTATTTGTCGTACATAAGTATGGCGAAGGTTGTGTCAAATATTTGGAATGTAACTAAATACTGATTTTGAATAAGAAATTGATATGACAAAAGTACCGCTAAGTTTCTTGTGTCGGTTTCTCTAAGGCCAAATGTATTTATTAAGTAACATTTTATTTTTAATAAAATTTACCTATTTCTGATTGGATATTAAACCTCTGACCAACTCGTATTGCGCGTTGAATTCCTCTAATCGACAATGACGTCATACATCAACCACCAACATAATTGTCCCGAAACCAAGAACAAACAAAACAAAAACATCTTCCACTAAAGATGGCATAATGTCTTTGCGGAAAACAAAAGAGTACCTTTTGAAAACATAACGGGAGAACGAACCGTTGAAATATATTTAACTGCTAAGAAAGCCATGCGTGAATATCGGAAAGAATACGAGCTACGAGTGTATGTGAAATGTGTTTGAGGAAAGCGAGTCGGGCTTAGTACTTATGTATCTTATGTGTGTGTTCGAGGCCGTCGTGGAGCGCAGCAACGTCTGACTGTAACTGTAACGCGTCGTGAGTTCGATGTCCACTCGGACTCGTACACCTCGTACGCCCATTTTGTATGAAATTAACCACAAATATAAGTCTTACTTGTCATATAAATACAAATTTATATTTTTTTGTTTATTCGTGTTGTTAATTGTTACTTCGTACTTTATTTCATAATTCTAGGTCCACAGGAAGTACCCTACAGGTTTTGATTCCGCAGCGAATTGCGTTGACTTAGGAGCTTAATTTTTTCTAAGCTCCAGGAGACCTCCACGCGTTCGCATTCCCTCCACGCGCGACATAAAGTCTACAAAATTATCCTGAAAATCAAGGGAGATATATATTTCAAATTAATTGTTCTGGCAATCTAGCTAGATACTCGTATATTTCAGCGTTAAACTCCGCTCGTCCCAGTTTTGTTGTACGTTGCACTTACAGTCAGATGTTGTGCCGCTGCGCCACGACTGCTATACTTACTAATAATAGATATAGAACCCCCGTCATGTTTGTCTAAGTAATTAGGCTGCGTGCTATATAAATTATTATACGCTAATTTAAAATACAAACTACTTCTAACTACTTTGGATAATGATTAGAAAAAATCTAATTTGAGGGCGATAGTGGGTTCTGTTTAAGTAGTAAAAATGACAACTTTGGTTTGTTACAAATAGAGGGGTGAATTATAAGTACACAGCTATATTTAGTATCACACCGTCAAGATATTCAATTGAAGCCAATCGTGGCACAGGGGCACAAATTGTGGGTTCGATTCCCACTCGATGAAATGAATTATCCCCCTTCATGTACGAAAGGAAAAGTGGGAAACGCAAAATTATTTAATGGGAACGGAGTGTTTTAACCCTAAGATTCCTCTGTCTACCCTCCTATGTGCGGAATACATCTTGGACAATCGTGCGCATATAACAGGGTAAGTAAAGTGCCCTCTTTTCCCAATTTATAAAGTTTGAAGTAGCGGAACCCAACGCCTTTTTTCTTTTGGTCCGATACTAAGTGACTGACAGACAACACTACTTGACTAGGTTACAAAGTGTAGAGGCGATTTCTTGAAATTCTAAAGTTCACACAAACAATAATTATAAATAAATTATAGTTATAATTTAAGGACGGTTAAACAAAATAATAATATTTAATTTTACATATCAAATAGTTCACAAGTCCACTTATTTCTATTGCAGCCCACAATTTCAACAGAGGGAAATATTTCAAAAACAAGACACGTTAAATTTACGACCGCGTGTATGTACGAGTATGGGCGTGACAAATTAATTTTAAGCTTAAATTACCTTAATATTAGTGTTGGTTTAAAATAGTTTTGATTTTTTTTTATCATAGTGCTGTATATTGCATATAGCAGGCAGGATAGGCAGAGGTAACCTAGTGTTAAGACACTCCTTTTCCCCTGCACCGTTCAATTTTCGGGACATTGTGCCGCGCTTTGTCTTGTTACCAGAGCGGAGAGAATAAATATATTCCCCTGAGTGAAAATTCTTTAGTCGCGTTTACAATCAGAAGGTAGCCGAACTTAACGCCGTACTTGATTGGCTCAAACTTGCTAGAAACATAATCTCTATATATAATAAAACAGCAAAAATATACCCTGCTTAACATCTAAAGTTTGTTTCATCAAAATCGGTTCATTAACAGAAAAGTTATAGTCATTTGAATGAACTCAACTATGCATAACTCAATAATAAATCTTTATTTTTTTCTCACAAAGCTTGGCCATACACATTTGACATCTTAACCAGTGGCAAACAGTAAGAAAATGTGAGAGACTGGAGTCCATATTGGGTATATACCTGTTTCACAAATCACCAGGAACTTACCCTTTTATAATCTACAATAAGAGTGGTTTCAGATGGAGAAAATATTAACAGTATAGACCTTGGACTACTCGTTAGTATTTAGTATATATTCATAATTAATTTAAGCTTACAAGTTCAAGTGTGTGTATGAGAGAGACTGTATGTAAAGATGTTCTTTTATATGACGCAATTTTAGCGAAGGTAAGAAGTATCTAACAATAGGTCCATTTTAAAAATGATAATGTTTGTTTGGAAAACAGGGATCAAGCTGCCGGGTTGGGTACAGCCATACCACACCCAGTGTTTTAGACACTGGGTGTGGTATGGCGGCGAACGGTTAACATATCCAGCTATCCACGAGACATGTGCGACGCAAAAGGAAAAATCGCTTAGTCTGGCTAGCTACGTGTAGTGTTGGGTCCACTCTTGTAATAATAACAAAAAATCAATAGTACGACTGCGCAATTAGGTTGCATGAATATTACTGACGATGTCTAAGTAAAATGATAATGGGTTCTTATCCAATATAAATAAATACAAACATGTTTTTTTAATTATATAATAGTAATTTTAAATACAGGTCGTCATGGCGCAGAGGCAGAAGCGTGTGACTATAAACGCGACGTTTGTGGGTTCGTTTCCCACTCGGGGAAACGAAATATTTATTATTTTCACTTCCTCGCTCCCGTAATGAGCTAAAGCGAGGCGTTTAGATAAAAAAAGCTTTATCTGCCGGCGCGGGGTAATTTAAATAATGTATTTCCTTGAATGTAAATCGAACTCAAAACTATCCCGTTTACAGTCAGACGATGTCCTTATTGGCACTTCAAATCAGTTAAATAAATAGGATTCAACTTTGCTTAAGTTAGAAATATTTAAAATAACTCCGCTACATTAGTAAAATTGTTATACTTTTAAGGATATGACAAAAAAAAAATCTATAAAGTTAAGCTCGATAACTTCTTTTACATCTATAATATTATTTTTATTTTGTTCACGCTGTATCTCGTACACAACAGAGTAGACAGACAGAACCTGGGAAATATATATATATATGTTTTAAGACACTCCGTTCTCACTAAAAGAAAGAAACCGCGTGCCCCACTTTGTACATATCAAATAGTGGAATTCTTGAGGCATTGCGAATTGACTGGCGGAACTCAACGCCGGTTGTTATTACAATAAAAAAAAATGTGCAAAAAATAATACATGAAACATAACTATGTCCATACGAGTATACGTATGTATTTTATATTTTAAAATTATTTAGGGCACCTGTAAACGAAAACGTACGACTTTTCAAATGTTTTTTATTTCTTACATTCAGTATTAGCGTGTTGGTATAATAAAAATTTTCATCTCACGTACATACATTCACATTCACTGGGATATTCTCAAAAATTTTAAAAACTCCTTTAAAATCTAGCAAGGCTTTGTGCTCTATTTCGTGCTGTACTAAAAGGCACGTTTTACTGGCACATATTTATTTATATTGAAATAAATATAAAGATTTATTCACATTCTCTAAATTTATTTTTCTATTTTAGGTTTTCATTTTTTGATTTTGGGTTCAAATTCTGATTACATATGCTACAACTATGATCTAATAATATATTTTTCCCATATAGCAGATGGGCAGAGAGGACCTAGTGTTATCGAAATACTGTGGTATAAAGTTGCGTAACTCAACGCTGCCTTTCTTTTACCTAAAACGCAATATCGCAATGACAATAGATTCTTTCCGTGAATAAAAAAAAAGGTTTTTGAAACTCCCCCGTGAATATAGGGCAATGGAGGCAAAACAACATTTTCTGAGCTGACTTCTACCGCCATTAGGAGCCGGAACAAACTTCTCGAAGTGCTCAAACATTTTTGCGAGTATGTTGCCCTAATGTGAGGGATTTGTGAGGATTTGAGGTATACGAGTAAGTGAAGTGTAAAGGGTCTACATCGAGACTTTAATGTTAAATAATTTAGTCATTGATTGGAGCGGACGTTTAAAGATTTGGATAGGAATTCCGAATAGTCTTGAGACTACTAGTTATGTAATTTTAATTAACTTGTTATTTATTTACAAAGCGCGGCGTTGAGTTCTACCACTTAACACGAAATGTCTCGGAAATTGGGTAGAGAGGAGGTAACGAAGTATTTTAACGCTTGGTTCACAGTTTGGGTCTAGGATACAGCAAAAAGCCAAAAAAAAAATGACACAGAATCAAAATCGAATCTATAATTATCGTATACAGTCAAATATTTCACATGCCGTGAAGGCAATAAAACTTTGCCCTTTTGAGATTACATCGCTGGTTCCCGAAACTGTGAAACTTATTAACGTCGAAAGTAAACTTTTGCCCAAAATAGAAACGATTTTGACGAACTGAATGGATTTTATAAGAGCTTTCGTAAGTCCCAGTCAAATGATTGTAAAATTTATTAAAAGGAAAACGGATATCGGTTGTATTCATTTATTATGTTCACTTTTATTATTTCATTTCATAATATTTTAAGTGGTACTTAAAATATTATGAAATAATACACTTTGTAACCTTAAATAAATCGTGCTCTGAAAAAACTAGTGATTTCATTTTGTTCTTTTTTTCACGGTGTTCGCAGTATACAACATGGTAGGCAGAGGAAACTTATTGTAAATACTCACCGTTCCCAACTTTTTCCCCCAATTTTCGAGACACAGTATGATGAGTACCGGAACTCAACTTATGAAATGTATCGAGGCCGTCATAAAGCAGCAGCACAGCATCTAACAAGAAACGTGTTAGTTGTGGGTTCGAATTCCACTCGGAGGAATGTATCATTTAATTTTCCGCGCTCTGGTATCAACATAAAGCGCGGCCTTAAGTTTCACCATTCAATGTTAAAACAATTAAACGAAAAGTGAGGAATGGAGTGTCTTAACACTAGGTCACTTCTGTGTATGAAGTACAGTGTAAAATTTAAAAAAAAATATCGGTCGTTATTGAGAAATAACTGCTTTATACAAAACTAGATCACTTGAAAGTCATATAGTATCTAAAACACGTGCACTAGAAAGTTTTAAACGTATATCTCTATATACGAGTATACATCATAATATATATTTACGTTCATAGAGTTAAAGAAAAGTTAGAGAAAACAAAACAAAAGAAAAATTACAATTCAAACTTATACCTGTAATTGACCCATCAGTATATCAAAGTTAGAAATTTCTGCAATCAGAAACATCAATAGTCCGTCACGGCCCGTCGACGTGACAGGCGGGACGACGCGAGCGCGTCAAATAGTGCGAAATGAATGCTATTATAGAGCGACGTAAATGCAAGTATCAATTAACGTGAGCGCAGTCATCATCTTGGTGATTGATGTACATTGATTGGTTTAAAGTTAAGAAAATTTGATAATTACATTTTTAGTTTCGTTTCGTTGATCTTCATCACTTAATTCGAAAATTGTGCTGAAAATGGGAAATGGAGTGTCTAAATACTAGGTTTCCTCTGCCTATCCTGCATGTGTCATCACCGCTGCGTTAAACTCATCCAACATGACTTAGTTGACTTTAAATAACACAACATAAAAGTTGACTTTAAATTGGCGGCGTATATGCGCTCATATTCTATGAAACGAACTACAAATATAAATTTGTAATGATTATGTTATGAAATACCTATAAATTTTCACTTTTTTTAAGTTTTCCTTTATTTGTAGTGTAAATTCTCACTTCGTGCCAATTTTTATAACTGTATGTAAACGGGAAGTTATAGATTTTGATTAAGCGGCGAATTGCATATAAAATGCAGCAAAGATGATGCATAATTTTTTTTCTATCATTTGATGGGTTTGACTTAGAAGCTTGAATATTTTGTACTTTAAGGCACTATAGACCTGAATATTTGATATTAACTTCAGCTTGATACCTCCACGCAATCTCGAGATAAATAGTCGTGACAGACGGACAGCCGGACAACAAAGTGATCCTATAAGGGTTCCGTTTTTACCTTTTCAAGTACGGAACCCTAAAAATGCATCATGCATGGGTATACCCAATGCATTGAATCACATTATTTTATATCATACATTGTATAATATACACAACGGATATAGACGATATATAACTTTGATTTCTCGATCACATATGATAACATCCAGCGTCCCATCGTTCATATTCGAATGTTGGCACTATATTTATTAATCTGTTGATTCACGTTAAGTTGGCAACATTATGGCGCCATAAGCACTGATTTACAGCGATAACGATCGCCAATTTTACTTAATGCGTTAATATATGTTTGTAGGATCATATTATGTTGCTTTTTATGGTTTTTACGAATATTCCTTAATTTATATTTAGTTAGGCACCAATTTCACGCTTTTACCCCCGCACAGCAGAGAGATTCTAGTGAAAAGACACTCTGATTCTCATTCTTAGTCCTATTTTTGGAACATAGTGGGTTGAGTGACGGAATAGTAAAGAGACATCCGACATTTCTATCATATTTTTTATTTAGACCTAACAAGTCTACCTAATAAATAATATTATCAGAAACGCTTTGCTAACACATCTCGATTTCTTCATATAAAAGAACTAACATATAAATGTGTATAGACATGTAAAACTTAAAACAAGAATTACATAGACTTGGAAATGTGAAGAAACATTAAATTAAAATCTTACGATCTACAGAAACAATGAAGCGCCTTCGTTTCATACTCGCGTGATGAAGAATGCTAAATGCCAGAGCAAATTGAGCAATCAGAATGTGTAATTCATGTTGAGCATTCAGAATATTTAGAGTATTTAGAGCATTCAGCAGTTATTACGGGGTGTAAATGTATTTCGCCAAATTGCTATAGTGAAGTATCGCACTGATTGTTTAGTTTATATTCCGAGCGGCGTTCGATGGGAATCAATCTACGCTGTTACTGCACATAATAGGGATTTACTACCAGCTTTCAAGTGGTGGTCGGTTTTCTGCAAATGATGTGTTGATTTTTCATACTTTTTTTTTCATCTTCATTTTTACCGGCATTTAGAAGGGTAGGCAGGAGGTTCCAAATTTTGCGAATTGAGAGGCGGAGTTCAAAGCCACGCTGTGTCTTGTTACAAGAGTAATGAAATGAAAACAATTGACTTCTTCGAATAGGAGGAACTGATATATTTAATATTTTTATTTTCTTGCTCTGATAACGAGGCAAAGCGCACCGTTAAGTTCAGCCACTCAAATGCATAACCTTCAGAATGCGGCTAAATGTAAGCAACGAAAGTTTCTTTATAGAAATGGAGTACCTTAAAACCAGGTTCCCAAGTTCCCTCTGTCCATGCTACGATAGAGCAGGATACAGCGCGAAACTATAAAAGATCTTATAATAAGTATTCAACTAAATACAACCAATATAAAATTTATCTGAGGTTTTGAGAAAATCACTCTACTAACTAACCGCAAGGAAAAATATAACGCTAAAAGTGAACCGAGGCCCTGCTTAACTTAAGAGTTAACCACAAACTACATCTCAGCACAGGATACTAGAGTAACGTATATTTTATGAAAGGAAACCAATATTTTATAGGCAAGAACTCCACATCCGGTGGTCGTTCTGTAATCAAAGAACATATAAAACTATTCCATATATTATATAGCTTTACTTTATAGAAGTCCTCGAATTTTACGACGTATGAAATCAACAGGCATGAGGGTAACATTTATGTGATGCAGGGGAAGATTTTGATGGATTTTGTCGAAATTTTTGATTCCACATGTAGCAGTAGCAGGGTGGACAGCAGAAAGCGACTTATTATACATTACGTGATAAGCGGCAAGAGCGAGAATATAAATATTATTTCATTTCCCCATATGGGAATCGAACCCACAACCGTCGTGTTTACAGTTGGACGCCATAATAATCATAATAATAGGAGGTTTCTCTCTCTGGAGCCCTAGCCACAGATGGCTTGGACCCTTGTTCCATCGTCGGAAAGGTTTTTTTTAAATATTTTTAAATATATTTTTTATAATAATTAATATTTAAAAATGTACAATGTATTCCTCTTGTATAATAAAAATATATATAGCATAATAATATTCAATAATATATCTTATACTATCATCTTAATATTTTCTTCACGAGTATTTATAAAGAATATAAATAATAAAAGAAGAAAGCTCTGACAGTGGCAAACATATTTTTAGATGACCTACTTACGGCAGGTATATAATAATGGTTCACAATAAGGTATTAGGCTTTATTATTATTATTAGGCTTACCAACTAATTATAAGTTTGGATGTTTATTATTCAAATACAAATGATACAAAACATTTTAGATGCAGCATTGTTTCTTTTACAATTTACTTATCTTCAAGAGTGTCTGTCTGTAAATGCGACGGTTGTGTGTTGCATTGAATCTCGGGGGTAATTACTCCACTTACCCGCTATGATAACAAGATATAAGATGAGGACGTGGCGTTGAGTTCCGCCGCGGGGAACGGAGTTTATTAACATTGAGTTCCCTCTGTCTACCTTGCAACACTAAAAAAGACCGACCCATATTATTCTGTAATGTAAGTAAAATAAAGTAAGTACTCAACCGTCACGCTATAAGAACACAAATAAATATTTATCAGTACTGATATTTCTCTATCAAAATAGACAGACGTAGTACGAGATCATTTCTATTTTTACTAAACATTAAAAAATTCGCACATTTCTAAACCAGATTTGTAAATCATCATTGTGGTTGACATTGGCTCAACCCCAAATAACAAAGCAATTTTTTTATAGGTTCATTTGGGATTTTTCAAAAAGATATTAAAGAATACCAAAACAATCGTGATCTGCCCGGTATTTTTTTTAGCTTTGCTTCACCCTGTATATTGTATAAAGCAGTGTAGGAAGAAGAGACATTTGAGACATTGAATGTTGAGTGACACATCATTACCTCGAGTAAGAATATGACACACGCTGTGCCGCACGCCACATCATATACATGTTGTTACATTCTTATTAGGAGTATATTCACAAAAGTTAAGAATACATTCTCAACATCTCAAGAGCATGTGCCGCAGTATAGACACAAGGAACAGCACAACGATAAATTAGACGTCAGAGGACTGAGCATATTAAGGTAGTGCTGAAGTTGTCGCTTCTTGAGCCAGTGCCAAACCCGTAGAGGGGCCTTTGTTAGCAAGGCTCGACAACATGATGATTGTGGAGATGACATGAAAATTGTACTGTAAGCAATTATTTCCCTTTTAAGGGTTCCGTATCTCAAAAGGTAAAAACGAAACCCTTATAGGATCGCTTTGTTGTCCGCCTGTCCGTTTGTTAAAACCATTTATTTCGAGGTCGCATGGAAGCATCAAGCCAAATTTAATATCGTATTTTTAGGTTTAAAGACATCGAAAACTTTGAAACACAGGAAATTTCCAGCTACTAAATCACACTATCAAAAGGTACGCTATCAAAATGCATCGATTTTGATGCATTTTGTATGAAATTCGCCGCTTAATCAAAACCTACAAGGTATTTCCCGTGGATCAGGTATGAAAATTGACATGAAACTTACAATACAAATGAAGGAAAAAAATCCGAAAAATGAAAATACATAGGTACTTCATCTAAAATATCGTTATAAACTTATATTTGTAGATTGTAGAATCGAGAAGAAAAGAGTGCACATTTCCGCAACCTTAAGTTTATCAACTTGACTTACGATTACAATCCCGATATTGATACGAAAGCCTCGGTCGGTGACTGGTTTATTTTCAGCGTTTAGGGTGAGTAGATGGAACCTACTAGCAAAATACTCTGGTGTGAGATGCAAAATGCTAAGGCAAGGTAGGCCGGTAGAGGAGGCACAGGACCTTTTTGAGACGTTGGACGTTGAGTGGCGTAACACAACACTGCGCTATCTCATTACCAGAGCGACGAAAACAAAAATAATTCAACCAATAACCGTTACAATTACACTGTCCCGCTGCGCAACGACGGCCGACGGCTTCCATAATACAATATTAAATAACCAAATAAGGATAACCAATTTTCTTGAAAAAAGGTTATAAAAGGAAAAATAAATAATACGACAAATTGGACAGCCTAATGAAGGAAATTCTGAAACACACTCATCTGAAACGGGGGTTCACAAGCAAAAGTAAATAAAATTTAGGGGACGCCGGAAGCGATTATTTAAATACATATTTGCCCCTTTTATGCGGTGTAAGAGACAACCTAAGGTTTTACATTCTATTCATAATTTGAAACGAGGTAGCAGAGTAATAGATCAGGGTGTGACTGCAAACGCAAAGGTCATAGATTCAATCTCCACTAGGGGAAATAATACTTATTTTTATAACTAACTTTCATCTCTCATTATGGCAAGACAAATTGTGGCGTTAACTTTACCACTCAATGTGTAATACCGCAAGTAAGTCATTTAGCACTCATTTAGGATAACGGACTCTGCCTACTCTTGCAGTAGTTGGACATGCAACCCACACCCACCTTTGCTACAGTCACTGTCACAGCGCTACAATGGCTTCCTAAATTATAATATTAAATCATATCAAATTTCTTTAGGGAGCTTTACTTTTAAGTATTACATTAAGCTGACATTCTGGTAACCGCACCCTCGAGATATGACTGACTGTTTTAAATGACCAAGAAAAGACGCTTCCTTTTTTTAGACAGAGTCCACATTAATTAGAATTTGTCATTGGATTACCTTTCTCTTTGCCATCCGTAAGAGGAGGACGTTAGACTCTTATGAATATCATATATTTTAAATCTCCCGTAGGTATTTTTTTGTAAAAAATCTCAGAGTTCCCGCTCGTCGTTGCCCGGTGGCACAAGGGTGCAACTAAAAACGAGGCAGTTGTGGTATCGATTTCCACTCGGAAGAATGAAATATTTAATATTTTCATTTCCGTTGGTATTTCCTCTGGTAACAAGGCGGTGAGTTCAGCCACTCAACAAGAAATGCCTTAATTGGAACGGAATATCTAAGCACTAAGTTCCCAGATTAACTAGTCTTGCCACCACCCACCCACTGCAGGTACAGTGGGTGGGTGGTGCGTACTTCGAAACGATTAATGTGACGTAATATAGTCTGGAGCCGTTCTCGAAGAATGGATCCATCACTAAAAGAACTTTTCAATTCGAACCAATAAATTTCTGAGATTATCACTTTCAACCAAACAAACTCCTTAATTTTATTATATACTAGCGACCCTGTTGCGGCTTCGCCCGCTTTTACTACTGGATTATTCATATAATGTATGTTTGCAAAGCACTTAAGATAATGTGAAAATTAATTAAACCCTAATGCAACCCGCATTTTCGTAGTTTCAATAAGGATTTTCCGATTGTTTTACATAGCAAGGATTTTTTAGTAGGTACCGTAATTTTAAATCTGTGCTACTAATCTTCTCAATTACTTATTAAAATATATTTAAATGTCTATTTTTAAACGGAAGAAATTATAAACAAAAACTTACCTACTAATAACTACTACAAAAAATATGAAACCAAATATATCGCGCTGAAATAATACATTCAACTCCAATTATCCAATACGTGCAAACGCATTTAAATCTTCGTTGCTATAGTGACAGGCGGGTTTTTTTTTCGAGCTTGTGGTTAATGCTGAAGAGGGTATTCTGTCCCTGATGAAAAGCAAGCACTACGTGGCTGCCTGTGAGGAAAATTAAATAGAATGCATCGGCCGGGAATCGAACCCGGGCCGCCCGCAGCAAGGATTTTTTGATATTGTAACAACTTCTAAAGTACTTATTAAAATGAAAAACAGTAAAAGACAGTTTTGGTCTACATTAAGTGGCCAACGTAACTAATACACTTATTTATATGCTGAGAGTAAGGGATAAGTGAAACTTGACTCGATACAGCTGATGTGTCAACGGCGGGATGTGTCAACAATTAAATGCGTTTTTCTGTAAAACTATTCGTAATTTCCAAATATTGTAAAAACCAAATTTTATCTTCGTTTAACGTAGAAAATTAATAAAGTATTTTAAAGGATAAGGATTAATACCATTATGGAAAAATATCCCTCACAATAAAAAATATATGGAAATTATTATTTTTAGACAGAAAAATGATCACTACACGTTATTCTTAAAAGATATGAATATGCTGTCGTGGACTTTTTTGTCGATCTTATTAAGAGGAACAATACTCCAGTACATTTTTTTCATGTAGTACTTACCATTAAAGCAGCGCAAAATACTCGACTTAAAGGTGAAAACCGCATTAAAATCCGTTGGGTGGTTTAGAAGAAGAAGAGTTAGAAACAACAGACAGACACGAAAAGCGACTTTGTTTTATAAGATATAGGAAGTACGAATATATATTATTTAAACTGTACATATTACATGGCGAATATTTTCGTCGCGTCGTAGTGGGACAGCGTCCTCGATTAATGTGGATTCGATTCCCTCTCGGCTGAATTATTGTACTTTTTTTTTATTTTCCCGCTATGGTAAGTCTAAAAGCGGCGTTAAGTTTCGAAACTTAACACACAGTGCCTTAATTATTGGACGGAAAGTGAACAACGGAGTGTTTTAACACAATTTTCCCTTTGCCTTCCCTTGAAGAGAAGAAAGTGTTCAATTACTTTTATTATGTACTATCTATCTATCACTTACATGCCTAAAATCGAACTTTTAAAATGGATGTGAATGAAAATAAAGTAAAACATCGTTTCTAAAAATAAAAAAGGTAATGTATTTCGAATTTAACCATCCGCATTGTTTGGATAAGCAGTCTACGCAATAAATCTCTAACTATTTTGAATAAAATATAAATTTATAAATGAATAAATAAATATTATATTATAATTAAATAATCGAGGCCATCGAAGCGCAGGAACACAGGGGTAATTGTAAACACCACCGTTGTCGCTTTGCCTACTCCTTCCTTTAGGGGAGATGAAGGGAGACAAAGTTGAACCAGCTCCCTCCACAAGTAAAATATTCAAAACATTTTCACCACTTTCAATGCACTGCTATCTTAAATTCATTGTTCCATTAAAACTCGTAACCTGCACCGCGTGTGTGTATGTGTGTGTGTCCGCACAGCCAGCTCGTAACAAGGTAATTCTGCTTTGTTTCAGGGACCAGCACATTCGGGACGCGACGGCGTAATGAATACTTGCTTTGTAGCTAACGTTATATGTCAAAATTATGTTAAAAGCGTTGGAAATTTGCGGAGAGAGAGTCACTAAGTTTTTTACTTAGGTACTTTTACTGGTACTATTTGGCATCTACATTATCCTCTATAACCAAACTAAATTTGTTTAACTATATAAAGCTCTTTGGATATGGGAATGGGAAAAACTGCGGGTATTCTATTTTACGCCTTACGAGTAGAGTCCACATATTTTTATTGTTTAATAAAAGCTATCGAACCCACAATCGATCTGTTCAACGTCACGTCCCAAGCGAAAGACAGTAAGAAATCAATATTGTACTTTATAGTAGAAAATATTTTTGTTTCCATTTTAATAAAACAAGTCGGTAGCAAGAAAAGTTTATTCTGGAAACTCCATAATGTAATTTGAGAGAGCTCGTACTGCTTTGTACGACTGAAAACTGAGAAGAAATGTATCAGTTACTTATTCGATATCCTTTTATAAAGAATTTCGTGACTATTTACAGGAAAAATATTGAAAGCAGTAAAAGATAGAGTAATTTTGTTCTTTTATACATATTTATATATACACATGTATATTTCGGCTATCGTAAAGGAACAGGATCTTACTGCAAACGCGATGGGTTCGATCCCCAATCTTTGGGATGAACGATTGACATTCCCGTTTCTGGTAGACAAAATGCGGTGTTAAGTTCTACTATTTGGATTTCCACACGAAGTGTCTCGTTTTTTTTATGTTAAAACGAATTTTGAAAAGGTTAACTATTTTATCATAAGAGCGAGGGAAGCTCCTTATAAAAAATGTGAATAATAATACATATAATAATATTTTTGAACCATTGCCATATCATAAACAATCATATAATACACTTCTTTTAATTTCAAGCAAGCTTTCTTTTGGCATCGAGTATTTTCAATCGTATGCAGACACGGTAGGTAAATGCAATATTCAAAAGTAATATGGCAGGTATTTAGGCTAGGAGAGTCGGTCGATGCATCTCAGATGCAAAGTGACGCATAAATAATGTTCGTACATAACTCACAATAATAACTCGGGTGGAAGTATTTCTCATAATTTAATGATACATAAAATGGAGATCTTGGATAAAGACATTTTGAACCATGTTCGTTTTAAAGGCAGATGGAATTTATTATAAACGTAAAATAAGACGTAAACGAGGCACGGCGTCTAATCGTAAACGCGATGGTTGTGGGTTCGATTATCGAAGTTTTGCTGTCATCATCATTTTGCTATGGATCATTGTAGAGTTGTAGAGCCATTGTCTATTTTTTTCTTTAATGTGCTAATTGTACATCATTCAATATTATAAAATTCAGACAAAGTATTAATTCTACAGTGTAGTGTGTGCCAGTATTTGTAACTTGACCGTAATCTCGATACTAGGACCTCTTTGCCTACTATGCTTTCTAAATATCTTTTATATAATGAGAGATGGGATAAGCCATTAGCTTTAACACAAATACGTATATTTACATCCATAATATCTTCTAGAAAATCATCGACACGAACTTTACTAGGAACTACTATTAATCACAAGAAACATTTACGTTGTAGCGAACACTTCTAGAGTGGGAGTTTGAAAAGTTTGGGAAGATAAAAGCTTCAATAGCTCACTGGCCTTCACCCACGACCCACGGGCAGGATATCTTCTTAAATTCAACATGACCTACATTGTAATGTACGTTTGGCTTCTCAGTTCAGTAGATAGATTATTATGCAGTTTAAGTAATAAGCCAAATGTTGCATATATTTGCAAGTACGAGTATACCGTTCGCACAGTTTCATTAGTTATTACATTTAATTCTTAAAACACAGTGACGTAACACAAAATTTCTGAAATTTAGATAGTAAAATTTAAAAACATACTGCAACTGAAAATGAATGAAAATATTGGTTTCTCCGTCTATGTCTGGTAATATGCGCCACTCAACAAGATATGGTTGAGATATAAAACTCTTCTGTTGCTGCGTGACTGACAGACAACGCACTGATGAAAGTATTGTACTTAGAACGTTGAAATCGTATATAGGTGAATTAGGGAGTGTAGGAAACAATCTTAGATGGTTTCTCGAGATTGCTCCAAGGACGGAAAATTGTAATTTTCCAATTCATTTTACCTTTTAAAGTCCACAAAAAAAGTTGCGAACCAGTATACACAAAAAAATCCATTAAATCAGCTTCAAGCTGTATCCCGCACACAGCAGAGTAGGCAGAGGGAACCCAGTATTAAGCCATTCCGTTCCCCACTATAAAAGTGCCAGACGGTTATGGAATATTTTTATTTTGTCTAATATGTTACTACTACAAGTATGCATATATGTTTTGAAACACAAATATCTTGAACAGCGGAGTCAAGTAGTGAATAACCCTGACCTCCGCTAAAATTGCATGTTTTTCCACACTCGTATTTACTTTTTAATTATTCTTTCTTTTAACATATATGTGTGTAGTATATGTTATATATGTTGTTTTGACATTGAAAAGTTGGTCAGATACTCTTTAGAGGTAGAGTGGGGAAAAGTTATTTTTTCTACTTCAAACACAAATGGTGAATTGTATTTTATTTCTAAGCAATAGTCTGTATATAATGCAAAAAAAGTTATGCTCATTACACTTTTACTCCTAATTAACCAGGATATCGGAAAGTTCCATTAGGTCATTCGACCCGAACTCGAAACATTGGGTCTGAAAAAATTGGCAACCAAAAGATTAAGGATGTTTGTTCTCATCTCTGGGCTGGGCTCAGTATCAGCTTGAACCATTTGATCGCATACAGCGTAGAGCCGTACGAATCATTGGGGACCCAATGATCTGTCAAAGGCTTGCCTCTTTGGCTTTGCGTAGAGTCTACTCTCTCTGCGTTCTCTACCGCATTTTTCATAGAGAGTGTTCTGAAGAACTGTTTGCCTGTTACCTTCCGCCGAATTTTCTAATCGCACATGTACGTCGCAAGCTAAAATATCATCCACACCACCTGGATACGTGGCACTCCACTGTGCGGTTTCGTAGTAATTTCCTTCCAGACGCCACGGAACTGTGTTTCCAGGTCGATATGACATGGGTACGTTCAAAAAGCGCGTCTATCTCCACCTTGAAGGCCGGCAACGCACCTGTAGCTTCTCTGGTGTTGCATGGGGTCGTAGGCGGCGGTGATCACTTACCATCAGGTGACCCAAACGCTCTTTTGCCTTGTCCTTTTCCATAAAGATATTGTTTTTAAAATGATACTATTATAACATAATAAAATTAATATATGTTAGTATTTTAACAAATCTGTAGTTCGAGCGGGCGAAGCTGCGAGTGGGTTGTTAGTCTGTAATATAAATATAAATTTCCATTTTTCCGATATTAAAAAAAAATATACAAAGGACGGACCTTTGTATTTGAAGTTTTCACTTCTCGCAAATTTCATAATTGTAAGTCCACAGGAATTACCCTATTTCACAAACTTAAGTTTGCATTATAATTCACTCATTTTGAGTAAAATGAACTACAAATATAAGTGTCTTACGATTTTTGTTCTATTCAGCGAATTTCACACATGCTTGCGTTGACTTAGAAGCTTGATTTAATTCTGCGCTTCACTAGATCGTAGACTTGAATATTTGATATTAATTTCACATACTGACCTCAACATAAATGGCAACGGTGCCCACAGCCTACCGCCAGCCCGTTAAAAGCACTTCCGATTGATTGATGGTATGTTCCGTTCGGCTTCCAATACTTTCAACGTATTCGTATGTCCAAACACCTGTGGCTAATGCGATTTTAAATGAAACCTAAAGAGATATTTTCTTGGTTTACGTCTTTAAAGTAAACTTATTTTCTGTTCTCATCTTTAAGTTATTTCTTTTTCTTAGATAAACATTTCATTTCTTTCAAACAAGGTAGAATATATATGTTATAATTATGTTCAAATATAAGATTTTTTAACATTTTAAAGTGTTATTCCACAGTTAAGAATTCCTCGCTTAATAAGTAGATGTAGGATTTATTAAGAAGCCCAACGCCTTTTCCTACATGTATCAGGATAAAAATAGAAAAAAATAGTATTAAGACACTTCGTTATGCACTTTCTGTCCTATTTTCGAGATATTATATCACCCTAAAACATAAAAATCAGGATTCATATTTTCACTATAATAAGTAGTAGTATTAAATTGTATGATATTTCTTAATAATATTAAAATTCAGAATACAATTTTGATCCGAAATATTTAACTTTATTAAAAATAATATTCTCAAATATTGAGATTGACCCAATCTCTTTCAAAGAAATGATGTTGAAATAATCAATAAAATTTGGTTTAGTCAGAAACACTAATACACTCAATGGGAAGCCAAAGCGGAATAAGCCATCAATCTATCGATAGCTCTCCTCTCCCACACCATCGCTTCAATAAATATTGTTATTGTTCACGCTGTATCCTGGACAAACAAGGTAGTCTGAGGGAACCTAGTGCTAAGACACTCCGTCCCGTACTTTCGGCTTAATGTTCTGGACAGGTAGGCAGAGGAAACCAGTGTTATGATACTCCGATCGCTTTAAGACAATGTCGTTCCCCACTTTTCGCCGAATTCTGGAGCTATTGCGTGTTGAGTGACGGTACGCAGCGCCGCACTTTGTCTTGTTACCTTAACGAAGAAATGAAAATAATTAATTCTCAGGAACGAAAATCAACCACAGCCGTCGTATTTACTCACTCACATAATGTGCTCTCAAATAATGGCCTCAAAATTAAACTGTGTTACAGTTACAATACGAGCAACAAACTTATTATTACGTCGTAAGTTAAAAACCACAGATAACATGTTTAAGAAATTATATTTAGCTCCCGTGCATGAAGTGTCAGTTAAGAGATGCTTAACTTGCCATGGTGATTGTCAATGAAAGTCATATTTTAGTATATTTTTTTATTAGCTTCATGCTTTATCCCGCATAAAGTAGGGTAGGAAGACAATCAGTTCCCATTAATACACTTTCACTTGCTATTTTCCGTCATATTTTGGAGGCATTGGCTTTGCAGGTACCGTTAACTGTTCTGCAGTAAGCTTCGCCCGCGTAATCAAAGAGAAACAATTAACGTGGTTTATATAGTCTCTAACGTTGTTCTTGAGATAAGCTTTCAACCAAACATACTCTTCGGCATTATAGCATATACTTTGTTCTAATGAACAATATAAATCAGGAGTGGGTACAGTGTGGCAGACTGAAATACACAACACTCATTATAGTAGCAGATGGGCACGCGCGATCATTCGACGAATTTATTATCTTCTGCCGCCGTAAAATTAGCTATGGGGATAGCTTGGGCCCCTGCCCCTTATTTTAGAATTTTTGTATGAAATTTATTACAAATATGAATATTTATGTAGATGAGGGTAGTTTTATATATTTTTTGGTATCAAGTGGCATTTGTTTGGTTTTTGTTTTCTTATCGTCTAAGAATCATCTTAATGTCAACATTTGGTAGTAGATTTCAATATGTAAATTAATAAGTTTTCTCGCAACACGGATAACCTAATGTCTAATCGCTCACTAACAAATAACATAGTTTCCTATGTTATATTCAAATTTCGAACAATATATTAAAAGTATTAAAACTATTAGGACAGCTCATAATAAAGCGGCAACTTAATTGTACGTAGTTATTTTCGGGCGCCGTCAAAAGATATATTTAAAGAGACGAGCCGAGTATTGCGGACATGCTGCTATTATTCTTACTCTATATTTATAATTTAACCATTGTGGCTCACTTAGTAAGCGACTGAGTGTAAGTGCGATAGTTGTGACTTCAACTCCCGGTGAGGAAATATTAATCAAGAGAATCACGCTTTTCTAACACAGCATGGTAGAAAAACAACTAGTGCAAAGACGTTTCGCCCAAATTCGCAGCATTGTCCTGTTAAGTGGCTAAATTGACCATTATCTCATTTTGTCTCGAGAGCGAGGAAGTAAAAATAATAAATATTTAATTTCCTCGAGTGGGAATCGAATCCACAACCTGTCGCGTTTGCAGTCGCCTCGTCCCCTGCGCCACGACTGATCTCAAAACACATAATTACGTATATTGTATATCACTTTATTTTCTTCATTAAACATACAGGTAGAGTATCGAATAAAAATGAAAATAAAAAAAATTAAAACAAAGTATATTAAAAATACTGTATATAAAAAAGTCTATTTTAACTTTTTGTTAGAGTTTTTTTTATAGAATTTGTTGAAAGGGTCTCACACTCCAAACACTCTGTATATCGTTAAAAGTATTTGATAAATACAAGCGGTGTTTGTTTTGTAACCTCAACCATTAATCCAGAGCGACCAGGCTAGACAGAAAACACCCAGTAAACACCTAACCCTGCCCAATTTCAAGACAATTGTTTGGCGCAACAATCTCAAAATGTTACAACGTGTCAATTTGCAACCAAGACAATTAATGATCATGTTTTTTCTACTTCCTTCAGATCAATTAGAATATAAAACAGAAACCAATAAATCCTAGCGACACAACGCAGAGTTCACTGAAGAAATCCAATACTTGATTAAATTATTGTCGCGACGTCCGGCGGTGGATGAGGAATCATTCAGGAGAATTTCAATTCTATAAATATTTATTAAAACTCTTCGTTAGCGTAACTGACTGTTACTAAAAGTAAGTAACAGTACGGCGTAAAACGCTGAAATTTGACTAAATTCCCATGGGATTCGACATCAAGAAATAGAAGATAATTATTGACGTGATAACGTATTATATGGTTTTGGCGATTATTACATATTTTAAATGAAATTTTTTAATCAAATTAACCCGACGCGACGTTTCGAAAACTTTATAGTAGTTCGTGATCAAGGTAGTGGCATCTGTCAGTCATTATATCAAACTACCGCAAACGATTTCTTAATTGCATCGCGTACTGCACTGGATTCTCACAGATGGGCAGACTGTATCTTGCCCTCAGGCACAGTGGATTTGAGACTTAAAAGTTTTTATGAGTGGTACAATGTTAACAATCGTATTTTTTTTTAAATTAGGATAATAAAAACATGCTTTTGCTTCTCTAAATAATACAAAATCATGATTAATGTAGTGAAGTATGAATGTTTTCTTTTGACCTTATTACGTAAGAGTCCGTAAGTAAATTGATTTAAAAAACATTAATATTTTTTTAAAGAATAAATCTAAATGTTTATTTTTTATACAATCACAAGAACCAAATTGACAATAACTGACAGCTCATACTCGTATAACACAAACGACACAAATTTGGTAAAGTTTAGTTTGCACTACAATACAAACTGCTCAACTCTAGAACACAAGCGCCGCCGTGGCACTGCAAGGTAGAGCTATTACGTTTACCAACTTTCCTCACAAAGCACCTGTGTAGGTACTTGTCATCCTAAATATTTAAATTTCGGACATCGGGTCAGCTCAGGAGAATGAACTCTTTTCTTTCTTCTCTCGTTAGTAAAAAAAAACACAGAGTTCTTCCAATTAACATGTAAAAATCTTTTTGGGTTAAATAATTCATTTATCAACACCACAAGCTAACCGCCTATTTAAGTTTACATGTTTAATAATAGATCTTAATATATGTTTTATATAAAGTGAAATAAAAAAATAAGATACGAGTAATATTACACTCGACATTTAAGCTTACTACATTAAAAAACAAAACTTATTTTTATTATTAGTAAATGAACATATTTCACTGTTGCAGGTGAAATAAAAAGCTGTGTTCAAAGAGCTTTCAATAACCATAAATAAAGAAATGAATCGACCAATACGATCAAAATATATTTACAAATGAATGGGCGGGCGGAACAAAATGTGTATGAATTTTAAACAAAAGTTGCGAAACGTAAACAAGATATATTACATTGAATTAAAAACCGCTGTGGCTCAGTGGAAGTATTTCCTCATATTGTAATATTTTAATGAATTCTCAAAGTATAGATTAATTACTATTTAGGCCGTCGTGCACAGCGTGCCACCGGTTTCCATCGGTTACCGGTTATCACTTCGATACCCACTTGAGAGAATGAAATGTTTAATATTTTTATTTCCTCGCTCTGGTAGAGGCAAAGCGCGGCGTTGAGTTCCAGAACTCAACACGCAATGCCTCAAGATTTCAGCTTCGTGCCGTGGGGAACGAAAGGGTCTTATTAATGAACGAAAGTTAACAGTAGGTTCTGATAGGCTTTGCCTACCCCTCTATGTGCAAGATACAGCGTGAAACTAAAAGTAAATACTATTTAAAATTCGTTGTTTTTTAAGATAGTCTGTCAGTTTTGGTACCTACCAAGATTTAGCGCTACAATTTTTTTTTCTAATTATAAATTAAATTATTTAACAAAGAAAATATATATTTTATGGGAATGTTATTTATTCACATAAATAAAACTTTTATAAAGTTTGACAAAAATTAAACTGACTAAATAGTCTATCAATTACCTTATATTTAAATCCTACATGTACATACATGGGCCCTCTATTATTGTAATTTGTGTATTGTTTTCAAAAACTACTGCATCGATTTTGATAAAACTTAGACCAAGATGGATTTATCTCATTCATGTAAAAAAAATATATTAACATGACTGGAAAATTTATGGACAGAGATACAAATTCATAACCTCCTCTTTTTGATGTCGATTAACAAAGTAAATTCCCACAAAGCAATGTCAAACAAAATAAAATGTGCATCAATCGCGATGTACTCGTGCTATAAGCTCTAACATAGGAGCGACGTAAAAGAACACTTCTTTACGCCGCATTTGTACGCAATAAATGACATAGGCTTATCTTTATCTTTGAAGGAACTTCTCCTTAAGTAACGCGTCTTGTTTATTTTCTTTCAAAACAATGTAGAATTTATTTTCTAAGTTTACGGAAGAAATGTGACTGATTGATTTACTGAAGAAAGATGTTGATCTACATACATTGTATGATAGATCATAATATTTTTTACTAATCTTTTTTCTGAGTTACGCTGTATCCCGCAAAGCACGATAGGCACAGAGAAATCAGTACTAAGACACTCAGTGCCCCACTTACCGCCAAATTTTCAAAACGGTGCATGTTGTTAAGTGGTGGGACTCAACGCCATGCTTAAGCTTACCAGAATGAGGAAATACAATAACCTCGCCGAGTAGGTACCCACCCACTCGTAGCACAACCACTTTTAAAAATTTAATTTTTTTTATACTTTCACGCTGAGCCCAGTGTTAAGACACTTGGTTAAACACGCGCCACTCAATTTTAGAGACATTGAGTATAAGTAGTGGAACTCAACGCTGTCAGCCCTTCCACTCTGTTCCATTCTCCTCATTCCGCCGAATTCTGAGGTCATTGCGTGTTGGACGGCACTCTACGTCGCGCTTTTGTCCTGACATTAAATATTTAATTTCCTCGAGTGGGACTCGAACTCACAACCTGTCGCGTGTATAGTCACACGCTTGTGCCACTGCGCCACGACTGGCCTAAATAGTCCTTTTTTTTTCAACTGAAAATAATGACTTAAGCATACATTTGTATGTAAATGCGTTCAATGGACCTTGAATCTCAAAAGACAGAGCTGTCAGCATAACCCCCCGTGATTAATGTTATTGTTTCGCTAACGCGGTGATATGACGTCACGAGGATGCGAGAAATATTCTTCTTTTTCTTTTTTCTCTTTAATCTTAACAAATATAAAGAATAAGTAAATGTTATATCATGATATGTTTCTGTTTATTTTAGCTTATATTTTTAGTTTTTTTAAGAAAAGGTGAGGTCGTCATGGGCCAGAGCCACATACGTGCGACTTTAATGTTGTGGGTTCACTGGGGGGAATAGAATATTTGTTTATTTTTTTATTCGCTCCGGTAACGAGGCAAAGCTGGGCGTTGAGCTCAGCTACTCAACACACAAAATTTCGGCGGAAAGTGGAGAATAGAGGTGTCTTAACACTAAGTTCCCAATTTCCCTGTGCCTACCCTGCTGTGTGCGGGAAACATAATGAGCTAAAAAAACCTTTCACCCCGAGTGGAGATCGAACTCAAAACCATCGCACTCACAGTCAGGCTCTGTCTCGCGGCGCTACAATGGCTACACTAAATAATCAAAGTTCATAAATATACCATCACTAAATACCACACATTTAACAACGACCCTTCGAACACCAAGTAATTATGAAAGTGATCGCAACTTTCCGCAATGTCAATAGTGTTGTAACTCTATTATGTTTCAATCTTGGGCGTTAAGGCTTTATTATAAGCTTTCCTACTTTCGTTTAGACTGACACACGTGAGGCCACATGTGATGGATGTGGGTTCGATGCTCTTGATTCTCAGCTATTTATTTCATATAACGAGAACGAAACCGCAAATGAGAGCTAGCTAGAATTATAATAATAGTAAGCAGAAGATAGTAGTAGTAGGCATTGTAATGATATCTGCCGCTTGTATGATCATACTCGTAATTAACATTGTAAAGCAAAAGGTAATTCATAAAAAAGTTTATTAGTAACCATAAATTAAGGAAGCTCATTAAAGCTGCAATATTTACGAAACACTTGAAATTACATCGTTAGAATTTCACGTATTAGATTAAATTTTATCTAATCACATTTCTTGTCTTTTATGTGGAGATAGAGTGGTGAGTTAATCAGTTCTCTTCATTCTATTGCCACATGAAACGAAATATTTTTTATTTTTGGCCCGAATTCTGCCAATGCAACGGAGTGCCGTAACATTCGGTTTGTTCTGTCTGCCTTTCTATATATGGCATAAAGCGTGAAGCTGCGTTAGACACTCAGTCAAATATTGTCAAACTTGCGTGGAAGAACATACGAGTATACTTACATGTATGTGTGAAAAAAAAACAAAATAGCTTCACGCTATGAGGGGAAAATCCGCTTAGGAGGGTAGCCAGCTCCCCACCAACGGCCTAACAGCCATCTCATATGGCAACTACGCCACAATGAATTCTTCATTATATTAGATACTCAGTCGTTATACGTTAGAATAAAGGAAATTGCAAATAAATCCTCGGATACGACGCGCCGCGCCGAGTTAAATATACTAATAGATATTTATCTTAATTGAAAAGCTACTTTAGTATGTAAATTGTGTATTTGACAAGTTACCTTTAGCGCCCGCTTTATCTAAGTTTATTTTAAAGAGAACCGCCTTGGAGCTTTCGCTTTCTGACTATGGAAAATTTATAATGTACTTTTGTTAAATATTTGATTCATTTTGAGTGAGTTTTGATTGTTTGGAAATGTGTAAAAAATATTCACGAAAATTGGACGTAGGGGTAAAGTGTCTGACTATAGGAGCGACGATTATAGGCTTGCCTCTTGCTTTTCTCGATAACTGCGCAAACATTGAGAAACGGTGATCACGGGATCAAACTCACAACTACCACGTTTACAGTCAAAGACTGCCACTGCCACAACGGCCTCTCAATCAAACATTGCGTACATAATATGTTCCCTTTCAATTATACAAAATCTGTAACGAAGGCGCCGCCCGTTTTCATCAAATCAGATAAATAAATTGACGTAACGTGTAAAGTAGCTGGAGCTTTACAAAATGATTAAATTCAATATCCATTAAATTTGTCCAATTTATTGGTATGAAAAGCTTCACTAGGCGGAATTAAAAATCACTCTGTTTATACTGAAAGGAGTGGGTGACAAAAAACAATAGAGAGCTTAATTTCCTGATCTTTTATGAAATGTTATTTCCACCTGAGGAATACCCGATTGCAATGGTGATATTTTATTTTGAATATACATACAATTATTGCATACATACATGTGTAAGGTTAATGCGACAGTTGTGAGTTCAATTCCCACTCGGGGTAATGAGTTGTTTTGATTTGTTCGCTCTGGTTACAAAACTAACGGCGTTCAGGTCCGCCACTCAAAACGCAATGCGTCCAGCGAGAAGAGTATACCTACCAAGCTATATAACCTGCATATATGTAGCTTGGTGGGTATTTAAATGTACACGTACTTACATCACATAAAGTCTTAATTTATATATGTAACGTACTTAACGTTTACATTTAAATAAGCTCAATTTTATCTCTTAAATCCGTTTAATTTTCGAGTATCATAGAAAGCTTATTAAGAATTAAGAGGTGACCTAATTGGTCAATTAACTCCACTTCATTTTCACTCATGTACGTTTTTTGACAAAATATTAAATTATTCTGTGTTAATAGACGCAGCGCAAGTGGTCGTGAGTTCGATTCTAACTCTGGGGGAATTCATTATTTTAATATGTTAGCTCTTATATTTAACATTGTATTGTATAGCCCACTAATTGTCTTGATATAATCCACTGTACCACATCCATTCGATCACGGGGCGAACGCACAACCCTCGTTAGTACAATCGATAATGTCATCCTTTTCCAGGAAACTTAAATCAAAAACGTGACACACAAAAGTATCAGATTCCCGGATTCACTGTGGCCCAGGATTTATCGCCGGCACGACTCAGACCGTGCCAACAACTAGAGGTCGCAACGGCACTTTACATGTTCTCTAATACAATTGCACATTTTTTTTGTAACTTAATTTATTAAATGGAATGCTAATACTGTGTAGCAGAGTAATTTATTATGTTTTGTCGCTTTGGTACAGTGCTTAGGTTTTCAATTACCAGTTCGAATTCCGATCGAGATTAATAATTCTGCAGGCGAATACAGTAGGTAGTGATTATAGTTGAATTATCAATACAAATTTCATTCAGGTCTAAATTTTAAAGGTTTTTAGCGCGGCGTTGAGTTTCGCCACTCAACACGTTATCTCTCAAATTGGGTGGTGCATAGGGAACGGAGTGTCTTAACACTAATCCTCTCACTAATCTAATAGGTACCTACATACCTATCCTATTATTTACTCTGCCATACACCTTACAATTACAGCGCAAAGCTATACGAAATTCTCACATAACATTTATATAGCTTAGTAGCATCAGTACTGGGTGGTCGAAACTTATGTAAATTTATTGATACGATCATAGTTTTAACTCGAGTTGCACTTATTGGGTGTGGGGGAATCCGTCTTGAACCTTTAAGTAACATATGCTGTTGAAATTTTATCACATATTTTAAACATCTTTACTTTTCCGATGGTGAAGTATATTATTATCTGAGTATCTTAATTTAATGTAAGAAAATTCATATTTTATAGTGATTAATATGTTAGTTGTATTATAGATGGGCAGAGATACCGTGCCGTTGCGCCACTAAGATGAACGTGCGTGACAAAATGAACAGAGTACCAAACGCTACGTTGTCTGCATATCTTTTTCGCCTAGTCATTGTCATCACCTTCTTTATACATTCCCTCCGAGTTCAGGGGGTCTTCATGCTTTTTACGTGCCCTTATCGTCGATACAGTGTACTCGAAAGTCATCTGAGCCATAGATAAAATTTCATTTGTTTTTGATAAAAAATACTATAAAAATATAAAAAAGTATATCAAGCACATTTCAGGCTATAAACACGTACGCTTTAGAGCACGTAGTTTAGAGCATAAACTGTCTACAAATAGTAGCCAGAAGATCGTTTTATATACCAAAAATATATACAAAAATCAAGCTGTATCCCGCCCGTGGAATTTAGTGTTAAGACACTCCGTTTTTCACTTCCACCGAATTCTGAAAGCATTGTGTGTTAAATGGCAATGCACACAACGCTGAGTGGACGCTGGTTGCTAAAGTGAGGGAATTAAAATGTTAAATATTTTATTAGCTAGAGTGAGATGGAACCCACAACCAGTTGCGACGCCGGTCGTCGCCTTAAATAAATGCCGTCTTCTATAAAAATGGCATTCCAGTGACACGGTTCGCATTTACAAAGTAAACAAGGTGAGACAAAAGCCCGTAATTTATGCGGTTAGCTCTCACAGGATATATTTATCAGACTTAGTGTTGGATAATGAAGATACTTTATCTATTTAATCTGTATATCATTAACTTTAGTAATTGAACGCCGCGCCGCCAAGTAGGTGTGTTGGCAAAGGAGTCTTCAAGGTATTAAGTATTCAAATCTTACTTATTTGCTTATGGGGTTTGACTGTGAGCGCGATGGTTGTGGGTTCTATTTCCATTTGAGAGAATGAAATGTTTTCATTTTCCTCGCTCTGGTAATAAGATTCACGCTGTGTTCCCAACATAGCAGGGCAGGGCAGGAAGAACCTGATAACCTATAGTATAGTCTAAAGATACATTTACAGGTACACGTGTATCAATAGCAGTTTATTCGGTCTCGATGTTCGTGGGTTCGATCCCCACTAGAAGGAGTATTTAACTTTCAATAATTTAGTTTTGCACGTAGAGTAACGGAACTTAATGCTGCAATTGGCCTTTTCATAGCTGGGCACTGCCACGATGCTCCCAATCTATGATGTGATTGGTTTTTTATTCCATATTTTAATATTGTTTGGTCAATTTAATGCATAACATTAATCTTTTGTCAAATTGATTATCATAATTTTAATGTGAAGCTTCATTCTATGTCAATTGATGATTTCATTAAAATTTTATATTAAGTTGATCCTATGATCGATGCTGAATAATTAAATACAAATAAATAAAATATAAAAACCGTCGTAGCGCCGCGGGACTATCTCATTATAAACGTGATGGTTGTAGGTACGTAAATTATTTGACTTGTTCTCATTGTCTACCCTGCTTTGTCTATTCAGATTTAAATTTCAAATATTTTCATTTTTCCGTGGCTTATGGTTATTACACATACACACACAAAATACGCGTTGATTCGGAACGAGGTATATGAATTTTTTGAAATACTACAAATTTACAAATAATCTTTGACTTCGACTTTGTTATTTCAAGAAAGTGCACATTTAAATCAATGTTGCTCCAAATAATCGATATAGTGGCATTTAAAAAACCGAAAGTGAAAAACAGAATGATGTACTAGTTTATACTTTTGTGAACTTTAAGGTTTAACTCGCGGAGCAGGATACACAGAGTCAACCTTGGCAGGACACACCATTCTACACTTTCCGTCCAAATTTGAGACATTGAGTGTAAGTGGTAGAACGACAATAATTCTTACCCCCATATGGCTATCGAACCCACAACCTTCGTGTTTCACATAATGTATAAAGTTATCTAAGATTTTTCATACCAATATTTAAAAATTCCTCCGTAATTCTTCAGGATGAAAGAATTCTATCTATTTATATAATCAATATAGATATATTAGATATTGGCTCTATTTGCTCCATGAAAATGCCTATAAGCTACGAATATGCCATCTTTAATGTGTTTAGTAGGTATTGTTATTTTCACCGACTTCCCTTATTAAATTTCTACCTCACATTACATAAATAAAGGAAGTTATATTACTTCCTTAGATGGCAATGGTATTTGAAGAATTATTATATTGACAATATAATTTTGAGGACGTATGAAACTTAGTATGAAATTATCTATATTACGGTTATATTACAGTATATATTACGGTATATACGGTTTTTTTTCGGCGAATAACAAAAAAGAAAAAGAATATATAAAAAATAATAAATATTTGACAGAGTGGGAAACTAAGTGTCTTATCACTACTTTTTATCTGTCTATTAAATGAAAAAAAATATTATACCAACAGCAAAAAAAAATATTAATAATAATTGAAATGATAGAAACAAATAAAATTGTGAAATAGAATCTAAGACCAAAACGCCTACGAAAACGTGTACTAATGTCATTCTCAGTACGATGACTTCCTTAATATATTCTATTAGCCCATAAATCTAAATGTTTAATATTAAATTACCTCTGCGCTGGCTTTTGTAATGTCGCTTTACACTTAACAAAAACAATTCAAAATTGTATCTAATATTTCCACAATGTATGGCGCACATAGCAGGGAAGGCAGAGGGTAAGAACGTGGAACTTAGTGTAAGATACCAGTTGCCAGTTACCATGTTGCCATTAAAATAATTCCGCTTCCCTTTCCGGTTTCGCCGATTTCTAAAGACATTACGTGATGCTTGTTGAGTGGCGGAACTGAGCGCCGCATTTTACCTACCAGAGCGAGGAAATGAAAATATTAAATATTTAATTTCTTCGAGTGGATATCGAACACACAGCCTGCGTTTACGGCTGTGCCCCTGCGGCATCAAAAATGGATATCTACTTTTTTGCTTACATAAAAAGCTAAGTATGTTTTACAGATAAATAAATTTTGAAGGATATATAGTATCTCTTTGTTACAGTTACCTAACATTCATCGTTTCCCACGCACTGAGTAAAACCAATTTTGATTATATTTTGATTAAACACAAGAATCGGCTTAAATCAACATATTAAGTATTATGATGTTTAGCCCACATTTCCTTCAAAATCACACATTTCATAAGTATTCAATAATTTTACTCAAACTTAGGTAACTCCAGATTCAACTACTAGTTCAATAGCGTTCTCGTCGAACGTTCCATCTGAAAGGCCAGATACTCACGTATCTTATTACGAGGCGGGGAGCAAATTCGGCAGAATATTAGAAATTCTTTTTTCTATTGTTTATTTCTGCATATCAATTTTATCCATATCTGTTTCCCGTGGCTTTTAACGGAAATAATAATAAATAA
The DNA here is from genome assembly GCA_016802625.1 of Heliconius numata. Lineage (NCBI taxonomy): Eukaryota > Metazoa > Arthropoda > Insecta > Lepidoptera > Nymphalidae > Heliconius > Heliconius numata. The sequence continues at coordinate 254,345 of JAEBDU010000098.1, forward strand.
ACCCTTATTTTTTTTACTTATACTTATATTAATACGTGCAGTGCCTATAGCATTTTATTAGAATCTTATAGGTTAACTTATCCTGCAGACAACAGGGTAGGCAGAGGGAACCTAGTGTTGAGACATTAAGTTCTCACTTTCCGCCCAATTTATAAGACGTTTCGTGTTAGGTGGCGAACCTAAACACCGTTGTTTGCCTTGTTACCAGAGCATAGAAACAAAAATAATTAATTCCCCTGAGTGGGAATGGAATCTACAACCATCGCGCCGCGCAACAGCCACGACAGCCAGTTCCTCGTTATTAATTATAAGCTTTACGCTTTATCCGAAGCAAATATGAAATATTCACTCAACAAGTCAAAATCAGGCCACGCTTATTCTTGGTAGACCAGAAAAACGGGAATCTGGATTGAATCTACGCCTATCGAGACTCACAATGAACCTGGCTGGCTGGGTATCTACGCCAAGCTTAGTAATCTTTACTAACACTTCGTATAGTGTGAGAGCGCCTTAATCCATTTAGACCCATATTCAAACTAGCAGTAAATAAAAGGTTTTTTAGGTAATAATTGATAGATATCGATATAAGAAAATAAAAAACGTAAAAAATTTTTTTTTTTTTTATTTAAATATAAAAAAAATGCCGTCCTTAAATGGGGCCAATGGGCACATGTAGTATGTAAATTTTCGAAACTATTTTTGCGACACAAAATGTTTTATAACACTTTTTACACTATCAACGCGTTTTTTTATGGCACATTGCACGTCTCAGTTGCCAGCAAAATCTTTGGGAGTAGTGGTCTACTCCGTGGTGCTGCAGACTTGGTACTGCAGAAGCTGCTGGTCGCATTAATACGTTAATTTTTTCGTCTCTTAAATCGTGACGGGCGATGTAACGAAAAAATCAAGCTAATCTATCCTGTTTATATTGGTTAGCAAGTGCAGGTGCCGCGAATTTGCAACAGCAAGATCCTATGTATGTGTGGATAAAACCCACCACTATTTTTTGCCACGTACAGCATTGCTATATAGGTAAAAAGATTGATTAGCCTGATCAACGCCGCCCATACCACACTGTAAAACCTTCGCACTAATAAAATTTGGTTAACTTGGTAAAAACAGTAATCAAAATCGGCTCGGTTTTTATTTTCATATCCTTTACTGCTGAGTTTCATCTTTTAACAATTCTTAAATTTCTCAAGACGACCTTGTATATTAGTCGTAGTTGGATCACTTTTACACCAACGGGGTTGCTCAAGATTACGGTTCTTCTACGTCTCTTAGCAAAAGGTTGATAATTGCTTCTATTAGTAAGCAGGCAGATTAGCAGTGCTTTGTATATCTACATCTTCTTCTTCGTCGATTACCACACCTGGTTCTAGAGGCAGCGCAACTAAATATACCTCTCCGAAGTCTTTTTCTTCAATAATTACAAGTGCGATTGCTTCTTGAAGACCCTTATATTCATTGCGATCGCTAAATATCCTAAGAGTCATTATGAACTTTGGATGGACATGCGTATAAAAACATAAAAAATTACCTCTGATGTGCCCATTGGCCCCGATTGGGGACAGCATCGTAAAAGTTGAATTTGTCCTATTACGACTCTTCTTTCCTAATCAAATGTAATTATATTACATAGAATACTAAGTACTTAAATATGTTTTGTACCAAAACAAATGTATTTTGAAGAAAAAATTAAAAATATAAATACTTACATTTTGCCTTCACAGATTTCGTGAAACAGCTTTACAAAAGGCACGAAATGAACGATTGTAAAAAAAATTTAATTGGATTTTACGGCTACAACATAAGGATATACTACTTGTCTTTACAATTCTAGACATAAACTGCATAAAAATATAAAAAAACAAGGGTACTATTGTAGTTGTACCTATTTGGGCACGGCGGGTCTATATGGGTTAAGTACACGTATTTTGTTACAGGATACATATAAACTAGACATACATACTTTTACGTTTTTACTCGTATATTGATGAATGTGCTTAAGTATTTTGTTTGTAAATTATACAGATATTAGAATATTATATATTGTAACTTTTTCTTTTAGATTAAGAAATTAATGAGGCCATTCGTTGCTGCTGGGCACAAGCGTGTACGCGACAACAAGTGCGCGCAACTGTAAACGCGACAAGTTGTGGGTTCGACCTACTCGAGGAAATTAAATATTTTCATTCCTTCGGTCTGGTGTCGGGGCAAAGTGTGGCGTTAAGTTCCGCCACTCAACACGCAATGCCTCCAGAATTCGGCGGGGAATGGGGAAAGGAGTGTCTTAACACTAGGTTCCCTCTGCCTACCCTGCTGTGTGCGGGATACAGCGTGAGGTAAAAAAAAGGAAAGACATAAATATACACATAATATATTGATGCACAATATTCTCTATCAACCAGTGAAAGATCCGTAAAAAAGAATCAATTTTGAAATCTGTTAAAATATATACACTACACTTCACTGATATCAATCAATCAATCTGTCATTCCCTTAGCGACACACAAGTCTAATTGCACATTATAGTTTTTATTTTCAAGCTCCAGTATTATAAACGCGTCATTGACTTCCACTACTGACACACGCTTCCGCTACACACAATGTCTCGAAAATTGGGCGCTGCATGGGGAATGGACTGTCTTAACACAAGGTTCGCTATTCCTACCTTCCTTTAAACAGGATACACCTAACCTAAAAAATATAATTATTTTCCAAATATGATTAGTACCCCCAACCATAACAACCATTCAAACAAAATAAACAATATATATTTGATTACTAAAATACGTCACTGTCACAGCAGAACTGAGATCACGTTCAATACAATCGACTCGAGGCGGAAATTGTATAGAAACGACTATTACAATCACGGCCATTGTACTGAAAAATATTCCTATTTACGATACAAGACGATACTATTCAAGTCGCGTTTTCTGAATTGTAGATTACATTTTTAAAACCCCGGGGTAGGGGTTGACTTTACTCAATTTCCTTTTTTTCCAATATACCTATAGATTTTAACACTGATTTTATTATTAAATTTATTTTCATTTTCATCGCTCTGGTAGATACAATTCGATGTTGAGTTACGCCACCCGAAAAAGTAAAGCGGAAAATGCAGTGCTGTGTAATTTAACACAAGGTTCCCTCTGCTTACCCTGCGGTACGTAGCGTGAAGGTAGAAAGCAATATATTTTTGTAATGCATGCATTATATTATTGAACACAAAAATATTCTAAACAAGGCATAGTAGAAACTACAACAATATTAAAGTAAAAACCATCATGGGTTTCAATATTTCTCGCTCTCGATTAGAAAGATATAGTTAGTATTAATAGCTTTGTGTTGTTTGTTGTAACACATCACCGAACTGCTAGATTAGCTTCTGTCTTCTTTTAAATACCATGTATCGCATACTCTGCGTATGCAATAAAATATGTGTCAAACTGTTTATGATATAAAGCAGTATACGTATTTTTCCGCATAGCAAAGTAGGCAGAGGGAACTATAACTGTATTAAGAAACAACGTTCCCCACTTCCCGCCCAGCTCTCGGGCCATTGAATTGAATCGCGAAACTTAACACCGTGTTTTTTCCAGAGCAGAATAATGAAAAAAAAAACAAAATCATTCCCCCGAGTCGGTATCGAATCCACAAACAACACATTTAGAGTCAAATGGTGTCCTATGGCGCCACAATGGTCTTGCTATTAAATATAACTAAATATCTAAACTTCTGATCTTTTTCCTACGACCCTACATGCCCTATGTCTACATTCTATGCCGCGTAGTTTTATTTGCACGTTATTTGTCAGTTATCAGTAAGGCAAACCCACTACCACCGTAAATCAGCAACTGTCCCAATACGCTACAATGACCTAGTATACATACTCGTATATTTATTACAGACAAAGCGTGTGGAGGAACATAACGTAGGGGCGCTAAATTATGCATGGATAACTTCGTTATCGAACTGAAAACAAAGGGACATCCTGCATTTTTAACCAAAACTACCTTTAACTATATTATTTTACTAATACAAATTACTTATATTGAAAATATACTATTGCGGCGTTAAATTCTTCTACTCAACACGCAATTGTCCTTAAATTCATACTATTACGATCTAGGTTCTCTCTGCCTACCTCGTTGCTCGCGGTTAAGTTCCACAGAACAAATAAGTATGAAGTGAAGTAAATAAGTATGTTTAAACACTAGCTCAAATGTAGGTCCTTATTGACTTACACTACTATATAATTTTAAATATTCTAATTTCGAAAATACAGAAAATGCTCATTTTCTTACATTACTAAGGAACATCACGCTTTTTCCTGCATATAAAAAGAAGAATTAAGTAAGTTGAGACACTTCATCCCCCACTCATCGTCCAATTTTCAAAACGTTGCTTGAACTGAACGCTTCATATATATATATATATATATATATATATATATATATATGAAAAACTTTTTGAAAACTCATTTTCAAGTAATTTCTTTGTAGGTAAAGAAGCTCTCTCTATAATTTTATCTATACACAGCTCAGTGAGTCAGAAAATTCATTGCCATAAAGGATATTGATCATTAAATATTTGTATGTTGAATTGTGTCGTCAATTCTAGTATTTATTTCTGTATGAGATGGATACAAATTCAATAATAATTAATATAACATTAATTAGCAAAGTTCAATAAACCTAATTATTTATGAACTAGCGCTTCTAAAGCACTTTACACTCATTAATTTGTATTAATTTTAGTTATAAGCTTTCAATTTAGATTTAAACACTGAAATTTCATATAACTTTTTGACCCGATGCGAACCAACGTGGACCGTTAGATTTATATTTCCGCCTCCATAAGTAATGAGAGATGAAAAAACTTTTTTTTCTTAGTCTTAGATTTCGTGTTCTTTGCTTTAGTATACCTGTATAAAGCGCGGCGTTGAGTTCCACCTTTAACTTTAACACTTTAACATCCAATATCTCAAACATTGGGCAGAAATCGTTGATAAGAATGTCTTAATGCTGGGGGGTTCCCTTGCCATGCTTTAAAGCGAACTAATATAGAACTAATAAAAATCGAAAGCTCTTTATGAAATTTACGCCACCAAGGGGTGGTTGGATTGACTAAATACGCATGATTTTGATCCCAAAACACATCACAGAAAAGAATGTCACTTAAAATATACATTCTGGTTTGCCAAGTTATACAAAATAAGTAATTTAAGATGAGTCCTCATCAATTAAAATATGGTACCCAACATATAGTGTCTCTAATCGTGTGGAAAGAATAGAATAGAAAATTATAACGCTGAACATACCGACAGCGGCCTATATAACATTTATTTGTTTTATATTCACGCTTTATAACTAGTGATGTCAGAGAGAATGAAGCGCCAAATGTTACGGTCTCCGCGTACCTCTTTCACATCGTCTCATGCTTTTGAAGTGACCTTCCTCCAGTATCATCGATTCTAGAAGACCAACTGGTGTCTCCCTCTGTCTTCTTACCACTCACTCTTGCTTGAACTTCCAAAAGAGCAAAAAATAATACCTTGAAACCAATACCACTCTTCCGGTAGTAATATCTAATAAAATTATTTTAATACCACATTCGAATATAACAGTGTTAGCAGCTAGCAGCTCCGCTACGGCCCGGTACAAATTAATTATCAGGATGTCATATAACCCCTTCGGGATGGCGAGCAAATTAATTTAATTTGTACATAACGTATTACCTAATTATACGGCAGATATTGTAATATTTAGTATCAGAGCTGGTGTTTGTTCAATTTGTAAATAATTATACATTTAATTTATGTTTAGCAGTTTCTCGCTTTTTCTTGTATTGCAAGCTAAACAAAGGGAGCCTCGTGTTAAGACACTCCGTCGTCCTCTTTCCGCCCAACACCTACCGTGCTATTTGCGGGATACAGCGTGATCGATCTTACAACAATCCCGTTTACCATCGAACGCTATTTTGCCGTTGGCCCAACTTAATGTATACAATATATTCTTTAATAGTGTGTATTTAAACACAAAATACATTTTATAATTGTTATAGTGACAACATTTTCTTATTCTGCTACATAATTATATGCACAATATAACATTTATCAAGTAGTGTCAAAAATTTAAGCTTAACTTTCTTTAAAGTAAAACCTACATTTTATTGACATTTATACAGTGCGGTTTTTAATTTTGTGTTATTTAGCAAATAGCCTTCCTCAATAAATGGACTATTCAACACAAAAATATATTTTCAATTCAAGCTGTAGTTTCTAAGATTCGTTCAACTCAACGGCTTTTAACATGAGTATAGACTAATATAGATAGTATAGACAGTATAAATATACTGTAATACTTAATTCCATTAATGGACTATCAGCGGGTGTCTGAGCGGGTGTATAAATGGTTCGGGCCAGCTGTATGTATATACAGGATGCTCACCACTTTTATTGTTAACGTTTTGACGCACCATCCTTCTTTGTCAGGGCCAAATGAAGAACCTTCAATTAATTCATCTCCACGTTGTTTTGACAGGATATTATAAAAGCATTGATTTCAATGAAATTTCGGCTGTTTTTGTATATAATGAATTATTTAAATTCGCTGTAATTCTAATATATTATTTGGATGTATTCGTATATAGCGTTTTCCCGTTTACAGTAAGTTGTCTACCCCAGAGGGATCTTACAGTTATTGTGTAAGTTGCGGAACTCAACGCCACGCTTTAGCTACCTGATCGGGGAGATAAAGCCACAAACGAGCTCACAACCGTCGCGTCTTAAGTCAGACGCCGTGCCACCATACCTCGACGGATTGTCTTGTTGTTGTTGCTGAATAGACATTGCTATTAAGACATAAAATATAATATTTTAAATTATGCTATTCTCTCATTTTAATTGTTAGGATAAATTCCTCACGAATATTTAAAATTAATTAAATTGCAATAATTACGTATTACTTATAAATAAAGTACTGTACTTACTTAATTATCGTGCTACGGTCAATCTCAATTCATATTATTTAAAAAACATATTTAAAAATAGATTTTGTATTTTAAAGCATATAAAATGATGCCTTGCTTTATTAAATATTCCTACAGAGGTCGCTACAAGAACGTATAAGCTCTAATAATATTATAACTTTGCCCTTGCGTCTGGATAGATAGCTTAAGTGGCCAAAGGCCTTACCTGGGATTTAAAATTTACTAAGACTTTATCATTTATCGTATCGTAGAGTCACTCTGTTCTCTACTTTATAACGGAGTGTAACTCCACGTGTTTTTAACATGCCCTAATTTAATATTCAGAGCGTTGTTGAGTTCCGCCATTGAACGCGTAAAGCCTCAAATTCGGGGAAAAGCGAAGAAGTGATCGAACATACCAACTTTGTGGTTGGGAAAAGAAATCTACTGAAAACGATAACAAGCTGTACATGATATTATTAAATTTTATTTTTATACAGTTTTTATACTTATCATCATAATTATTGTGTTTTTTTTAATTATGATGATTCATAATTTTAAAAACACAATTGAGTGCCATTGCCTTCAAACGCCAGAATTTTCTTGCATAGCAGGTTAGTAGGACGGAACTGAGTGTTAAAACACTTCGTTCTCCACGTCCATCATGAAATTGTTGCGGAATCTTCAGTGGGCGACTCCGACTTATTTGACTGAGAGCTGAATGACAAAGGCTTAAGTGAAAAGTAATATTTTTAATGAATTTCTGTATTCTTTAGGTAATTATTTAATTCTGATAAATTTATGTCCGGTCTCAGTGCTAAAATAGCTAATTTAAAATTCTAATAAGTTTTAAATCTCTACAGGTCTATAAAAAAAAGGTCGTGTAAAAATTGAAACGTTGTGAGATTTATTTTTAATATTTTTATAATTGTAACGAGTCGATGAGCTCTCTCTCAACACGTAGTATCTCGAAAATTGAGTGAAAAACGGAGTGTCATACCACTAGGTGCCCTCTGCCTACATGCGCTAGTGTGCATCAACATTTTCATACATTTCAAACATGAGTGGTTAAAGTTATGTTTGTTTTATATTTTGGACACGAATAAACGGTCATTCCGCTTAATGGCCGCTTCCCGCAACTTCACTTTAATAATATAAATTTGGTACCGCATCTGACCTTATTATACATACATATAGCGCCATTAAATATTATATGACACCATAGTGGCGCAGTGGGACGGGTTCTGAATAAAAGCGCAGTGGGACGGGTTCTGAATAAAAGCGCCATAGTTACGGCTTCGATGCCCATTTGAAGGAATTTAGAAGGGGGGAAATCGATTGCAAAATTCGTGACTCAAAGTTTAATTTTTGTCTAATATTAGGCATAGAGCTTCGCCGCGGCGTTTACATAATGCCTCATAGATTAATACAGAGTGAAGAAAAGAAGAATCGCAACAATACAGATAATCGTGAAATGAAAAATCATACAATTAAAAACCATTATAACAAAACATAAAAATGTTTACGAATTATAAATATATGAGTGAAAAATTATAAAGTAAAAATGCAGTTTTACATTTTTTTAAAGCAGGGTAGAGGGAGATTCTTTGTTATGCAAGTCAATTGGCAGAATTTAACGCAAAGCGGGAAAATGAAAATAAATGAAATATAATCATTCCCCCGAACGGAAAACAAACTTACAACCGTCGCTCCACAGTTGATTAGGTTTATTTTTTCTTTTTTTAGCTTCACGCTGTATCTCGCATATAAAAGTTACTATGCTATATACGCGATGCAGAGGGAACTTAAGACACTCCGTTCCCCTCTTTTCGTCGATTTTAACCATTACGTGTTGCGTGGCGGAACTTAACTCCACGTAATATATAATTAATTCCTTGAGTGGGTATTGAAGTCACAAACGTCATATTTACAACATAATAATCAAATAATCAAGTTCACGCTGAATCCCGCACATAGCAAGGTAGGCAGAGGGAACCCAGTGCTAAGACACTCCGTTCCCCACTATTTACTATTACATTCACCTACATCCTATTTAAAGTTTAATCTCTAGAAGCTAGAACCGAACTTTTTATTAGATAGTAGACACAGTGTATACGTTTCCAGCGTTACAAGTTTTATATTTAAAAATTTTTTCCAACCACTGCTTTGTAAAGTTTATCGAATGTCATCTCATGTTGTAACTTAACGACAGTCATTCTGTAACTTATTATCTGTAGCTTATACTATGTAATTATTAATTTACTATTGATGTCACTATAACACCGTGCAACAGAGTATGACTGTAACTACCATGGTTCTAGATTCAATGCCCATGCGGGATAATGTTTTTATATAATCAAAAATTTGAAAAAATGTTTTATAAGAGTAGCATAATATAAAATATCTAAATATACAGATAGTGTCCCCATATAGAAATACATTATATAGAATAAGAAATACATATGTATTTCTTATTAGCGACTATATAAGTTTTTTGACATAATGTAATTGTTGACTTATCAACTTTCTTATCTTACTAGCTGACCCGGTGTCCCAAATAGCAGAATAAGTATTAAAAAAAATAAAAATTAAAGAATTACTGTTAGGCAGTACGAAGTTCGCCGGGTGAGCTAGTCTAAAATGTTTTTTCTATCTTTAGTGTGAAATAACACTTTAAAAATGTAAAAGGTTATAAATATTAAGGTTTTCACAAAAAAGTTATACTTTATACAACGAAGAAGAAGAAAGAAGTTGTGAGCTATTTATTTTTCAAGTACAATAAAGAAGAACAGCAAGGTCAGTAAAATACCGGGGCACTAGATAAAATCACTTGATCTTAGAGACCTAATTAGGGCACAATATGCATAAAATTTAATGCCACAAACTAGATTGGTAATCTCTTTATATCGGAAAAAATGGTTTGAAAAGCTGTTCATGCAGGCCCAGTTTGTAAAAATATTTTATATAAACATTTGTATTAACAAAAATAACTTCACGATAACCAGCGATATTTTTAGATTCAATATCAATTTAAAGTATTTTTAAATATTAGAAATATTTCTTATTTTCTCGATCTGAATACGAAAATAATTCACAAGATATATAATGATTCTAAAGCATAAGAAAAATGGGGAACAGAGTGTCTGAACACTAGATTTTTTAAATTTTTTTCACAAAAAGAAAACAATATACAAAGAAAATAAAATCTTTTTCTCATATTTCGCTATAAAATGATATAAAATAACGTTTCGGAGCTTATTTTGTATCGCTATCGAGTTACAGTACAGCATTGTGTTATACAATTTCACTAAAGTTCACAATAGGTACTGCAGGAAGACAAATTATAGAGTTTTATGACAGCAGAAACTAACTTCACAGTATTCGAATGAAGTTGAAATATATGTGCGATGGTTGAAAAAGTATATAATATCTATTTTTAACATTATAAATTATTATTCACCACTAAAGATTAATGGAATGGAGAAATGTTAACAATATAAATAAGTTATAATCGCGCGAGTGATAATTTTGACTTAGCTTGATAAGAACGTATGGCATGAGCCAGAGCCAGAGCCTTGGACAGTGAACTAGAGGTTTGGGTTGGAATTTCGCTATGTTTAAATTTTTTAACGCTTTGCAATAAAAATTTTTTTTTTTTTTGGGTTCCGTACTTACCTGGTCCGACTCGCACTTAGCCGGTTTTTTATTTTATTTTACCACACTATATCAATATTATTATTTGCAATTTATCTACCAAAGTTAATGTTAGTATTTGAATTTTAAATATAATACTGTATTTGAGTCAGAAGTGTATAAACTCTCTGTTCTCTGCTTTCCGCCCTATTTTTAAAATACTGCACTTAGATTGAGAGAACTCAACGCAATAATTAAAAAATAGCTATTCCCCCAAGTGGAATACGAACTCACAACTGCGCCACGACGCGCGACGGTCTCTATCAACCCTTTTTAATTTAAAACTACCCATATTCCTTAGGAAAAGAAACATTAAGTATTACCTATCGAAGTAAAAGCTCGAGGGAGGATAGCAAAGCCATCTAAATCACTTGGGCCCATAATTCACGATCTCTTACGATTTTATTAGTTCCACTCCATTCTAAGACAATGTGAATTAACACAGCTCAAGTAAGGTATTCTATACTTATAATATGGGAAAAAGTATAAGTAGTTTTAGAATATCAGCATTTTGTGAACTATGTTTTTAGATTCAGGGTATATTTCGCGTATAGCAGAGTAAGCAGAGGTTAGTTAGGAGGTAAGAGAGGTGTTAAAGCACTACGTTTCCCACGCACCGACCAATTTACGAGACATTAAGTGTTGAGTGGCGTTACTCACCGCCTCGATTTTCTTGTCTTATTACCAGAGCGAGGAAATGAAAATAACATTCATTCTCCCGCATGGAAATCAAACTCATAACCTTCGTTTTTATAGTCAGATGCTTCCACGAAATGTTCATATATTCGATAAATTAATATACATAATCCAAATTTTAGAACTATAAATAATAATTTAATTAAAACTCTCCTATCAATACGAGCTCATCCACAAACAAAATGCAAAAAGCTTTGAAATCGCTACAACTTCAATATGAAGAGTTTTTAATGTAATGTTATAATGAAATGCGGTTGTAGTTTCTTTCATCCCTCACCGCGCGAGATACAATCCGTTCAATTTTCATTTATAAGCCCCCGACTGGCCGAGGCCGGCGTCAGAGGCGAGTCATGTCTCAAATGTACTCTGAACAAAAGAATACTATTTCACTTTGATACATAGTAATTTGTGGGATTAGATTTTGGGGGTATTAAAACATTTATGTATATTTTTTTATATGGATATGCACGGATATTAGTGAGAAATACTCTTTAAAATCAATCATGATTATATTTAAAAAAAGAGCAAAGTGCAGTTCCGTCGCTCAACACGCAATCTTACGAAAGTTGGGAATAAAAGAGGAACAGAGTGTCTTACTGTGTGAATATATTTATTTACTATTTGGCATCGTTCTCTATTACTAACCGCTGTTTTATTTCATGTCATTAGTGCGTCGCCACAGTTTATTAAATAGAGTAAACCGCACCACACATGAACAATCAGGGCTTTAAAAATATTATCGAGTTACTTTAGCTACTTTTAATTAAATTCCACAATCTTATATAAAAGTAATTCGTTACTTGGTAAATTACAAGTAACCCACAGACGAAACTACTGGACTTAAAAAGTTGAAATTTGGCATGTCGATAAGTTAGGCAGTAGGTATATGGGAGCGCTAAGAGAGGATGTCTCTTAATAAGTACGGAAATTGTAAAGAACGGGATTAGTTATTTTTCTATTCGTTTTCTAGTTAGATTTAGTTAGTTTTGTATTAAACTCTTCCTTTATTGACTGAGAGACAAGGCATAGTTGAAACTAATGGGCAGAGGTAGCTGCAATTTGGTAGCTTGGATGAAGAGCTTAGGCAAGAATAAAAGCAGATAGTCCACGTAAACGAAGTTCCAGAATTACGTAAGTAAGAAAATCGTTAAAAAAAGAAAAAGAAAACGTTTTACATCCCTCACATATATCTTGCAATGTACGAAGGGGAAATATGAACACTAGTAGTTTATTCTTAATTAACATTACATATTCAGTAGGAAGATTTAATGTAGTACTTAATTTAAGCAGAAAAAAGTGTTTAGCGATAAATCAAACCAACAATTACATAAAAGCTAGGAAATAAAAGCTTAATGTTGAGTTCCGTCACTTAATACGCACTGCTTCGAGAATTCGGTGGGAAGTGGAGTAACAGAAGTGTCATAATGAGACATTAGGTTCCCAGCTATGTGCGGGATAAAACGGGAAGCTAAAATAAGTAAGTCTAGAGAAAAACATATTGTATATATAAAACTTAAAATAAACAAAGAGCATTTAACCTAAACAATTGTTTTGCATTCAAAGTAAGCTCTAGAAGTTGCACTCTGAGACTTTAATTAGTATTTAATATTTAAGGTCGTGGCGCAGCGGCACAGCGTCTGACTGTAAAAGAGACATTTTTGGGTTCGATTCCTACTCGGAAAAATGGTTTATTTTCATTTTGTCGCTCTTATAACAATGCAAAGCGCGGCGTTGAGTTCTGCGAATCAACAAGCTATTTCGAAAATTGAGCAGAAAGTCGAGAACGAAGTATTTTAACACTTACCTACCCCGCGATATGCAAGATACAGCGTGAATCCAAAATAATGATATCATCAAGCTAGAGAAAACCAGTGTATTGTTCCGATTTTGATTTAACTAAAAGATTCTTAAATTTCAAAACATATTACAAGAAGAAATACGGTACAGACAGCAATTAAAAGATTTTTAAATGATTACTTTATAATCTTGTCGCCGATTGTTCAAAATGTATTCAAATGTTTGGTGTCACTGTAAGATCATTGGTTGTGCATTCGATCCCTCTCCCGGGAGAATGTACATTTAATTATATATGGTTAAGTTTTGCCACTCTCTGCCTAGCCTACTATGCGGAAAGAAGCGTGAAGCTGTTTCTTTTTTATGAACCTACAGTTAGTGTAGGTCAGACACATTCAAAATGTGTAATGATTTAAACAAATCAATACAATTAAATGACCACTCGACTGAACGTGCGGAACACATAAAGTACACACTCAACTATAATTGTTATTCACTTTTAACGAGAATATTTTCCTTTTTATATAATAATGACTATTTTATTTATATTATTTTCAAGCATATTCCCGCCTATGGCAGGTTTCGTATATATAAAAAAATAAGTCATAGGAATTAAAAGTAGATTTAATCTAGTTAGGAAATCTAGTGATGACGCGAACCCGCTCCACGCTACGAGTCTTATTTACTCTTTAAATTTTGTATAACTCAGTGGGTTTGGAACTCATAACCATTGTGATCAAACACTTACGTTTATATACATAAGTTTACACCACAAAAACATCGAGCGATTAGTTACAAATAAGCTCTTATCTTTGACAGAAATAACTAGTCGCTGAGACACATCGGTAGGACAGTGAGTGCGAGAGGATACGATTAAATGATGTAATATAATCCTGCCTCGACAAATGGAATATCCAACAACAAAATATTTTTCAATTCGAATTAGTAGTTCCTGAGATCTGTGCGTCCAACAAAACAATTCTTCAATTTTTAACATAATAGTATATAATTAATATAGATATGCAGATTTAGAGATATTATAACACTTAGAATTATCCAACGACGGGATTCGTACATAATAACGTACAAAGCTCTAAGAGAGAGCCTCAAAGTTTACTTTTGATTAAGCTATACCAGACCGAGACAGACGTCACAAATCAACATTATACAGTGCTAATTGGAATTGAAGTTTCTAATTAAGCTTGATGTAAGCTCGAATAAAACGAAAGCTCTGCATTTATCTTGTTCTTGACATTTATAAGAATATACTTGCACCTGTAGATTATAAAATCCTATAATATTTTTTTATATCTAACTGGTCAATCGTAATTTTATTTACGTTTTTTTGCTTCACGCTGTGGTATATGGTTCCCTTTACCTATTCTACCTTGTGGATGCATATGGTAGAGTAGGTAGTGGGAACCTGGGAACCTAGTATTAGGATACTACGTTCCCCAATTACCGCTTAATTCTGGAGGCATAGCGTGTTGCGTGGCGGAACTCAACCCCGCGCTTTGCCTCGTTACCAGAGCGAAGAAATGAAAATATTAAATATTTTATTTCCTCGAGTAGGAATCGAACCTAAAACATGTCTCGTTTACAGTCACATACTTGTGCTGCTGCGCCAAAACTGGCCTTCGCTTTATTTACCTAGACCTTAAAATGTGGAATAAAAAGTCAAGTGTTTTCCATTGCCTTTTCTCTACACTCTTCTCTAGTCTCTGACCTATAACCATAATAAATTTCAAATTTCTAGGTCTAGAAATTTCATCTGTGTCATATATATTCATATAATAATATAGTGTAAATAAATATTCATAATTATATTGCATAGAAAAATCGATTTTCACGTATCTTTCCACAAAAAAACCTGGTAAAGTGCGCGTCGGACGCGCCGACCGAGGCTCCGTATTACTAACTTTAGTAGGTTAACGGAACGGGATTTGTATGAATCGAATTATTAATAAAGGCTTGTTAATTATTTTTTTCTATGAAGTACCTATAAATTTTCGTTTTTTGGTTTTTTTTATTTGTATTGTAAGTTATCACCTCTTGCCAAATTTCATAACTGTAAATTCATGTGAGAACCCTATAGAATTTGAAAACGCGTCGAATTTCATACAAAATGCAGCTAAATCGATAAATAAATGCTTGTATCTTTGGATTGCGTTGCCTTAGAAGCTTGATTTTTTTCTGCGGTTCAATAGCTACCATAAATTAAAAAGTAAGTTGTGCTGAAAGCTGTAATTTAAATCTTTGATTTAAATTACAGCTTTCAGCACAACAAAGTGATTCTATAAGGGTTCCGTTTCTGCTCTTTGAGGTACGGAATCCTAAAAAGACATAATAAAACATAGTAATTGTTAAACCGCGAACTCCGCTTCGTAACAGATGAGCAGTTCTGATTAAGACGTTAAGATGGATAGCCAATTTAAGGGAAACTGGATAATCCCTCTTCGGAGGGCAAGTTAAGCCGGTCCTATCTGATATCGCATGATATATCGACCATAACACCATACCAACTATTGAATACCGTTAGATTACAAACAATGGTGTGGAATACGTGAAATGTTGTATATTTAATTAATGTTCCTGGAATCCTATTAATGTTATAAATATGATACTATGATATATGTAATAAGTGAATGTTTGTTCCCTCAGACCAACATAGGGTATAGTATGCGCATTTGGGTCGCTAGTATTAAATAATTATTTTATTACTTTTATATGTTACCCGGTTCTATTGTGTACGACACTAACTACATCTGCGTCTAGTCAGTGGTTCCGCCCGCTCGTGACACATTGTTTGTGGCCGAGGCAGCTCTATAGTTGGTTACATCGAAACGATGATGATGCGTGATGCAATATAGCCTATTTATATCCTGATCTTCCTCTATAGATGACTATGACTATCCAGCACAAAAATATTTTTTCACAAGTACTTTCTGAGATCAATCCGTTCAACCAAATAAACACTTCAACTTTATGCACAGTTTAGATACGTAAATATAATAACCGTTTAAGTTCCGGTAACCAAAATATACTGTTTGAAATATAACTTAAGCCATTGATTGACCAAAATCACTTGCGGCTCATATACCTATACCTAAATATGATAGTTTTTTATAAATAGAAATACAATAAACAAGTCTAAATATCAGAAACAAACACTATTAGAACTATTATAGTATTTTTGTTTAGTTTTGTTCCATAAACTAGTTTCTGCAAGATATTTCATCTGAATTGAGAAGTGGGTCAAGAGAAGCGAAAAATGTGTATTTTAACATAAGTTGCTGACAGTGGGTGAGCCGGGGTATTACCGGGATGAAAAAGAGTCCCATATGTTAATCTAGGCTATTAAGTAGCGTAATGCCCAATTTTTTTTTAAATTCGCAATTCTTATTATGTCATGTAATTCAGCAGATATTATGTCAACAAATTTATAAAAATATAATTTTTTTCTTCTAAAACATCTGCCATAACTGAAGAAGGTAGGTAACCTATTGTTAAAACACATCATCCTCTATCTTCTACCCATTTTAGAGAATTTTTGTTTCTGTTTTTTAAAACGAACATAGCGACTACATACGTAACTAATCCGGACAATTGAATTTTTTTATATGTATTATGTATGTATGTAAATCTGGTAGCCTAGTGTTAAAACACTCTGTTCACACTTTCCCATTTTCCACCGAATTAAAAAATATACTAACACACAAACATACAAACACACGTGAATAATTTCCAACACAGTCCATTGTTATAAAATTTAAGTGCTTATTCAAAATATTTTGATCATCATAAACCGAAAGCTCGCAAAGAGCTTTCCTCTTATATAGATAATAGCGGCATAGTAATTGATTATACTCAATGACTCAAAAAATATAATATATAGCTTCACGCTGCATTCCGCAAATAGCAGTGATAAAACACTCCACTCCAGCAAATACTGGAGACATTGTGCGTTGAGTGACACTGGGTTACCAGAGCAAGGAAATGAAAATAATGAATACTTCTTAAAGTGGGAATCGCACCCAAACCAAGACTGGCCTCATTAAATACTCACTAATATATTTAAAAGCTTACTTCACTATTTTATGTGAAATTGACGTATATATATATATATACACGCGTACAATTGTATACTATAATTATCTGTTACTTGAAAAGTCTATTTTGACCGATCAAAGCTTTTGATGTTAAATTGGTCGATTTCAAAATAGCCTTTCATCATTTAATAGGAACCCTTCTGTTCCATTCTTGTTTTACCATACCTTGTAATTATAGAGAATTACATTATAGCTTTAATAAATAGTAATTAGTATTATAGAAAATAAATATTTTTAATAGCAAATTTATCGCCAAATCTATTTAAATATGCAATATTAAAAATTACAATCTATATGTTTATTTAAAAATAGAAGCAATATATCTATAATATCTATGTGTAAATCCTACCTGCCTTGATAACCGCAAATCGCGAAACACAATCACTCTCTCAACGGGCCGCAACCACAAAATTCACTTATAAAATATTATCAAAAAACCACAAATTTCGAAAACTGCTTAGTAAAAACTAAAAAATATCCATTTATAAATGATCTAATATAATAAAAATATCCAAAATTAATTAATATCAATACCTATTATTAGTCACGAGGTCACTCACACACATGTACTAAATAGTATAATTATTCTCTCTATAACAATAATAATAAATAATTGATATCTATATAATAATACACATTATATCACGTAACACACACACACTGAGGGTACACGGGCTCGCTGTCTGAGAGGCGACGGGGTACTGCCGGAGTCGGCGCTCTGGCGCTCTGGCGTGCCCCCCACCACTCGCACCCCTATTTTTTAGCCTTTTTTAAAATATGCAAGAGTTTTCGACAATTGATTATTGAGGAAAATTTAGTTTTATTCTAATTTTTTTTATAATATTTTATTTTCTTTACACTTTCTAATATACTGTCACATTTTGAACGTAAGCCAGTATACTATACAGTATAACGAATGAAAAATGAATCTGATAAAAAGTTTTTATTAAATTGTTGTTCGTTTTTAAGAAAATTACTATTTTAAAAAATTTAACATAGAGAAACAAGAAAATGCTTATATAAAAAAAGCTTTCTGTAAAGCATTTTTTTTAATTTACAATACAGCGCTTTGAAATGTTACCGGTGCAAAGAAATGACCCCCGAGTGAGATTCTAACTCACAACCGTCGCGTTTACTTTGCCGCTACCACACGTATACTTGTGAAACTCTTATATTTAAATTATTATCATTTCCTTGCTCCAGCAAAATTTTGAGTTTTACTATACAGAATAAAATTACTCGAATAAAACCATAAATCCTTCCCCAAAACGTATTTGAACTGATATACTCACACACAAGTTTTTCTATTAAAAAAAAAACGATCAATCCCACTAACCTTGAGACATAAATGACAAACGATAGCAAAGTGTTCGGAATGAAGGACAGAAAAATAGAATTTTGTTGAATCTCGACGCCGTCACACATCATTAGGCGTCGCCTGATACCCCTGTCGTGGCAACTTGGCAGCGTTTAGACACGCTACGGATATCTGAGAGCTGGCTAAATAAATATTTAAGCTTTTTAGGTAAATTGGTAGAAAGTTCTAATATTTTAGATCTGTAGAATAACTTGCGACTATAAACGCGGCAGGTTGTGGGTTCGATCGCCATCCGGAAGAATTATATTTAATTTTTCTGCGAACGGTGACGTAATGTAGTGGACAACGGAGTGCCTTAAGACTTGGTACTCTGCTTTCACTGCTATGATGAAAAAATGTGAACTAAATTTTGAATAGGAGTAGGTACTTTGAAATGGGACCTATTATTATTTTATAGCTTTTTCAATGATAAATGTTTTCGTGATTAAAGTATTTTTCATTGTGTTGATAAATAAAGCCATCTTGGCGTAGCGGCGCGGCGTATTACTGTTAACGCGGCGATTTATTTTCTCTTGTTCGCCCTGGTAACAAAACAAAGCGCGGCGTTGACCATGCCCACAATGTCTCGGAAATTGGGCGGTGCGTGATAAGGTTCTTTCCGTTTCGCCTGCTATATACGGGGGAATATGTAAAATGCCTCATCTTGTCTTACTGGGCTAAGAATAATAAAGACAGGGTGTTGTGAACCGGCCATTGTACATGGCATTTACTTGGAGGGCCACATTCAATTATGTATTATGAATTTAATCTTATCTAAATATTATTAATAAAATTCTTCTATGTATCTACAGATATTATGTAAAACACAAAGAAAATGGAGTATATCAACATTAGGTTATCTATGCCTACTCTTCTATACGTGGGATACAGCGTGTAGCTGAAAACAAAACAATATAACTGAAAATTCATTGTTTTGAAAGCATTATATAAGTTAAGGAAGTATGCGTGTGATGAAACTGCTCAAGTTGTTGATCATAAAGTTGTTTTGATAATAAGCACGAGGAGGACTCCAAAGCGCTGCGTGAAGAACGCATTGGCGTCTACTGAGACAAATATTGTGGTAGTACCTACGATAAAAATATTACATTTAAGCTGGAGATTTATTTTAATTCAAATAATTTTAACTTATTCCCGAATAGCCTCCGTATTTAGTATTTTGCAAAATTTTTGAAAACGACGATTGCTCAAATCTCTCTCTCCATACACAACAGTCTTTGTAAATGGAGAATAGTCTACATCTATACATACATATATCTCTAAGCTCTACAGACAACGCACAGATGAAATTACTGTACTTAGAAAGCTTAGATTTAGTATGCAGGTAATTTAGAGAAAATATGGATACAGAGAGGATTTCTTGAAATTCTTAAAAAGCTTAAAAAGCTGAAATATATAAAACTGAGCTCCCCTATATCAAAAAAAAAAATATTTGATATACCTACCTTTTTTAAAATTATTCTCTTAAGATACTTTAAGCTTAGTTTTTGCATATCGACTTAGCATAGGATCAATGACCACATCGATACTGAAGTCAGATGTAGACGCGGCCAATGAGGCGTTTTATGATATATTAAACGTCTTCTATCACTAACCCCCGTCAAAATTGCATCAAATCAAGATATATTATGTTCCATTTACTTTACTAGCTTTGTCGAAAAATCTTTTATTTAATATACTTTTTTTAAATAAGGAGGACGTCGTTGCGCAGCGGCATAGCGTCAGCACGGCGTTGAGTTCCAATATCTCAGAACTTAGACGGAAAGTTAAGAATAGTGTCTTAACACTTAGTTCGTACTAAGCGTGATATAGCGTGGAGCTACAAAAATATTATTATACAGTGGGCTTGTCTCTGATTGGTCAATCTCATTTCCGCTAATTTTGGGTTAAATCGCTTTTAAGACAATATGTGTCACTAGTCTTTTCCTCCCTTTTTTATCCTATGCCTTAAGGTTACCTGGAAGAGATCTCTGTTTTAGTGATAAGGTCGCCTCTTGTATATTTCCGTTTTTTTTTTCTTTTTTGTTATCTATTTTATTGTTATTTTTCTTATGGGTGTACAATAAGAATATTATTATTATTATTAGTCTTGCAGAATAAAGTGCAGCGTTAAGTTCCGCTATTCAGTACGAAATGTATATATGAATTATAAACATCAATTTTCACCTTTCCACACCTCTCCGCAAAATACAAAACGGTGTAAAACGCTATCGTATAGCGGTTAAGTTATAATTCACAGTCGCGAGAACTAAATATTTCCATTACAGTTGAATAAACAAAATAAGCGAACCAAGGAAGGAAGGTGGAAAGTGGTCTAGACACGAAATCGTATTAACTAACTGCCAACTTTTTATACATCTTTATAACTTTATTATCAGAAACGAGCTCTGGTTGGAAAAAAATGGAGCCATTAGCGCCTTTACAATAGGTATATACTCGTACTTCTAGTACTAGCGACCCGCTCGCGGCTTCGACCGAGTAAACTACACTATTATTGATTACCTATTTATATGTATGTGTAAGTTTAATTTCACGCTAGATAGTCTGTATGTTCATGTTCACTTTCAAGATAATATCTCTACATTGCAACCTAAGGTTTCAGTTTCAATAATTTGTTTGTAGCAACTTTGTTGATCAAAATAACGAAAATGATATAACTTTACGAAGCGATGGCAATAAAACAACACTAAATGTTGAGGGAAGTTTGCTATAGCACAACAGTGAAAAATGCATAAGAATCCTATCAAGCCATTTCAGAGATGAGAGTGCATAAACGCATCGACTAACAAATATACAAAAATTATAAAAATCATTATTTTTAGTTCTGTTAAATTAGTAATTGTGGGAAACGCATTGCTTTAACACTAGGTTCCTACCAAACAAATAACATAAACGAACGCCAATATTCTATAAAACATAAAGAAAAATGATCAAAATATAGGTCCAAAATTGAAAACGAAGCAGAATATACTGAGTGTGACTTGAAAATGTTATATTTTGATGCATGAGAAAAGATTTCCCATCCCACTGACAGTTCGTTAGACAGGGTGGTCTGGCGCAGAAACACAAGCGTGCGTCTGTAAACGCGACAGGTTGTTAATTCGATTCCCACTCGAGCAAATAGAATATTTAATGTTTTCATTTCCTCGTCAAATTCTGCGCTCAACACTAGTTTCCCTCTATCAACTCTGCTATGAAAAGTATAAACTGCTTTTTTACTTCGAAAATTCCAAGCCTATTTACTTTGTTTAAAAATTACAGGCGTGTTTCCTTTTCTCCTCCCCCATAAGTGATTTACTTTACCATGGGCGTGTCCGCTATAAACACTATCTGTTATCAGCGCACTATAGACCTGATAACTCTCCACGGTACATCGCGAGAGGGCGTTACCGACTATTACAATACTCCGACTTTACTAAGATTCACTTACTTTCACAATAGGATATATTTCAGTAAGCTTTTTTTTAGGTGAATTGTATGCAACGAACAAGAGTTCGTGACTCAGTAACAGAAGACTGACAACGCACGGACGAAGCTACTGGACTTAGAAAATTAAAATACGGCATGTAATGTATGCACTCGTAGTTAGGTTAGGAAATGCGGGGAAGCACTAAGAGAAGATTTCTCGAAATTCCTACAAAGTTAACGTTTACAAATTATAATCCACTAGGGATTAAAATTACAAAATGATAACCGCCAAAACTATGACATTATTGTTATACGATATTTGAGTTCTATACATGTACTCTATTTTTTCGTCATTATTTTAAAAACGATGCAATATTAAAATTAAATTCATAGCTTATTGTTCCGAGAACAAAAGTTCGAAGTGATATAAATGAAAAAATAATTTATAACATACTATGACAATAGCTGTTATATTATTATTCATCAAGACTGTTCACAGTAAAGACTGAATGCCATATTTAAGTTTTATTAAAATATTCCCGAATAACAATACAATCACATTACAAAGCACAGTTTTCAGGTTGCAAGAGAATGAAATGGTAAGTCGCTATTATCACTATGAGACCTCACCTCAATAATCTATTGAATATTGTCTTACAATTTTTGTAAGACAATATAGCAATTTACGGAAAATTAAATGAAAAATTAACTTTAGTAAATGAATGAAATTTCTTTATCGTATTATTTTACTTATTAAAAAAATAATATTTGGCGGACCATATATGTATCTTTTAAATAAACAATGGTAGCGTAAAAATATAGATTTCAGAGGAGCCCTATATCTTTATTATAAGACTATTATTTTTCGAGTAATCGGTAAAAAACTGGTTTTTATTTTTTTTAAAGTTGTTTGTTTTTATTCTTTATTTTATTCTCCAGGGACGGCGAGATAAAAACACTCGCACAGATGCAAAACTGCAGCTTAGACTTCGCCAACTGTAATGATATTTTTTTTAACTTCTCGCTGTATCGCGTATCGCGGGAATCAAGTGCTCCTCTCTCCGCCGAATTTGAAAGGCATTGCATGTTGAGTGGCGGAAATAAACGCCACTTTTGCCTTGTTCCCTGAGCGAGAAAATGAACATTTTATATATTTCATTTCCCCAAATGGCAATCGAATCCACACTCATCGACTTTACAGTCATACGCTTGTGCCACTGCGTGCCACATCGTCAATTTATATTTATAAAACAAATATTTAATCATAGGAACCAAACCCTAGTAATCAGGTTAATTAATAATTAGCAGTTAAAGTTAACATCTACAAAACCAACATAGAAATGATTTTAGGCCAAAAAATTTTTAAAAAGTTGAGCAAAAATAATACACAAAAATGGTTTCACTATACGAAATATATAGACTTTTATGTAAACAATTTAATCGAGGGCTGGTAAGTACTAAATAGATAACACGTTCGAAGTGATTAACGCGTTCGCTAACTTTGTGTGAACAATGAATCTGTTTAGATTATTTTTACAATTACATAATATAGTGATTTTTATCTTTTAAGGAAACCCTCCATTATTGTAGAGTAAGCGGGGTAAGCTTAGAAATATATTAATTCAATTCCTTTCCGCCCTCCTTGAAATCAGTGCAGGCCACGATTATCGCAGTGGCATACTGTACGATAATTGTGGGTTCATTTCATCTATATGTTTGAGATAAGGATGTATAAAATTCGGATATCAATAAGTATATTCTTAATATATACTTATGTTATAAAGCATTTTAAAATTTTCATTGTCCGAAATGACAGTTACCTATCATGTATAGTTACATTCTGTATACCGCATATAGCGGGATGTTAGAGGGAACTTAATATTGGGACATTACGCTCTCCACACTCCGCCTAATATATGGCACGAAATGGAGCGAAAAAAAAACATTCCCCCGATTGGAAATCAAACCCGTAGTGTGTTCAGACTACAGTCCCAAGCCAGCTTGGTACTACGCCACGTAGGCTTTGGACTTTTTCTTTCATAAAATTCTAAGCAATTTAAAGAGAACAAGCCACTGCAACTAATACAGAGTAGATACTTTAGAACCGCTCACGGTTAAGTACTGAAAGGATTATACAGACATGACCTGGGAATTAAAAATAATACCGAAGCCAAAGAAAGTATCGACACTCCTTATTGAACGTTAATAATCGTACGGCTTAAAGAAAAAGTTTAGTTTTAAAAATATTTTTAGAGCGCCGCGCCGTGGCTCAGTGGTACACACTGGAAACGCAACGGTTACGAGTTCGACCCCAATCGGGGGAAGTAGGTATACATTAATTATTTATATTTTGCCGCTCAGGTAGACATAGCGCTACGTTTACTGTGAAATAAAGGTAAAGTTTAAAGTACGAGTAATAAACTTCGAACAATACAAAATACTCTTTTACAAAATGAAACTAAAGTAACAAATGACGACCAGCTAAAGAAAAATGCCGCTTGGAACCCTTTAAAGGGCGGTTTTCATTAGTCGTAGTTTTACTTCATTTTTTACTAAATTTCGTTCTTTTCTCAGTTATCTTGTGAACATATATTTTTTTAATTTGTACACTTTTTAGCTTAATGCAACAGGAAATTCTGCTAAACTTTCAAATAATTTCTAAAATATACATCATCAAAAGAATTTTTTGCTAAGTATCTGTTTTCTAAATAAATGTACATTAAATACACTATACCGTCGTGGTTTAGTTGTCGTCGTTTATTGAGTATAAAAGGTTGATTGTACGTTCAATTCCTGAAATAAAATATATTCAAAGACTGGTATCCCACTCTTTCTTCGTGAAAATCAAATAAAATAAATATAGATACTAGGTATAATATAAGAACATTTTCTAATCTTTAAGTAAAAATTTTAACGTTTTCTAAATAATACGTAGAAGGAAAATGGCAAATATAATTAATAGGCAAATTCAAGTGTTAAATTTCTCAAAATTTACAGCCAGACACTGTGGTGACATTCACCACTCAACACACACACTATGCCTCCAATATTGAATCCACTACACAGGAAACACTAGGTTCCCGCGGCCAGCCCTGCTATACACCTTGAAGCAATAAAAAATCGTTTCTACTCATAAACCTTATTTCTTTCATTATCCATCATATTCTAATGACAGCACAGAGATATCAATATTTAACTAATATCATGATTAATACTCAAATAAGCTTCGTCTGATTTTATTAAAGCTCCTTTAAGCTCTATAAAGCTACCAAATGTGTATATCGCGTGTTCGTACACGAGCAATGAACTCTTTAAACATTTTGTTATAACTTTAATATAATTATAACTTCGTATATTAATAAAATATAATAGTTATACTTATTAACTGATTTCTATAATGAAAATTGTAAAAAATACTTTTGTGGTTTATTTAATATGTGGATAATGCGCTGGTTATGGGTTAAGTTTTATTGGGAAGGTTTAGTCTATAGATATTTTTGTTTAATCTTGTTGGGTAAGGTGTGACATAATGTTTCGCCTCTCTAAATATATATTTTTTAACTTCATACTATATCCCGCACATACCGGAACAGGCGGAGGGAACCTGGGACCCTAGTGTTAAGACACTCCGTTCCCATTAAGACTCTTCGGTTCCCCACTTTCCGTAATGTTCTTGAGTCATTGCTTGTTGAGTGGTGGAACTCGACGCCGCTAACCGCCGCTCTAAATATTTATGTCATTACTTTGGCCAGAATTTTGAAGGAGAAAGATATTTATATCTACGTGTCTTGCTATATTATCCGAATGCTTTCAATACTGTAGATATTTTATTTACATATTTTACTACAAAAAAAAAATATAGTGTGCGCCGGTTTCATCATCTCCAGCAGCTTGTGAGGGTGTTTCACCGGTACTATGTAGATTGATCACTTCCATCTTTTCCATCATGTAGCTCGCGTCCACTACTCTACCGGTCCATCATAGGAAGCCGGAGGCAGGGGCAATGGATAACGATTCTCCTCTCCCAGCTCTATTTCCAGTCCTCGTTCGCAGACATGACTGCGTGTCTTGATGTCGGATTAGAAAACGGTAAACATAGTGTCTTGGCTCTATTTCTCTCTGCCTGCTATGTGAGCATCACTGAGTATGTATTCTGAAGTTATCACATCATAGCTTTAGATCATTTCAGTTCATATTTGAATCAAATTAATATAAATTTGTTGAATATGACAGGTGACAAATGACGGTGGAACAAAACCTAATTTGTAAAATATTTCAATTTACACAATGCATTATAATCGTAATGAGCGTCGAATAATTAATATTTAATTAGTTTAAAACGTGGACGTTTACACGCAAATTTGTGTAAATATGTATTCGTAGTGAAGTCGGGGCATATGTGAGAAGTAACCATTAAATAACATACCTATGTATATATATATATAAATTATTATAATTAAATAAATAAAATAAATAAATAAAAAAAATCCCCATTTTTGCAAGACCAAGCGCGGCGTTGAGTTCCGTCACTCAACTCAAGGTGGAAAGACGATTCTTTCCCAACTATCTATTTAATAGAATACATAATGTATCTAAATAGGTAAATACCTATCCTACTATGTAGTTGATATCACTCGGCAAGTCGCTTTGTTTGCACAGACTATTATATAGAATGTTAAACGAATGTTAAATATACTACAACTATGTTTTATCGGTCGCTTGTGGAAAAGTATGTGTGTGAAAAGTATTATTTTCTATCCCTTTGTGAACAATACAAAGTGGAAATAGAAATTAATATTTTTTTTATTTCATTCATTCTTGCGCTCATTCTTGCGACGGGCTAAGCAAATATTTATTTTGTTTATTGTTAGCTTCGTGCTGTATCTTGCACATATCAGGGTAGGCAAAGGCAACCTAGTATTAGGATACTTCGTTTCCGCCGAATTCGGAATCCAATGCCGCGCTTTGCCTCGTCACCAGAGCGAGGAGATGAAAATATTAAATATTTCGTTACCCTGAGTAGGAATCGAACCCACAACCTGTTGCGCTTACCCTCCCCTCGCTCCCTTGTGCTCCTGCGCCACGACTATCCTCTAATAGTTAGATGTATGTTTTTTAAAATCAATTATTCCAAAGCATAATCTGGACAAAAAACGACCAAAGTAACAAAAGTTAATAATTAAACGTTAATTTCGCAAGTAAAACAAGGTTTGTTTAAATCAAGCCACGGACGGTAATCTGTGGGACCGCGTCGGTGCTGGCGTGCCGAGCTGGCACGACGCGACGCTATTCAAACTTGTTTAATTACTTTTCAATTTCCTATGATTGATTACAGAGAAATGAAACTGGGAAGCTTGGGACTGTAGTTATCACGAATTATCTGACTGGGTATGACTAGCTCTGTGATATGGAATTGTCTGATTTTTGTGAAATTAGACGAAAGAGGACATTGAAAAAATACAAACTTATTCGTATCCCGTAGAGATCGTTGTGACGCAGTATCACAGTGCTGACTTAAAACGTAACGCTTGTGGATGCGATTCCCATGAAGGGGAATGAATTATTTCGTTTTAAAACTTAACTTAAATATTTATTTTCTCTTAGGAATATTATTTTAATTCTTACAACGTATAGTAATATTTAGTGATGTTTTCTTAACATCAAGGTATAAATAAAATGCAAAGTTCGTCATTACATGAAACGAATCTAATTATCCAGCCTAGTCTTTGGTTTTGTAAACGTAAAATACTTTGATCTTCCACATGTACAGTCAGCTCCATTTTATTCTGTCTTTAATTTTTACATTTTTTTCATTTACATTTATTTTTAAAATATATTTTTAGGAACCTTACCTAATTAACAACTAAAAATTAGCCCTTCAATCTCTAATTTAGTGTATTAACACTGCGCTTTTCGGAATCACACCACCTTTATTAAAGATAAAACCCTACAATGCATTACTATTTTAGTATTTTTTAATGTCTCAACAAAGCCATGTCTTCTTTCTGCTCTTCCCTATTTATATATTTACTAATATAAATATGTTAAAAAAGAATCTTAAGTACCAATAAAAAAAAATATACAAAAAAGTAAAGGAGGCCAATTGTTGCCCGGGGCGCACTATAATCGCACAAATAAGTTGTTGGTTCGATTCCCACTCGTGGAAATAAAATAAAATAATTAATATTTTCATTTCCTCACTCTGGTGATGAAGCAAAGCGCCACGTTGAAATCCGACATTCAACACGCAATGCCTCCAGCATTCTGTGAAAAGTGGGGAATGGAGGTATTTTAACGGGGACGAAGTGTCTTAACACTAGGTTCCCAAATTCCCGCTGCCTACTCTACTATGCTCTGCTGCTATACAAATAAGTAATTAAACACGCGTCTCACTATACAAGCCCCGTTAATGATCACGCCGGTTGCGCACTCACATCACAGCTAGTACCGCGTATCTGATACGAGTACATACGCGGTACTGTACGTACTCGGTAATGTACGCACGCATTTTTCGACCGACATACATACGAAAATAGTTGGCAAATGCAATTGGAGCGCTGGGCTGATTTGTTTATGACATTCAGCCTTGATTTTGTTTCATCTTTACATAACTTCCTGAGTGTGACACACTGATCTTTTTCTATGTACGAGTATATCACAGCATCTAACTGTTTGTACTATTTTCATTTCCTCGATCTGGTATCAAGGTAGGAGGAAATGAAGGAACGAGCGAGGAATGTCTTCACAAAACGTGGCATTGAGTTCCACCACATAACACGCAATTTCTCGAAAACACGCAATTTTTACGAAAAGTAGAAAACAGAGTGTCTTAACACTAGGTTCCCTCTCCCTACCTTACTATACGCAGGATAGAGCGTAAAGCTAACAAAATAAATAAATTATAACCACATATGTATCTATCTCTCTTCAACAATATGTATAAATACTAATCTATAGGTACTTATAATAAAATGGGAAGAGGGTCGGGTCTGTACTTGGAAGATATTTATAAAATATATTATTGGGAACCTTTATTAACCTAATAGAACCCAAAACAATGATTTTTATAATTGTTGTCTGTTTGTCCGTTTGTCTGTGCGTTTGTTATCGCTAATCTCTGGATTCTGGCAAGCTTCCGAAAACATATAGGGTTTATTTAATTAAAATCGGTTCTTAATTAAAAAAGTCATGTCAATTTATAGTACTTAGTTCGACAAATTTGCTAATTGCAACAGTTAGGTACTTTATACAATTGTCTTACTGAATTGACTGAATCTTCAGGTTTCAATTTCTTTATTAATATTTCTATTTCAAGCGGGCGTAGCCCCGCACGGGTCACTAGTTTAAAATATAACAATAACTTTGGGATTTTTAGATATTTAATTCATTTTCAAGAATAACTAAGAATGATACTAAAATCCAGCGATAGGTACATAAAAATGTTCGTCGTAAGACCATCGTCCCGTCACGTGCTATATCAACGTAATTTTCGGTCGAATCCAATTTTAAAACAAAAATAAAAAGCTTAGGAGATTTTTATTAAATTTGGTCGCTTTTGTTTGTATTCGGGATCGGCCTTGACTTGCTCGTCAAATATAAAACTTTTGCCAACATTAGGTCACCTAATAATGTTCATTCGTTTTTTTTCTTGTTTTTGATTTATTAAAATTGACATTAAATTAAAATCTAAAAATTAGTTTTCGTTTATTATTAATATAGAACAATTAATAAGTCAGTCATGACCAGCGACACAGAGTGTGACTGTAAACCCAAAAATTTTGACATTGAAAAGAGCATTTTTCGAGTTTCTTCTCTGCAGAACTACCTTCCGAATCGGTGGTAGCTTCTTGTTTATATATGCGGGTTTATACACACTTATAAGAGTCTATTTGAATAAAGAATATGATGTTGAATTTGAATTCCTTTAGGTGTTTAATTCGCCACTTAACGCTCTATGTAAGCGAAGTGTCCTGACACTATATTCTTTTCACCTACTCTGCTGTGTTCGAGATAAGACGCGTAAAAAATGATTTTATTTATATCTAAAGTATATTATAACACGAAATATAATATATTTAATGAAGTAAACTCTCGTGAGAAATCAACAACTTACGTGATCAAAATAAACGTGTACCTACAATTCTGTCGCAAGTAGGTTGAAATAAGAACTAAAAAGATTAATTATACAAAAGCTCCAAAATTTTCGCTATATTTAATACGAACGTTATAGGTTTTTATACTCTTTAATTTTATCTCCTGATGAATTTAATTTTTCAATGTGTAAAATTAAGTAATTGTGTGCTATGGGGAGACCTAGAAATAACGAGAATCGGGGTGACTGGGATACACTATCGTCTTTATTAATGTACGTCATGTGGCTCACGGTACGGGTGGTTAGAAAAAGATCTGTATTAGTGTTTAAATTTTGAGCGTCAGAGTGACCTGAAAAAGACATAGGTATATAAACTCAAAAAATTAAATATGGCGATGTACCCTTTAGATGACTTGGACTATTTTTCCTATCCCTATATGCAGAGGGTGAATAAAGATAAATATACATAAAATCATATCACATTAGCTATTAATATGGGACCGTCTCAAAACCTATTAAGTTTTTTATTGATACTTTACGTTAAAGCCTTCGAGAGTTGCTTCATACATGCAAATAAGAAATAAAATAAGATAAAATTATATATTTTATTGGTGAGATCATTGCGTCTGTTAAACTGAAACTACTCTGACATTAAAGCCCCCTTCAATATTTATTTTATTTCATTAAAAGGTTATTGGCAACACAACAATACTGTAAAATTTTCAACTGTCTAACTATGACTGTTAATATAATACAGTTTGGTGACAGACGGACAGACCTGTGTGTCTGAAGTGTGGTACACAAATTTAGAACATATCAAAAGTGTAAAAATCACATGTTATATAAATATGTATTGTGCATACAACCTTCTTCGATTCAGTAGTTTCTAAGATTGGCGCGTTCAATCAAACAAATTGTTCTTTATAATATTAGTGCGGATACATGTTACTATTTTCGTTTTTTTTTTTTAAAAGTTGTATCTTTTTGGTTTTAGGAGAGTTTTTCTATTAACACAATAACTTTTAGAAAGCGATTTTCCTTTTCTTTTTACGTTCGGACAGAGACTTTTTACTTAAATCTTTCATTAAACCTAACCAAATTTACCAAAAAAAGAACTCATTTACCAGTGAAGTCATCTATAAAGTTACCTATAATATTTATACAAGTATATACCGGAAGTGCTAACAGGACAACGTTTAATGTAATTAGAGCGAGATAAATCTCGTCGAAGAGTTGTTTCCCTTTATCTGGACCCTTTCGAGCGGGTTGATTTATGTACGCCGTTCTCAATGGATATATTTGCTATCTCGATTCGTGGTTAGTACTCTTTCTCTTAGCTTTCCAGATCAGTCAAGCTGTAATGGAAGATATAAACTTGGCCATATCTTTACAGAAGTTAGGTATAAAATTTTGAAAAAAATGTATGTTCTTTTCCTCGCTCTGGTAACGAAGCAAAGCGCGGCAATGAGTTCCGCCACTCAACACTTAATGCCTTCAGTATTCGGCGGAAAATGGGGAACGGAAGTGTCTTAATGGGAACGGAGTGCCTTGAACCAAAGCAACGCTGCAACGCGATGGACACGTGCACGGTTAATCCATAAAATGCTAAATGGTTTTTAGTCATCTTCATATTTATTAACCGAATAAAATAGAAAATTTTCTCGTTCATTCCATCTAATCTTTCCTTCGAATTGTATTTGGTTAGAGCTCCACTACAAATATTTGTGACAGACGCGAGGAATGCTTTCAGCCGGTGGTTTGTGACAGAAGGGTGTTTGGTGATTGTCGATACTAATATATTATGTAGATTCAATAGTAGATTTTTTAGGGGTACCGTTAGTTTTAGATGCGACTTGTTTCGTGCGATTCTGTTTTTTTATTTTTTTTAGCTTCTCGCTGTATCTGCGAGATAGGCAGAGGGAATCTAGAAATTAAGATCCGTCCCCAACTTTTAGGCAAAACCCCGGGACGAGGAAATAAAAATATTAACTATTTCATTTCCTCGACTGGGAATCGAAATCACAACCTGTCGGGTCTACAGTCGCACGCTTGTGCTCAAGTCAAACTCAAGTCCTCACTTAAACAGACATAAAATAACGGTTGCTGCGATTCAGGTGAATTTCATCATTTAGTATATAATCTCTGTATTCGATCGCTTTCCACTTAAATTCTAAACAATACACTTTTACAATAACATTCATAATATACCAGTCGTCGTCCACAACTTTGCTTGCATGAACTTTAAAACGTAAAATGCAAGTCCTGTTGTTAGGAACCCTAACCCGTAACCGTACCTCGTAAGAAAAAAGTGGAACCCTTATACACATTTAACAACAACCAATATAACACTTTGTTTTCTGTCCGCCCGTCTGTCTGTCAAGACCACTTATCTCAAGATAGCTTGGAGGTTTCAAGCTGAAATTAATACAAAATACTTCGGTTTATGGTTCTTTGAAAAAGCTTCTAAGTCAACGCAATCAAAAGATACGAGCATAAATTATACACATACATAATAGATCATACAAAATAAGTGCATATACTCGCAAAATTAAGTTGGTAAACTTTTATAAGTTGTACGCACTCAGTCGCACTTAACCGATTTTTCATTTGATATCGTAATCCTCCTCATAGCTCTCCCTGACCTCTCTACATGTCAAATGTCAACTTTATAAGGCCAGTATTTTCGTCTGTACTTTGTCCATCGGTAACTCAGTAACGAAAGATTTTTTATAATACTTATATATATTTATATAGATAATACTACAACTTCCTCCACCTCGCAAAGCACATAACGAACACGAACACCGGATAACATTTAACTAAACTACACAACACCTGCAATAAATAATTTTCTTAATGAAATTTATAATGCTCAGAATATTTATGTGAATGGCACTCGAGAGGGCAATTATAAGGCTTAAAGTAAAGACACTGAATTACCCTAGATCAAAGTACTTACCCTCAGGACCTCTTAAGGTATCAGTTCTGACCTAAATAAAAAGTAACTCAATATTCTACGTAACTTATCTCGCTCTCTTGATGCTTGTCAGGCCAGTCCGTGTTTTGAAAAACGCAAGACATTTGAGAATGTAGCAGTATTTATGTGCAGCAGGGTGCGACTGTAAGCGAGACAGGTTATGGATTTGATTTCCACTCGAGGAATTGAAATATTCAATATTTACATTTCCTCGTCCTGGTAACGAGGTTTGCCTCGTTATCAGGACACGCGGCGATGAATTAGCCACTTAACATGCAATGCCTCCAGAATTTAGCGACTCTTTTGGGGGGGACAGAAGTATCTTAACATGAGGGTTCCTAAGATCCCTCTATCTACCTTCCCACGTGCGGAATACAATGCGAAGCTAAAAGAATTACAGCTAAAGAAAAAGAATAACAGTTTTAACCTTATTTACAACAGAGCTTTGAAATACTAAATTAATATAATTCTTTCAAACAGAAATCCACAATTTTAAACAATTACATCAGACGTAAGCGTGTTGATAAAAAATTTAACTGCGAAAGTAGAAATTTATGTTTCAGTACTTGCCCAATAGAAGTGCTACTGTACGAATTTATAATGTAAAATGCTATTGTTTAGAGACTTCTCTTTAAATCTTTCTCATTTTTCTTTCGTGAATATTTTATATAAAACTAGTCATCGCCTGAAATTCTGTATGCGTGGACTTAAGACTCTTGTTTTCCCGATTTGGTAAAAAATTCGAGAAATCCTCATTTAGTGCTCTTCTATACTCCTTAACCTAACTAGATGCCAACTTTCAACGACAAATATATATATAGTTGGTCAGTAGCGAGCCTCCTCCCTCCCTACCTTGAATTGTCTGGTGCCTATCTAACCTTGGGATATTTAATAAAAATACTAAGATCAAAAATTCAATAAATCCTTTTAACAAAAAGTTCAACTCAAAGCCAAATTCAAGAAAGTTTGGCAATTTTTTTACCGATAAACAAAATTGTTTATATTATTTAATTATTTATAGACATATCAAATCACACTATCATTTTAATTTTATCCAAAATCATGACATCATAAATTATTAGGAAGAAAAAAAATCAAACAATATTATTCAACATTTCTTCATATTCATTTCAAATCGATGACCAGAATGCTAAACTAGGAATGGGACTCACCAACCAAAGAAGATAACTCTAAAAGCTTAAGGGCTTTGGATAAGTATATATATACTATGTTGTATGCAATTTTGTTCCAGGAATTGCTCTATGTTAGTGCAGTGGGACAGATTCTGACTTTAACCGCAACAGTTTTGGGTACAATTTCCACTTGGAGGAATGACTATATTTAAATCATTTTCGCGTTGCCCGCTCTGGTAAACAAAGTACCTATACAAAGTTTCATTTGTAAAAATTTTATTTCTTAATTGTTATGTAAGTATTTAAATGTTTAAATGTTATTAGTGCGGCGTAGAGTTCCGCCAATCAACAACCAATTTCTTGAAAATGGGGAGGGAAGAAACGGCGTGTTAAATATATTGTAATTATTATTAGTTTATTTCAAATTCACCTCTGAAGGCCAATTGAAGGAATTGCCAGGACAAAAACGAGATAAATGATTCCTCATTCCACCGCCGGACGTCGCGACAATAATTTAATCAAGTATTGGATTTCTTCAGTGAACTCTGCGTTGTGTCACTAGGATTTATTGGTTTCTGTTTTATATTCTAATTGATCTGAAGGAAGTAGAGTTAGGTTTAATATTATCTTAATATAGTAACATATTCATTTCCTTTTTTAAGAAATATTTAGGTTTATACTATCATCCATTTTTCGTTTCGTAATAATTTATTATAAGCTTAAACTAGGTTTTTGTATTTTCTCTTTTAATATTTGAAGCCGTCATTAAATGTGACAGTTGTGGGGTCTAATGTCTACTGGGGGGAATGAGTTACGTGCGCTCTGATAAGAAGATATAGTGCGTTGAATTTTTCTAAGTGGGAATATTTCAAACTCGAGTAGCTTACTAGTAGCAAACCACTGGAGT
Organism: Heliconius numata; assembly: GCA_016802625.1. Taxonomy (NCBI): domain Eukaryota; kingdom Metazoa; phylum Arthropoda; class Insecta; order Lepidoptera; family Nymphalidae; genus Heliconius; species Heliconius numata. Next base: position 289,507 of record JAEBDU010000098.1, read on the forward strand.
ATAACCTCATGTAATTTACCTTATTTATAAAACTAGTAGCACTTGGTGTAAAAAGCGTGGTTTTTATATTTTTTTGAACTAAATATTTTTTTATAATAAATATTTTGGGGTAAGGGCAGAAGCTGCCTTTACGTCCCGAATAAGACCCTGACGGAGGCTGGAGCTAAATCATCGCTTTAATGTAATTATATCGTCTCTCACAATTATTCGTCGCGGTAATTACAGCGCTTGTCTGATTACAGCAGGAAAAGTTTCATGTCCTTAGTTGTTTATTTCGTGGACGCTGAATTTTAAATTGCAGACGCCCTCGTGTAACCATACTCAGCACTCGTGCAGTTTTCCATTCAAACCACTTTCTAACTTCAGACTTAATGATCCAATAACCCTTGAAGAAAATCGAAATTGCGACATTGGGTCTCGGACTCGCACCAACAGGTAATATGTATATATGCATTCACAGATTGTGATAAATCATTTTCAGCGACATGCAACTAACATTGCGAACTAGAACTCCGTTAAACTAAAGTAGAGCCACTCGATTCCCCATACTACGGCTCCAACGTCAAACTAAGCGTAGGTATTCAAACTTTAAACAAACGAAAAAAGAGCAAGTAAATTACAAACGGAATCGCAGGGAATTGCGTGATTGCTGCCATGAAAAAGTTTTGTTTTTATTTTATTTCTATTTATTACTTTCACGTTTATAATAGGATAAGCAGAGTGAATTGGCACAGAGGCAAAGTGAGGGACCTAGTGTGAAAATACTTCGTTCCTCACTTTCTGTGCACATTAAAAAAAATGCGCGAGTGGCAGAACTAAATGCCGCACTTTGTTTCGTTACCACAGAAGGAATTAAAAATAATTCATTTCCGCACATAGGAATCGAATCGTGATTACAGTCAGACGCAGTGATACTAGGCAATGAAATCCTCAAGTTTCATTTTAGCTTCACATATTTATCGGAGAAGGAGAAAGCAGAATAGATTTTTTAAAATATTTCATTCTCAACCATTGGTAGACTGGATATTGGGGATAATTGGGATTATAATAACTTCGGATCTGCGCCCCGTTGAACATTACTAGTCATACAACTTCTAAATGCCGTGGCAAATCCAGCTACAAAAACATTTTTCTTTATTATCCCGTTAATTTTCGGTTATAAATCTAAGAAACGGCTTCGCCATGGATATAAATTAACTAGCGGACGCGCGCAGCTTCGCCTGCGTATTGCTTAAGGGTGAATTCTAATAAACCATGAAACACGTGTTCAATGTAATATTTTTAAGTCTCAATTTCAAATTTTATAAAAATCAGTGGCGATTTAAAGATTTTTCCATATAAACTTTTAATCCCTTATTTACACCCCTAGGGGATGAAATAAAATAAATCACGAAACATGTGTTCAATGAAATATTTTTAAGAGTCTAAGTTTCAAATTTTATAAAAATCGGTGGCGATTTAAAGATTTTTCCATACGAACTTTCAACCCCTTATTTGCACCTCTAAGGGATGAATTAAAATAAACTACGAAACATGTGTTCAACGAAATATTTTTAAGAGGCTAAGGTTGGATTTTTATAAAAATCGGTGGCGATTTAAAGATTTTTCCATACGAACTTTCTACCCCTTATTGGCACCCTTAGGGGGTAAATTCTAAAAAACCGTGAAACACGTGTTCAATTAAATCATTTTAAGAGTCTGAATTTACAATTTTATAAAAATCGGTGCATATTTAAATTTTTTTCCATACAAACTTTCAACCCCTATTTCGCCCCTTTAGGGTTAAAATTTTTCAAAATCCCTTCTTAGTGGATGTCCAGATTACAAAAGTAAACATCTGTCCAAATTCCACGTTTCTACCATCAACGGTTACGGCTGTGCGTGCGTCTTACCTCAGTCAGTGAGGACAAGTCCTTTTATATATATATAAATTAATTATAAGAACAGCGTTAGGCACCCGCAACAAAGTTCACCTGATGTCCGACAGGTGTTTAAAAAAGTTTATATTTACGACTTTTATGCAACTTTGTTATGATAAATGTGAGGGCTTCTAATGCTGTTTTATTTGTCCACTTAACGGAAGGCTCGGTTACAATATCATTATGTTTTACAATATTGTCTTCTGAAATTGTGAAAAAATATATATTTTTGCTTATTTTACTTCACAATTCGTTACCCGTGCTTCATTTTCGAGTGTGTTGTGTGTCGAAGCTTAACGCTGCATTTTGTTTTCCTACCAGCACAAGGAAATGAAAATAATTCACTGCCCCAAGGGGGAATTGAACACACAACCACCACTTTTACAACCAGAAGCAGCAGACCGCCTTAATTGCACGATTATATATGTATAATCGTTAATGTTTCATATTCTCTATGTTATTGAAATTGGTGAGTTCCCTCTGCCCACTCTGCTGTAGACACAGACAGCGTGAAGCCAAAAATTAAATATAAAATGTAATAATAACATTTAAAAGAGAAAGAGTTTCTTAACGGCTCTTCTGAAGAACAGCCTTCCGAACCTCTGAAAATCTATTAAAAATAAAACAGCACCTAAAGAGAGATACATTCTTCAATAAGTAAACATTTACAACCCCCACATACGTCACACAGGTGTGTCCAGATGGGACTTTACTAGTTTCTTAAACCATCATCAAACAATTACATTTCTCGGAAATTTCGTCTAGCAACGAAAGCAAATAAACATCTAAGCAGTTTAAGCTCTCGCCGGTGTAATGGGACAGGCGCTGTGCGAGCGCCGCGCGACGGTGTGATTACCACGACACGGCGGGATTGTGAAAAACAATATAATTTGTGTTAAAACGACGATTTAATTTCTTTTTTAACTTCTCAGCTCAACCTTAATACTACAGCCAAACGCTTCGGCCTCTCCTGCGCTTTGAAGGGTCCTTATGCTTTGTATGTGATCATTCAGTATCCAGTATCTTCTTGTTTCATTAATCTGTCGTCATTCATTCTCTCGACGACGTGCCAAAACCACCGAAGCACTGTATTTTTCTATCTCATCTTCTCTATATTTTCACATATTTCCGGCGTCATATGGAATAGGCCTTATTATTATTATAGGGAGAGGCCTAATTATAAGTAATTAGTGCTAAAGATGGAGATCATAAAATTATTTCTCTACAACCCTATGCTAATAAAATTACGTAAGTATATAAGTAACTTTGAAACAATACTAACATGGAAACCCATGTAGATTAATCATGTAGAACAATGTATGGAATTCATATCAAATGACTGAATTTTGGATATTCAATTGATATTGTTTACATACATACAATATTTCTAATTTATACGTAATTTTTTGTAGATTTCTGTAGTGCAGACTGGCGCAGCGCCATAGTGTCCAACGCGATGATTTTAGATTGCATTCCCACTCGAGATAAAGAACTCTGGTTACTAGAAAAGTAGGAAGCGCAGTGTCTTAACACTAGGTTCCCTCTGCCTACTCTGCTATGTGCAGGATACATCGTGACGCTAATTAATTAGTGTATGATCACGGCAATCTGTTTTATAAAATCACACAAAGAGGTGATATATATAATATGAAGATATATAATACTTCCCTTAACAGACACTAACATTGAATTGCACAATAGGTAAATGGATATAATCTTAGAATAAATCCCGCTATAAGTTTAGGTTGCTATATAAATATTTGTTTAGTTTATAATTTTGTCTACGGCACTTACAATTGGATTTTGTTTAAATAGGGTCACTTTTTTAAAAAAATCCACAAGTGTCACGACTGGCAAGTGTCCGTAGTTGCAGCACTAAGGAGGGTCGACGACAAGTATTCAGAGAGGACATTTGCATAACTAACTCCCTCCTGCGCGCTGAGGGGGGGACACTCGGCGGTGCTTGCAGGTCACACGTCCAACTTGTGAGATATTGCCTTAATATGGTTATATTGAAAGGCCATAGTGGCAAAGTAAACTGTTTGACTGTGAACGTATCGCGTTTTAGTTTTAGGTTCCAAAATCAGTTAAAAAATGTTTATAACTGTATAACACTTGAAAATCTATTATATTATTTCTCGATTTGATAAGAAAAATGATATTTGGACTTAAAATATAGCAACGTTGGGTGGAAGCGGAGAGTTGTAATACTAAACTACCCCTCAATAACCCAAAAAAACCATACAAAAGAAATTTTAAAATTGACAATATTATAAGTTCTATTGAATTTAAATTTAAATCAAAGCTCAATTTGTTTTTTTTTTATCATTTTCGCTAAAATCTCAAGACTAAGGAAGTAGACGATGTATACAGCCTTTCGAACAGTGCGACATTCTGACAGACAGAAGAATTACTGAACTTAGAACGTTGAAATTTGGCTACGTACAGAAGATTTCTCAAAATTTCTACAGATGCGGGAAGGTTAAAACAAACGGAGAGTGGAAAGCAGAATAAATTATCACTGTAATTTATCCAGATATCCTACAAAATACACACACACACACACACATTTGTAAAAATTAAAAAAAAACTAAATTTCACGTAGAAACTTTTAACTATTCGAACGTTAGCTACATTTTCTTTATCTTAAGCAATTAAAACTAGGTTTAAAGTGATTTTATAAAATAAACTGGAAACTTTAACAAATTAAAGGTACCAAATGGAATATTGCGAAAGACCTTATAACAATATTAATAGGACTATAGGCCGGCATGACGCAGCGGGCACAGTGTTTGGGTTCGATTCTCAATAAGGGAATAAATTGTTTGTGTTGCTTAATTTTTTTTATGGCAATTTCTGCTACAAGAAATCTGTGAACAGATAAAACATACGTATTACGTAAATTACTTAAAGAAAATTAATAATTCACTTCAATAGTTTCTTTCATATATTAACAAAAGAAAATACAAATGAAAATGGGTAAAAATTAAATGGTGTTTAATCATCATCATTGTTAACCAGAAAATTAACAAAGACACTAATTAAGTGCAAAGTCAATATAAATGTGGAGGAATTTAATAATTATAAGAAACTTTCATTGTTGGGTTTATTTATTTATAGCTTTCCGTAGTAAACAGAGAAGCTTAATTATTAAGCTTCTCTGTTTACGGATACGGATAATACGAAAAGTGGGTTCGGAAACGGAGGGTTTTAACATTATTAAACCTTAACAATGTTAAAACCCCCCGTTCTCCGGGTGGGACCTCAATTTTCAAGGCATTTAGGAGTGGCGTGAATTAAAGCCGTGCTTTATCTTGTTACTGGAGCACGGAAATAAAAATAATAATTAATTGCCCAGATTCGTCGCCGAAATTAAGATGAAGTAGATATTAAATGATTGCGCTTACAATCGGACGCTGTGCGGCTGCGCCACAACTCATCGGCCTCATATTTGTTATATTGTTTTTTCATCTGCTCACTATGGCTATACATGGCAGGGGCAGGGGAAACTGGAAACCTAGTGTTAAGATACTCCGTTTCCATTAGGATAATTCCATTCCCCATTTTCGCAACTCAACGCGCAATGCGTCCAGCGCTTACTATAGTCTGGCAAATATGTTATTGATAATGGGAAGCACGCGCGGCAAATTGCGCAGAAAACCCGCTCCCGCTCACGCTGGACCGATTCCCCGAAAGGGCTCGCGGGGAATCGGTGCGGGGTGTGACCGGGCTGCGGTACAGTCGAGCGCAACGCTATCAGTTCATTACTATGAAATATGAATATAATATCATATGATATATGCTATCATATATATATATACGGAATGGCGTGGGAGAGCATATTTATCTAGAATCTCTATCAACATGCAAAATCAAGTTATGGATAACCAAATTGAAAAATTAAATAAAAAACTAAATTGAAATTATTATAATGGGACCACATACGAATCTTCTCAATCCAAATTCAATAAAAAAAAGTAAAGTTTAAAAAGTAATTTTAATAAGGTACATAAAAGAATAAAAATAATAATACATACAAAAAAATTGTAAAAAATAAAGTTTAAATAATAAAATGTCAAATATAAAAGTAAAAATTAAAAGGAATGGTCGTTAGTGTTCATTTACAAAAATAATTAGTAATAAAATGAAAATGAAATCAAAATACGTAAAAATTAAGACTTAACTTTGCTTGATATTTGATTGAATTATTTACAAAAATACCAATATTTACTACTATTTGTATTTTTTTTAATAATTCAATCAATCGGTATAGATAAATAAAATATTTAAAAAACTAAGCAAATATTTCCAAGAATACTACAAATATTTATTTTTTTATTTTAGGCACGGCGGGTCTATATGGGTTAATAATGGAAATAGAGGTCTTAACAAATAAATTATGTTAATAAATTATTAAATTTATTACCGTTTTATTTAGTACGTTAATTAATGCATGCAAGAAAGTAAAAAATGAAAATTGACAAATAATAAAGCAAACAATCAAAACGGTAAAAGGCATTTTTGTTTACAATTAATTATATTCTTGTTTGAACAATATAGTGTGAGCTCGATTGTACCTATAAAGATGTGTGGGTGCGAATTTCCTGTAAGGAGGCAGCGCTCACACTGACGCATTGTAACGTGTATGGCAAAGGGATACCGCACTCTCTTTTTTTGTACCTCAAAATTTATTGAAATAATTTACCCAATATTATTATTTTTTATATAATCTTTAAGAAATTTAAATATTGCCAGATATTTCTTTATCCATATTGCATAGTATATAAACTTGTATTATGCATACTGAATGTTTATGCTGTACATAAGTGTGTATATAGTATATACATATATACATTAGTTATATAAGCAGAAGCTTAGTAAGGATTAATTATTTATTGACAAATAAATGTTATTATACTTTTCTTGTCTTGATTTTATTCTCGACAACAATGCATGGAATAATTCATTATTTTTCGATATTTAGATATCCTGATAAAATTTTCGTTTTGTATAATTTACTAGAACATAAACATGATCAGATATTTTAGTAAAACAACATAACAGGGTAACACTGATCGACCGTTCTCTGCGCATACGTATACTGCGCAATTTGCCGCGCGTGCTTCCCATTATCAATAACATATTTGCCAGACTATACGCTACTACGCGCGCGCGCTTTGCCTCGCAAGGAAATGAAAATATGAAAATTTTCGCTCCACCGAGTGGGAATTTGTATTAAATGTTGTACTATATTATTTGATTCTACACACGGAAGTTATGGGTTCGACTCCCAATTGTAATCTTAAAAATAGAAAAAAAATATTCAGTAAATAATTTTCCCTTGATTTTAGTCTAGTACGAAAAAAATATGTTGTCGCTGGGCGGTGCTCAATGGCGCACAATATCTAACCAATATTAATTTGAAATTCAGCGTTCCTATTATCCGAGTTTAATAATACTTTACTTAATATTTCAGTTTCTTTAATAAATGTTCTACTAGTAGGTTGTATTTCATTTTAATTTTCTGTAGGAAATCTAAAATATAAATTAAAACTATACAGTTTTTATCTTGACCACTTTAAATGAAATCATAGTTTTAACTACTCTATAAAAGCCTAATACAATAAAAAAGAGGTATATATATAATACTAGCGGCCCGCCCGCGGCTTTGCGTGCGTGAACTACGTTATTATTAATTTCTGTCTTCATGAGTACCTACGTGATATAAGTGACGTCCATGCAAAATTTGAGACTCCTAGCATTTGTAGTAACGAAGTTTCATACAAACTTTTAACCCCTATTTCATCCCCTTAGAAGTCGAATATTGCAAATTTCCGTCTTAGCGAGCACCTACGTCCTATTAGTAACTCCGATGCAAAATTTGAAATTCCTAGCACTTGTAGTTTTTGAGATTTCGTGATGAGTGAGTGACCTTTCGATTTTATATATATATATATAGATAAGAATAAACAGTAAACTATCGTTGTAAAATTCGCCGTTTGTAAAGAATGACTTAAACAGACACTAACCTGCCAAAATGCCAACGACGCACACGCCATGACGCCACACGGCACATCCATGAAACCGAGTCGCAGCGTTTCGTAAAAATTGTTATGACACAAGATAAAATCAAAATATAATTTAACACAATTTAAGTCACAGACCGAAAGTCACGTACTTTAATTACAAACCAGTTCACCACACAAACCACACAACACATTTACGAGCACTTAAAGGGTGCCCCGTAACTAATGATACTAAAACTAATACTGTCAATTATAAAAAATGGCGTTACTATTTCCGGTAAGGGTAAAAGAGCTAATTACTTAGATATATCAATTACGATTTGATTAAATCAAAAAACAATTCTGATTCTTTAAAATATTTCATAATTTTGCCCTCAAATCTGAATGTTACTTTTCATTTAAGATTAACATTTTAATAAATTCATTTATAGTAATAATTATTATTAAAATTATAAATAATAAGATATTCATTTGAACTCTCTTGACTACTGTACTCATTAATTAAAAAGTTACGAACTATACAAAAAGTAATGGACAATACTTTTAAATCAAAATTATTTTCCAGTTAATTTGTAAAAATATCAATGCTTATAATAATTAATTTTATCATAATTTTGATGTAACATCAGTGCAACTATAAGAAAAATAATCGAAAATTACAAATAATAATTATAAATAAAAATAAGCTTAATCAAATTTACAAATCCAGTTTATCCATTTATCTTTTTCACATAATAGCTACAAATAAAGATATTATTATTATAAACAATTGTTTATACTTCCATGCAATTTTATAATTGGAGATATTAAATAATTCAAGTTGTCAATAGTTTCCAAAATACAACATGGCGGAGGGTGGCATTCAGCTACGTTGATCAAACGTCGGTCACTTTTGTGTTTCGCGCCAATTAAAAAAAATAAAATTTAAATATTGTTTGATGTAATTTTCAAATTGCAGATTTTCATTCATACGGTATACCGTACACTCCTCGATTTCTTTGATCTTGATAATCGGAATTAACTGTCATTTTTTTTCTAAATAAATGATAGTGTCATCTATTTCTTTAATTTAGAAATACTTACAAGTAGTAGCTACTAATACCTTATGCTAGTTACTACTAGATGGCGATACATGCACGTTTCTATTAACAACTAAAAATAAATATATGTGATTATAAATAAAACAGTTTACTTATATTTAAATTTATTATATATTTTTTATAATTTCACTTAATAATATATAAGTATATTATTTAGTTAATTTAGTATATATGTTGTATTTTATTATGCTATTCTAAAAACTAACTATTAAATAACTAACGAAATTATTAGAAATATTAAATAAAGTAGGAAAGGTAATGAATTAAAACAAGGCTCCAAATAATTATTAAGCAACTAAAGGGAATATCTAGCAGTCTAATAATAATATTCGATTCTAAAGAATTCATCGGGCAGAGTGACGTTAGCGATCTTCCTCTTTCGGTCGCCTTTGACAGCCATAAAAAGTGCCAGCCAGTAATTAGAGTCGTCCCTATACAACCTCTATGGTCATTATTTCTAACACTATTTATATTTTTTATTAGAATAAATAACTAGAACTTAGAATAACGAATTTTAAAATTTTGCTTTTATCCCAGTAACAAAATCCCTCTCACTGAAACTTGAATTTATATTTATGATTAAAACTCAAAATTGAAATGTAAGTAGCCTCAATTTTACAGAAAATTTATTTATAAACATATTTATATTTTAAATAGCTTAAAGTGCTCTGTGCCCAGGCGAATCCAAATTGGAGATAATAAATATAACATTTAAACATTTGTTGGTTTATCATTTTCAATTTTCGTAAAACAGGAAATCCTGAAAACGAGATAGCATAATTATTTTATTGTTACATCATAACTGTTACATCAGGTTATTATTCTTAGGTGTATATGAATATCAGATAAACCTTTGTTACTTTACTTAAAGTACACAAACAGAACGTAGTATTAATCGCTCATTTCTTTAAATTCTACTAATATAAGAAAATATCTCTTAGGCATAAAGTGCCGAGTCTCAGTGTAGCGCTTTGCTTAACAAGAACGGGAAAAATTAAATCTATACTGATATTGTGAAGCTGAAGAGTTCGTTTGATTGAACGCGGTAATCTCAGGAGCTTCTGATTTGAATTACAAAATTATTCTTGTGTTGGATAATCCAATTATAGAAGAATTATATAGAAAAGTACTAATTAATTAGCACTTAAAAAAAGGATTGGTATTGGTAGTAGGAATTTGGTAGTGCGTGGGGAACGATATGTCTTAACATTATGTTCCCTCTGCCTTCCTAATACAACAACAAATAATATCTTGATTATATCTGAACAATAAATAATATCTTAAAACAAACAGTACTCACAATCAAAAAACAAGAGCCAATTATAGCAGCCTTGTAGCGCACGTCCAGGTCCAGAGGAAATCGTACTGCGAAGGTGTTCTTGTCCACCGTCCACCCCGGCGACCCGCTCCAGCGCTTGCATATGTCGCCGATACGTTCTTTCTCGTTGGAAAACAACTGTAAATATGAATAAGAATCATTAAGAAGAAAGTATGTGAAAATATTATGTATATTTTTTGTAGCGTTTCAATAAAAAAATAATAGTTTTTTAATTATATTAAACAAATAATATATATTAAAGATATGTACGATATGAAAATAATATATTTATGTAAAACATATGAGTATAACTTTGCTTTGGTGGTAAAGAGAGTCAACACACATGTAAAATCGAAATCGTTAATGGCAGTTCCTAGTTTATGACATTTTTATCTGCGTAAGCCGCGTTAAGGATCTTCGTTCCAAAAACTTTTAATCATACCTTAATACTGTCACAGTGAGTAGTGACTGATGCCACGTTACTTGGCTCACCCAGAGAGGACGAAACCCCAAATATTACGGCACATGCTTACCTCTTTCACCTTGTCCACTGTCATCAACCCACAGATACATACCGTCCCACATGAAAGGCACGCGAACTCCAAGCTATTTACGTGGCCTTCCCCCAGTATCTTCGATACTCTGTTCTCGAAGGTCCACCAGTTCGATTTAACCCCATCTTACCTCAAAATTGCATTCAGATGTTATAAACATAGGTCCCTTCACTCTTATCACCGATTGGTCATTGACATCGTTGATTGATAGCACCGGCTTAAAGAACGTTACTTCCTTCCTCACTATCGCCGCCGCTTGTCCACCAAGGGATACATCCATCTTGTCCGTCCCGATAGTATAGGGACGACGGAATTTTACTACCTGTAATTTTTATACAAAAAGGATATAATACGGTGTTAGGTTTCGCCGAGAGAGTGTAGAGATAAGTTATTAGTTTCTCTACTTTATATATAACTTTTAATGAATAAACACAGAATTGTACTATTTAAATAAAAACAGGTTAAAAAACAATCAAGATTATAAAAATAATCTTTCAATGCTTCTCCTACAGTATTTCAAGAAGAATATGAATATTCTGTTTTCTGCACTATAACTAAATTACTCTAAAACCGGTCGCGAACAAAAGAACAGCAGAGTATATTTGCAATTGTCTCTGCAAATTCTGCTTAAAGATGGAAACGAATTGTTTCACGCTATATCTTGCATATAGAATAGGCAAAGAGAACCTTGTGTTTCCTACACTTCAGTTCGTCCGTTCCGTTAAAAACTTCTTTGTTTTGTTACCAGAGTAATTAATTCATTGCCCCGAGTGTGGATGGAACCCACAACCGCCGCGTTTGAGAACAGAGCTGCGCCACGACGACCTCATAATATATAGACGTTAGAAGCTATGGACAAAATGGAAATTGACTAGCACTTTAGATGAAACAAATATGTGCCAAGCATGACGCGGGTGAAATTACACACGCCCCGCACGCAAACTACATATACCTACTCGTATGTTTGTTTCTCCAATAGGTATATGGAAAAAAAAATCTAGTTAAGCTAAATTGCCTTACTTGTGCCTGTAACCAATGAGGTTGTAGGTTCGATTCCCACTTGGGGGAAAGAATTATTTTTTTCTTTTTCATTACAAAACCTTATGTACGAGATACAGCGTGAAATGAAAAGCAAAAATATCATACAACTTTTCTGCTTTATATAGTAAGCTACTGTTAAAGTACAGACATGGCAACAGTTAAAGGTTTCGTTATTGCAATCCACTTATTTCGTTTATTGCTTGGTGCTAGCGCTTAATGAAAGGTCAGGAGTCTTCGCGTGTTGTTCGTGTTACAAGCATGTTCGTATGACGCAGTCAAACCTTCATTATCTTGTTATACGATCAGATTTAATAATTTTCATCATTACACAGTGGGTTATTTTGTTTGATACTAAATTCTTAGCTTAATTTCGCTTAATTGACGATTAGGTGAGAAAGGTACACTGAGGTAACCTTCAAAACTTTTTTATTTATTGAGTAAAAAAATAATGTTTGTTTTAAGAAAAAATATATATAAAGCCTATTTATTGATTTTATCTATAAATGGACGAACCAACACAAAAAAAAACAATTTAAACTACTCTATTTTCAAATAGGTACTCCTGGTTCAGGTACCAGGAGTGCTAGTGCGCTCCTCAGTTTTATAATTTTAAGATTAGATAGGTTTTCCAAATATTTTACGTTCCTTAGTGTGAAATAACACTGAAAAACGTCTTTGACTCCCCTGTTATACGCAGGATACAATGAGAAACTAAAAAAGGGCTACCTCTTTATCATTCCCGTCAAACACTTTCAGTTCCAAAGTCCTGCTTTTCCCCAACATTCTGTTAATGAAATCTGCATCTTCACTCGCGTACAGCATCACTGTACCTTCAGTCGTAAGAACTACGTACTTAGTGTTGTCATTGTTACTCGCCTTCTCCCTTATCAATACTCTGTCCAAAGTTTTCAACAGCTCGAGGCCTAAAAAAGAAAATATGTTAGTGACATATTTTCTGGCGGTAACTAGTATAGAATAGAATAGAATTTAATCATGGGAAAGGCACGAGACAATCAAAATAAACTATGTAAGTGACCGCCATAGAGGAAGGGCACATTGTGTCTTTGACGTAGCGGGTACAGGTTCTCACTCAATAACATGATCCATGATGATGAGTTCCATCACTCAACCCACAATGTTTCAATATTGGGTGGAATGTGGGAAATGAACTTAACACCGACTTCCCTCTGGTTACTCTATTATATGCGGGATACAATGAAGATAAAACAAAATGAAATATTAAAAGTAAAACTCCAACTAATGTAGATGAGATTAGATAAGATAAGTAATAGTAACATATACAAAAAACTTATTATTTTTATGGCTTTACTACCATAAAACAAAAATAAATAACTTGAAAGAATCCAGAGTTCTTAATATTGTAGTTCGTTGAATGGAGTGTGAACGGTAGTGTTCGACTGTAGCTATGAGCTAACTGATGAATAATCTATATACTGCCACTGTGCGGGTGGGCCGCGGTATATTAAAGCTCGGTGGTTCGCTAAGCAGCTTCACGGTGTATCCCGCATGTAGTTGGGTAGATAGTGTGAACTTGAGAGAGAGTGTTGTGACACCACGTTCTTTACTTTTCATCCGGATTCTAGATATTGAGTGCTTAATGGCAAAACTCAACGCCGTAATTATTCTACAAGAGCGGAGAATTAAAAATAATTTGAATGCATTTATTAGGTACCTCGAGTAGGGGAAAATCCTGACGCTGTTCCACTGTGGCACCGTGGCTATCAAACTAAATAGTGCCTAAATAATTTCACAACAGCTATAAATTTAGGCTTCTTCCAGCTATTAATATTTTCATCTCTACTCTCTGGTAAAAAGACAAAGCTCGGCGTTGAATTCCGCTACTCCACAAATAATGATCTGAAAATTTGATGGAATGTGGAGGACGGGGTGTCTCAACACTAGTTGCCCTCTTCATATAAGTTTGTTTCTTACCTGTTAGGGAATTTTGCGTTGTCTCCATGTTTCCGTGTTTACTTTTATTTTATATCACTTTCAACAAAAAATAATCAATTTTTAATAATATATAATTAATTTATACTTAGATATTCGTTTTTTTATTAGAAACTTTACAGACTTCGCCCGCGTGTAACACAGAATTGTATATGACATACTAATGGGACACTTTATAAATGGACTAGATAACTCAGAGGACTACGTACGATGAGTTACATTGAAATGGATATAGCCCGTAAATAGCCATAACCTTCCTCGATAAAAACAATCGTTCATTTCGCAAAATAGCTTTTGAAATTAGCGGGTTTAGCAAATCAAAATATTAAATAAAAATTTTTATTTAAACCCTCCCTCACACAGCAGGGAAACTGGTGATGAGACACGTCATTCCCCACATTCACCAAGTTAAACTTAAAGAACAACTAATTCGTTAATTATTAATTATCTAAAACAGCTTCAAACTTATGAAGCAGCAGGATCCTAGTTAAGGCACTCCGTTCCCTACTTTCCGTCAAAATTTTGAAAATTATTGGTTAAGTGATGGAAACTAACGGCTTACTTTGTCCACTACACCGGAGGATTGAAAATAACTTAAATATCACCGTTTCCTAAAGTGGGGATCGAGCGAGCGCGGCGTTGAGTTCCGGTTCGATAATCGCCCAGTTTTGTCCGTACTGCTATATGGGGGTAAATATGAGAAGATGCTTGCTTTTTAATATATGTAATGTAAGTACTCCGTTAAAAGCACTCTGGTGTAGGGATGCACATAAACAAAATCTAAAGTTAGCGCAAAAAGTTGTTACTTACCCTTACAGTAGCTCTATGTAATATTGAAATATACCTACTGTTAGTATCAAAGAGATTTATTTTTCCCTTTTATTTTATCTTTTTTTAAATTGACAAACTAAAGTAGGCAGGGAATCTAGTTTTTCTAGCCACTTTTTTGCTCAAACGCAACAGGGCAAGCCGAGGGAACCTAGGGGAGTCTAACCCTGGGTTCCCTCTGCCTACTCTGCTATATGCGGGAGCAAAATTTACACACACACTTGAAATGTTTTTAAATGTATAATAAAATTGTTAAATTTAAAACTAAAGTTTATTTAATAGTAATAAAGATGTCCGAGTGTCGTATAATCTTTACCACTTGTTTTGATAACGTCTAATATATATTTGTGGTATTTAGAGATTTATATAAAACTTTGTTAGGCCGTTAAGGGGGTGAGTAATCGCGAAAATTGTGAAATGAAAAAGCAAAAGGTCAGAAAATGTAAAACTTTTGCGATCGAAGTTAGCAAAGGCTATTGACGGCATAGCACCTGATTATTATGAATGATAATTTTTAATTCTCCCGCCCTGATTGATCGAGCACGGTGTTGAGTTTCACCATTCAACAGGGAATTTTTTGATAATTCGGTGAAAATTTGGGAACGGAGTATCTTAACACTAGGTTCCCCGGTTGCCTCTGTGTGGGGTACAGTATAAAGCTAAGAGATTTAATTAGTAGTTTTCAGCAAAATAAGTTATAAGCAGTTTTTTATATAAATCGATAAGAACTTATGACTTTATGGGCCGCTATTTAAATTTTGATTTGAATTTCGTTGAAATTTTTATACTTTTTGTAATTAGATTAGACCAAATAAGTTTTTGACTATTTTAAGATAATCTCACGAATATTTGTCTAATACCGTTATTTAGAACAAACATCGTTATCTTCTCCCAATAAAAACTATTCTATTGTTTTTATCACTCAGTAGTCACGTCAGCACATTCACTGTTAGTTCAAAATATATTAATTTACATTTTTTAAAAATAATTACTCTAATTTTGCTTAGTACATTCCTGTAGACTAAAAGCCGAAATTCGTAATATTAAAACTTTAACTTGTAAAACGTTATATAAGAAATATATTAAAAAAATTATACCTTTACACTGTATAAATTAAAATAAATATATGTTTAAGATTTTTCATTCTAAAGTAAGTTCTAGCCGGCCGCAACTTCATGTACATAAGACGTGAAAAATAAAATTCCAGTTTCTTCTTAGGAAATTTTTACTATTCGCGCCTATACCCTTAAAGGAACGTATTTAACAATATTCAGCGTTCTACGCCGCGTAATTTAGTCTATATGTATGTTGTCTCTCAGACTCTTAGTAACGAAACAATTTTATATATATAAAATAATAATATATATTTATTTATTTTATTTAATAATATAATTAAGTGCACAAAATAAATAAAAATTAAAAACGTCACAACAGACATATATATATATATATATATTATAAATATATGTATGTAAGAATGTACTGAACACATAGACCCGACAACTGCCCTCGAGGGCGGCGCACTCGCTACTGGCTGATTGAAATTAAAACTACAAATGTAGCTCAGTTAGAGTATATTTTCAAGACAAAAAAACTAGTTTAAAAATTGCTCTACGCTTTGTACCACATAGCAGGGTAGGAACAAGAAACCTTGGCCGTCCGTCCAATTTTAGAGACATTGCGTGCTTAGTGGTGGAACAGAACACCGCGCTTTGTCTTGTTATATGAGCAAAGAAATAGAAAATAATTTATTCTCGAATTCTAACTGAATTGAACCCACAACAGTGCCGCTGTGCCACGAAAGCTCCTACAAATAATATTACTAAAATAATATAGACTATATTTTTTTCGCTTCTCCCTGTATCCATGGGTAGGACTCGAACTACTAGAGAACTCGGAAACCTAGTGTTAAGACTCTCCGTTTCCATTATGGCTGTTCCACTACCCACTTTCCGCCGAATTGATCATATTTATATAATAATTACGTAATTTTCGCAAGGTAATTGATTACAAAACACACTTGCGATAAAATTACCCGCACCATGCCTTAGATAAATATATGTATGGGAAAGGGCTAGGGCTGTCTAAGCCCACATACATTATTATGTGTGACTACAATTTTAGAAAAATCTTTTTTTAAATGAACGTGAATTTGTAATAAAGTTTAAGATACCAACTTTATTACCTTAACGTAATGTTGCCAGCTAGGTAACACGGACGGCACCCCTCTAGGGATAAAGCGTGAAGCTAAAATATTTGAAGTTGACGCGCTTATAACACTTATCATTATAAAACTTAGCATTAGATTAATACGGACATATTTCGTTTAGTTCCCCTCACGACGAGGACATGACCATGGAACTGGAAAGTGGCCGAAACATTAACTGGTTAAGTGTTTCGGAACAGTCATTAGGTGAGAGCTCTTCACACTTTCTTGTCTTTTGTGTTGTATTCACTTGGTATATCTGTCCGGATTTCTTTTCCAGTCCGCTCGACGGCCGCAAGCTGAGGTTCGAGTCCCGCATGGGGCACCTTTATAGTCGTCGACTTTCTAACAGGCAGCCACAGAATACCTTCTTCCCTACCCAACCGATGTCGCTGTAAAAGCCAATGGGGCTGACAGCATTAACTGCATATTCGAAAAAAAATCTGTTTTATCTCTGGTTTAAGGAAGTGATAGCCCTGACAGGGTGTTGTTTCATTCCGTGAGACACACCCTTCTATTTCTCTTTCATTCATGTGTTCCTTGGATAAAATTCTCGAACGATGGACGAAATCTATTTGTATGTTAATATTAATAACAAACGCGCTCTCTGGTCATATTTTGTATAATATTGGAACAGGGTCAGTCTGTAAGCGCTAAGGTTGTGGATTCGATGGCGCTTTAAATGAATTATTTTAATTTTGCTGCTCAAGACAGACGTACCATTGTGACGGAACGTGGAGAAGGAAACAACATAAACTTTCTTTTTACGGTTTTCTGCCTCAAAAGGTAAAAACGGAATCCTTATAGAATCATTATGTTGTCCGTCAAGATTATTTGTCTCGAGATCTCGTGAAAGTATCAAGCTGTAAAGTATCAAGCTTTAATATAAAAAAATTTGGTCTGTGGCCCCCAGAAACAGAGAGAAAATCAATGTTCTAAATCAATGTAATCAAAAGAACATTTACGAATTAACAGTTTTAGCTGCATTCTTTATAAAATTAGATATTATTATTAATCAAAGTCTTTTTGGGTACCTACACCCATAGTAGTATAACTTGGCACGAAGTGAGAACTTACAATAAAAATAAAGTAAATATTTTTAGTTCACAAATTTTAGTTTATAAATTTTTATAAGATATACAATCCTGAAATTGGTACGGTAGCTTCGGTGTGGGGTTTCATGAAGAGAGTTTCACATATCTAATTGGACGATCAACGAACGCGGTGTTGGACTCCATTGATCAATTAATACACAATGTTTACAATATGGTAGATTCGTCTTCTAGTCTTATAATAGATTTGCATTTTATAAAAATCTCCAGGAAATCTAATGATGCAGACTGAGTGCGTATCAATTTGGGCCGCAATTGAAACATCAAATATTTTATCAGTTAAATTAAGACGTAGGAGAGCTGAAAATATACCGTATAAATACTCTCTGATACGATCGACGGCCACTGTCTGTTATCTAGACGTTTGTGATAGTATTAAGTAGTTTTATTACAGGAATAAGATAATAATAAATGGAGGATAAGTTATAGGTTCGATTCCCACTCGCGGAGTCTCAGCACGTAATGCCTCCTAAATTCGATGGAGAGTGGAGAGCGCAATTGTATTAAAGGGAACGGGAAGTAACCTAACACTATATTCCCATGGTCCTTCTGCCTACCCTGTTATATGCGGGATACATTGTGTTTCATCTGTATATCCTAAATGTTTATAATACAGGTGCACAGTAGGTGTAGCGATATCTCTGTGTAGTTTGCTAAAATATTTCAGCCTATCTAGAACTATCATCATATCGAGAATGTTCTTTTAGATGGCACTAGATGAATAATTTCGAATTAGGTATAGTCGATAGAAAGAGGACCTCAGATAACGAAGATGAGTGTTAATACGTATTTCTAAGGGGCCCCTTAAGTACGGTGTAAATCCCAGGCGCTGCTTTGAGCTCCTTACCCAGCTGCCATCGTTATTTGAAAGAGTGGGTTAAGAATAAAAAAGACGTTTGGCAAAAAATTATTGTCAATGTACTTATATGGTTTATTAAGAATATATCATACAATAGCATTTTAGCTTTATACCAAAGCGATGAAATTAAAATAACTCATTTCCCGCGAATGAGAAAGGAACCCACAACCATCGCGTCACGCCACGACTGTCAATCTAAGATTACAATTTCTATGTTTTAACTGTTTAATAAAGTATAAAGAAAATAAAAACACAACACAGTAATTAAAATTTATTTTAGCATTACACTAATACAAACTAATCTAATCAATCTGAAAACAAATCACGAAACTACCAATTATTTTATATTTTCTGATTAAGGCTTATACCATATTTTTTTTAAGACTTGTCACTGTCACTTTTATCCTGGATGGGTATATTTCTTTCCGCTAGAGGCTCAGAACGAAAAGCGATCAACTTAAGCTTCCCTTTATCCAAATGACATTCGACTCTCTCAGGAGGAAAACCTTCAGGTAGCAAGAATCTTCTCTCAAAATGACTTCTGGTCCAGCCATCTTCTCTCTTAATCTCTTTTTTTCCCTCCACCATGATTTCATTACCAACTGTCTTGACTTCGATTTGTTCTGGAGTAAAATTCTGGACATCCAAATGTACTTCTACCTTTTTCCCATCGATTTTGAGTTCCGAATCAGAGTAGACACCGTCTATTCCATGCTCTTTTTCCAATGGTGCTGTCACCTGTCGCATAAACTTTACTGGGTCCTTAAAAAATGGATCCTTAGCGAAGACAGCGAATGGATCTTCTAAAATCCTCAAAACCGGATCCCGGTGGGCAATATTTCGTAAGTGCCTCAACCAATATGGAACTAGTGACATTTTAACTCGACTTTATCGTCTCGTTTCTTTGGTAATACGTTCAATTGTTTGTTTACGTAGGACTGGCGTCTGGCGGGTCGGCAAGTTTCTGTGCTTATATACTGTTCATTCAGCGCAATCTGTTGTCGAGAAGTTTGTGGATAAGTCGCGAAGGTTCTAGTAATTTATGACATAACTACGTTTAGCGCCATCTAGTATGGAATAGACTCATTAAAATAAATTATATTATGATTTTGGTCAAGTAATAAATTTCATTTCATAATGCATACAAACTTTTTCACGTAATGTAAATGTTTTATTAAGATCTAAATGTAATAATATCATTTAATCAGCATTGCTATTAAAAATAAATCGTAGTATTGACATCTTGTATTAAAAAGAGGAACTAAATTTTATTTATAAAGAAATTGTAAGTACTAATATATTAAAAATTTATATATTAAATTTATATTTTTTCTAATCAAGAACATGATAACAATGTAATGTGACAGATTTTTTAATATTTTATTTAAAACGAAGTTGCACAATTTTTACCTGTTTTGCACCGATATGTCCACAATAGCATCAAAAACATGATGAAATATTTACCAAAGTTTCTTCCACGATAAGAAAATTGTAACTTAATATGTAAGTCCGTAGTGAATTAGAAAGACCACACTCATTCACAATAACATTTCTTTTCGTAAAGTTTTCATAACACTTTCTTTTCGTCATGGGCACAGAGATGATATGTAGGATGTAGGTGGTGATTGACTTCATGCTGCATCCAAGGGGTCTAAAGCCTATATATATTTTTATATTTTATATATCTTTTGCTATTTATTTTCTATAAATAGCAAAAGTGCCATATGATAGAGAAAATCCCTACCAACCGGTTCTGATAGAAAAAAATGACGTCAATCGATTGGTCTTTACTTTGCGATCATCACTAAAGATTTGACAATAGTAAAAATGAACCAACCTCGACCCCACGCCATATTTGCAACAAAAAATAAATAAATTTCAAATGATGGCAAGTGAAGTATTCCGTATCGCTGAATTCAATCACAATTGTGCCAGTTTTAGATATAGTAAAGTATAACAATATAAAGTTGTTTCGTCAAACATTCTTGGTAATTTTCAAATACATAAGTTGACGGTCAACAGGTTTATCTCTCTCGATATTAACTCTCTCAAGGAAACAATAATAGACTGCAAAATGTTCCGTCTTATAATCCTTCTATCAAAGCTAATAAATCTTAACAAAAAAGTGTGGAATCAAGAATTATTATACCTACCTAATGGAAAACACTGAGGTTTGAATACAAAAGCTACAAAACAACTGAAGAAAAAGAAAAAGCCAACTTCATTAGGATTAAACGTCGGAACCTATTCTTCAAACAATTAAATCTTCACAAGGAACCCTGTGAAATTTAAAAGGGCCCGACTGTTCAATCTAATGAAGTATTGGCCTTATTTTTTGTTTCTTTTTCATTTTATGCTGTCGGGTTCTTTATTTATAATATTTTTTTTGATCTAATTCAAATCTGAAAAGTCTACCAACGATGACAAGATGTGGGATAACCTTGAGTATTACTGGCATCATCACAAGTGTTCTCATCACTACATGCACGCTGCGTTCAACGCCGGGTATTTGGTTCGACTCTGGTACCAAAATAAAGTGGGGCGTTGAGTTCAGCCACTCAACACACAAGGTCTCGAAAATTTAAACTGAGTGTCCTCACTCTAGGTCCTACTGTACGCGGAATGCCGCGTGCAACTATAATTCGTTAACTTATAGTTAAATATATATATCTAAAGTCTCTAATAAGCAAAACACGATTTTATACAGAATTGAGCTAAAAATAAATGTATTTCAAAATACGAATCGAAAATAAAACCAGCTTGCACCAGATGCTGTATTTATCTTTCAATTATCAATCTTTATTAAAAGTACAAATACTATAATAATATACAAATAACTTTTTACGTATGAACAGTTTAAAATGCGTCATACCTACTTAATATTTGCTAACGTTCCTTTGGCAAAAACCTTTGGAAAAAACGAATTGGAATGCGTACTTCTTTCTCGTTTTCCTTTACGTTCTTATTGTTAAAATTCTTATTCGGTCGTTGTACGTTGTACGTATACTTTGCTGAGCAACTAGAAGAGTTTGACAATCTGTTACACAAGTTCATCCCTAGCGTGCAGGTAGCCTCCTGTTATCAAACTACTTATACAAGCCTTCCGGAGGGTTCCGTGCTTTTTATGTGATATACTTCTAATTTTTCTTTTAAATTACGGATATTATCCTTATAAAGTGCCGTAGATTTACTCGCATTTCTCATGGTCATAACTTTTGACTAATGTCGCACTGGCCTCAGATTTCCTATCTCCTGTCACTATCCGTACATTTCAAAAACAATGCTACCTGGTTCATTGGCCAGCAACATATCACCCGCTCTGTTCAACGTGGCCGAAGGCATAGATACTTACCTAGGCACCTACTGTAAACGTGACGGTTGTGCCTTCGATTCCCACTTAAGCGACGAATTATTTAATATTTCAATCCTTACTCAGGTAAGAACACAAAACGCGACGTTGAGTTCCGTCATTCAAGAAGCCATTAAAAATTAGGCGGTGCGTTGGGAACGGGGTGTGTTCTGGCCAGGTTCCTGTGCCCACTATATCCGCTATATCCCGCTGTATGCGAGATATAGCGTGAACCTGAATAGATTTTTGAATAAAAGTATGAACCAACGTGATTACTTAAATATAACTTAACTGCATAAAGATGAAATCTATTTGTACTATATGTTAATCTTAATAATTGATATTATAAATTTACACAAAAAATGAGAGCGCGAAACGCGTCATACTTGCGTTCATACTGTCCTTTCATCTGGTGGGGGTTTCCTGTATATATATATATACTGAAACTAAAGCATTTTGGTTACATTTGATTACAGATTAAAGAAAACAGAATTGAGTGGAATTTAACGCTTTATATAAAATAATGTATGAGGCAATTTTTCTTGTCGCAGTTGTGCTGTGTGTGGTGCAGTGTCAACCTTTAAGTATACCAACAGGTGAGTCTTTTATGCTATATTATTTTTACTATATTGTGTCTTTAATTTAGTGACACATTATTATTTTATTTTGCTCTGTTTTCTATTCACTCTGGAGCAGTATTGACCGAGTGGGTATTGACCCCACAACTTGTCGCGTCTACAGTCACACGCTTGTGCCCCGCATTACGACAGTAATATATATATATAGATATTAAATATAAAATGAATATAACATGTTGTATAATTCACATAATTTCAGAATCTCTTGAAGATAATTCGTTTCACGAGCTGTCAAAGCGATTCATCAATCCGTGGTTGATGAATAGCGGTTTCTCAAAGTATGACTTGCGCAAAATTAGATCAAAGAGAAGGTAAGTCTTGTTTCAATTTTGTAATAAGTATTAGTCTGTTATATATTTTTTAATTAAATTATTAGTAATAATAGAAATAAGTAGTATAATAGCTTTGATACAATAGTCATCTTATGTTGATTCCATTTAAAATATTTTTAAAAGATATATCTATACCTAATTCTAATATAGAAAGAAATTAGAAGGTTGTCTCTAATCATAATTTTTAGTGAACATCAAAAAATCCAACGAATAAATATCTCTGGTTTTAAAAAGGTATAAGTATATTAAGGTTTGTTGCCTTATTTTTAGCTATGAGGAAGAATGTGAAAAGCTGCGCCTATGCAGATTGCACGCGAGGTCGAACCAAAACTTCTTTGCAGCTTTTGAACTTTATTTCGTCAAGTAAGTTTTTATTGCCTGAAATTGTCTTATTATTTTTTAGCTTCAGGGTAGGCAGAGGGAACCTGGGAACCTAATGTTAGGGCACACTCTTCCCATTTAGACACTTTCGTTCGCCACATTTACGTCGAACTCAAAGCGTCGCGTCGCCAGTCAACACGCAATCGCAATATCTCGAATTTAAGCGGAAAGTGTAAAACAAGTCTATTAATACTAGGTTCCTTCCGCGAAATATGCGGGATACAGCGTGAAGATGAACATATTTTGTAAAGTTTAGTTGTTATAAATAATAAAAGTACAAAAAATATATAAATTTTATTTTATCAACAGTCGCGAAAACGCGCGCCTCTGGGACCATCACGCACACTCGTTGGCGGAATGCAACCAACGGTACAGCTGCTACAGATAACAAATCAGACGTTAATGAAATTAAATGTAGATTGTAAAATATTTATTGTAAATTTTAATGCAAATATTAATATAATGTTTAGTAAATAAAGTGATTTTGAACAGGAAAAAAGGATTTTACTTGTTACTTTTACTTATTTAATGTCAAAACAGTTTTATTCGCCCATTTTTATACTCCCAAATAATAAAAATATAAAGATTGATTTCTCCATTGTCGTGCTGTTCGGTTGCTTATAACTAATAAGGCTGTACTCACGTTGGAGTTGAAAAGTTCATTTCTTAAATTAAAATATGTATAACATATTGCTTGATTTCTGCAAAACAATTCAAAGCAATGATACTTTCATTGAAATCGTATAAAGTGATATACAACAAAATAAATTGCTTCTAAATATCTAAAATATAATATCTGATAACATTCTTCATAGCCTTTAAGTAAAGTTAAATTGGCTAACATTACGATATACTTAGTTACATAAATTCCAAAGGTTTTCCACGGTATTTATATTCCCTACCCTCACTAGCATAATTTACAACTAAAAGTCTACACAGATAATTAAAACATCGTAATATTTCACACTCCATTTATTTCACTTAAATCTTAACAATACTTCATTTAACCTACAAACAAAAATAACTGACAATAAAATATAAATCCTATTAAACTAAACAATTTGTTCATTAAATTAAATTATAGATAAAATATTGCTTTGAATGCTTTTTTAAAATGTTGTAATAGCATTAAAGTTTGTAACAGCATTGATTGTTATTTTTACATTATTTCTCGTTTTTTCCTAGATAAGGAAACGTTAATATATGCATATTTTTTTATTTCTCTTGCATTATCTAAATGAGTGATAGTATAAGTATATTTTATTTACATTTGTTTAAATGAAGCAAGAATTTGAACCTGAACCGTCTTTAAATTTGCACTAAAATATAAATATAAGGTGCAAAATATAAAATATTGTTTTTATATCAAATAAAAGTTGAGACCAGTCGAGGCGCAGGGGCACAAGCGCGCTACTATAAGTTTTTGGGTTCAATTTCCACTGGAGAAAATGAAATATTTCCATTTCATTGCTCTGGTTACGAGGCGCGTCGTTGAGTTTCGCCACTCAACAAGCAAAGTCTACAGAATTTGGCGGAAAATGGGGAACGGAGTGTCTTAACATTTGGTTCCTAAATTCCCTCTGCCTAAAGAAAAAAAAAACAAAAGTAACATAAATGATCTCAAGTAAAAATGTTATATAAATTAACTACATCAATTCTATCTTAGAGACATGACCTCTCTTACGTTTCAAATACCTATATTCAAACACCTTTGCACTATAAAAAGAAGTTATTTTCCAATTATAATTCATTATATTAATATAAAATATTTCTTGGATTCATCGAATCAAATTCAATAATAATACTAACGTATTCCAATTTAATTTTAAAAAATCAGAGTTATTTCTAAAATAACTATAAAAAACCCATTTTTATAGTTATTTCTCAAATAACTATAAAAAAACCCATTTTTATTTAATGCGCGTGTAATATATTCGTAAATTTTGGTCTATCAAAAAAGGTTCTATTGTTTTCTAATATTTGATTAATGATATAATGTATAGTGCGGTAACATAGTGTCGATATTCTCCGTCGCAACGAACATAAAAATACCACACAAAAACACGTAAAGTCTACGTTCTCCGTCTAAAATCTCGTGAAAGCTGCGGTGCGAAAGCTCGCAGGCGGTCTCGCTGCCAGTAGAGCACGGCGAGCGCGCCCGCCAGCGGCAACGCTAGGAACGAGCTTTGACGGAGCTCTTGTTCCGCAGATTTTACCTAAATGTGGGGAATTAATTGATTAGTCAGACTACTAGTATATCTGTATAAACGACATCAAAAGGCCTTGTTGAAGATTCTTACTGTAAATGCAATAGCTGTGGGTTCTATTCTCATCTTAGGGGCATGATATTATTTCAATTTTGGTAGACATTGTAATCGATAAGTTCTTATAACTTCACAAATTCCTTCCCAACGGCAGATGGATAAAGAAAACTTGTATCAGAACGCTTTGTTTTCCCTCTAAATTCGAACTATACCGAGTATTAAATGTGAACTCAATAATATGATTTGCTTTACCAGAACAGAAAAGAGAAAATATTTTTGGTTAATAATTAAATTGTTTAATTAAATTTCCCCACAAACATCTGACTTCCAATGTAATAATATAAAAAAAGAATAATAAATCCACAAACCTTGGCAACAAAATCGACATCAAAACTTCTAAATTTTCCATCAGATGCAAAATAAAACACATGTTCCTCATAAACATGAGTGACCTTAGACAAAGTGCACTCCACCTGTATAACGTACGTCTTATTATCAACCGGCAGTCGAGGCAGAGTGTACATCAGACCTGGGTTGTTGGCCTGGGTATAACCACTAGGGTCCAACTTCGTGTTATATATGGGACTGTGTGGGTTTGATTCCAGACTGAGGGTAAGACGGAGGGAGCGGTAGTGCTCGATGTTCGGTGAACGGACTAAAACGTTAGTGTCTGTCACTTGGTTTGGTTGTATTACTATTAGGCGTACGTCTTCCACGTCTTGTTCTTTCATCTGGAAATAATACATTTTTTGTAAGTAATACAGTTTTTTTATGCTTATAGGTAAATCGGGTGAAATACAGCATAAAACATGTATTTTAAGATTCCAAAAAGTTGACAAGTAAAAAATTACAAACAATTAAAATTCCAAAAATAGCATCTTACTTCAATCAAGGGCGGCGCTTTAGCCAGCTCAATGCCTGCCAACTCCGGCTCAGAAGATTCTTTTAATTCTATTTGGTACACGCAATTAGGAAGAAGACCGCGAATTCTGAAACAGTCATCAAAACATAATTTGTAATGGCTTGCCATCTACAAAAAAAGACACACATACACACACACACAGAAATGTATTATATATACAAATATGTTTACGCACATACATATGTATATAAAAATGAAATCAGATCAAAACTTTACTCTGTATACCGTACCCAAGAGGGTAGGCAGAGGGAAGCCAGTTGAAACACTCCGTTCTCCATTTTCCACTCCGTTCTCCATTTTTGGCGCACCTCAACGTCGCACTCTGATTCGACATCAGAGCGAAGAAATGCAAATATAAATTTAAGTAAATATTTCATTTCCTCGAGTGCGGATCGAACCCACAAAGAGGCGCGTTTACATTTTGTGCCCCTGCGCCCCGACTGGCTTCAAGCTGTTGCAATGAATATTATATGTTACTGATTATGTATCTCACCATATATAGTCCACAAAGCTTTCTTATAACACCATATTATGTATACACATTCACTGTAGTGTATACCGACACATATACACGTACACACATACATATATATTACCCATTATCACTACCACACGTACCAGGCCACCATAAAGTATATGGAGCGCACGTACCTGAAGTGGCCGCCGGCATCGGTGGCGGCGTCCTGCTGGGGGCAGGCGGGCGAAGGGGGCAGAGGGCGCGCCCGCAGCGCTACTCGCGCCGCGCCCGCACCGCCTAGGGAGATGGCGCGACCGCGCACTGACCACGCCACGCGGACGCCTCTGGAAATTTAATTTTAGTTTCATCTATACTTATAATAAAATCGTAAGAGGGTCTGTACTTGGAAGATATAGAACCCAAAACAATGACTTTTAAAATTTTTCTCTGTTTGTCTCAGAAGAATTATACGTCGGAACCACGCAGCTCGCCTATCCTCCAACCAGGAGCCGATATATTATATTATTGTTTTTCCTTTTATTGTGAAAGAACGATGAAGTGACAAGTGACTCATGAACACTTTAATAGAAATGAAGCTATGGCACAGAAACTTTCAAGTAATACCATTATTTGTCATTATGTCTTCATAATCTAAATCATTCTCGTGACACAACTACACCAGGGATTTTTTTTACCTGATTGGGAATTGATATCACAAACAATATCTCAAATACTCACCTAAACACCTCGCTATACTCCCTCCCCTCGTCAACAGTGACTATAACATGTGGAGGGTTGAACCGGAACTCCTTCATGTTTGGTTTCACGTAGTACTGCGCGGGGGACAGTGCGCTAAAACGTAACCGGCCATCTTGTGCTGTTGCTGCATTACGACGAAAAGCTCCACCGCTCACTGACACTAACGCACCCTGGAGTTTTTAACAAAGTACTATTTTAGAATAGTTTGGAATTGAATATTAATATTGAATTAAAGGAGTCAGTGTTATTGTTATCATAACGGGTCTCATCCATAGCTCATAAATCTCACACATTACAAATAAATAACGAGAAGTCATAGTAATCGTAAACAAAACAACTATCGTTGCGATTCCCACTTGGAGAAATGAATTTATTGTCACTTCCTCCTTCAGGTAATAACGGCGTTGTATTCCACCTCTTAACACGCAATGTATCATAAATTGAGTGGGGACTAGTGTCTTCTTTTTTGTGAAGTGAATTGAAAAAATATGTATTAAATTTCCTCTTACTTCCAAAGGCTGTTCATTAGCGTCATCGACCAAAGACACGACGATCTCAGCCAACTTATGTGCGGCTATTTCACCATTGAGCTGTCGTGGACCAAATACGTAGGAGTCCTTCTGAGCTGTTATGCTGTAGGTTACTGAGGCGTCGAGTGGACCGAAACTGTAGAGACCATCTTGGAGGGTAGATTGAGTTAGTTTTGTATCACCTGTGAAGTAAAAAATTATATGTTATTGATTATTAATGTTACCTAATTTACTCTAAAACAAGATTCTCGGCCGAAACCGAACCTCCAGCTCTACCATTAGTTTCGGCCGAAACTAAGTTCTTGTTATCGGTATAATTTCTATTTTATATTTAAATCCAATAACTTTTTAACGCATTTTAGTAAAATTAAATATTGAACTACATGCAGGGTGTCCTATATCCCGCGTGTAAGCTTTAATAGAGTAGTTAAAACTGTGGTTTCATTTAAAGTGGTGCTGGCAAAAACATCTGTAAAAGAACTGCCTACCTCCTTCCACAGTGACCACTACACCATCAACTGGAGGCACTATCTTCCCTTTCAATATTAAAGCCCGCGACCCCCTCAGTACTAGCGCTCGCTCACAGCGCCCGCCGCCCACTACACGCTGCGGTCCACGAGGAGAGAAGAGAAGAGCGGACGATTGGGCGGAGAGAGTCACCACTTCACTCTGGAATATAGAGATCGATTATCCAAACCGAATATTCAAACTATTTTCATTTACCTGTTTTATAGACAAAACGCGACCTTAAATTATGCCATTCAACACGCAATGTCTCGATAATTGGGCGAAAGTTGAGAAATGACATTTAGTTGTTTCAAATAGGAATCAAACCTAATACAGAATACCACTAATGGAACGGTCGTTAATCACTATATATTGCGCTGATTTACATTGTCATATAGACAATGTAAATCAGCGCAAAAAGTCTACACTACGTTATCAAATCAGTTGACTAACTTCAAAGTGTGAATGCAAAATACATACAAAGACAATAAACTACTCTATCATTTTAACAGTTCATAGAAAAAAATATAAGAGAAGAAAAAAAAATACAAAAACATAATTTATATTAGAAAAGTTCCAGTTCATATAAATTAAGTTTACTTACTTCACCCAAAAACAATGTATGTTCATAAACATATTCATTATCTTGTTTCTTCGCTTTTAGAGGTACATTTTCTTCGCGGCCATCTTTAATAATCTGTAGTACCACATCGGAGGCAGGGTCGGGGGAATATATTATTATGTAGGCTGAATGAGCTGTGGCGACGAAATCTACACTCTGGAGACAGAAAAAAAGAATTATGTTTCATTAAACGCGATATTAGTGAATGATGGAATTTTCAACATTTTTAATGTTATATTCCTTACTTAAGAAAGAACAATACGGGAATTTTAAGAAAAAGTATAATAACCTACTGTTATCAGGAGCGACCATTTTAAATATAACAAGCTCTGGTTTGGCTTAAAAATGAAACGTTTATAATATTTTCAGAGCACGGCCTTGAGGCCCGCCAGTGAACAGGCAATGCCTCCAGAATTGGCGGAAAGTGTGGAACGGGAATGTCCCAATGGGAACAGAGTATTTTAACACTAGGTACCCAAGTCTCCTCTGTCTACCTTGCTATGCGTAAGATATATAATATTTTTAAACACATTAAGACTGATACCAGCGAGAAGATTAAACTCGTGACCGCCACTTCGATGAACACTCACCGGCACTCCGTCCTCTTCGCCCATACTGAGTATGACCTCCGGCGGCTGCACTCTGTGACAGCCTCTCGGTACCAATCTGTAGGCGGGCGCTACTGGCACACAGTGGCGACTACGACCCGCTGGTACTGCTACTGATACCAAAGAGGAGATTGAACCCGCGATCTCCCGTTCAATAGGTGAGTATTCCACCTGGTGATTAAATTTTTATGATATTTATATATGTTTTAAGTTTATCTTAAAGATTTTGATTGTATGATCATAAATTTCTTATTTGAAAGTTGATTATTTTTGTCAACATGATATGTAAAGTGAAGTGAAGTAAAATAAGTAATTACTGTAACTAATTACAAATAAATTGTAGTCAATGCAAGAAATAATAGAAAATTTGCTAAATCTAATATACGAGGGGTGACCCTAAAGTAATTGTTATGGATTATTTTTAGTGCACACAAAAATAAAAATAAAATGTCCTCTACTCGCTCCTCTAATCTATAACATGAGGAAAAAAATACTTAAATAGGCCACCATTTCCGGAAGACAGATTCATTTAAAAATGAACTGCCGAGTAGAGAAGTGCTTGAATAAAATGTCTACCAAAGACATAAACAGCAACTTGATTGACAATGGAGACTCTTCTTCTACATATTCCATAGTCACACGCTGAGCCAAGAAGTTTAAGCTGGGAATAATGTCGACGGTAAATGAACATCGTGTAGGACCACGTCCCTCACTGAAGATAATATGAAAAGAGTTGAAGAAATTGTATTGTCAGATTGAAGAGTGACTATCAGATATGTAGCTGAATTATTTATTTGTATTCAAAGAAACCTTGTGAACAAATTGCATATGAGAAAGATCACCGTGAATTGAGTGCCGAGAATGATAAATTACATTTAAAGAGCAAATCTTGAAAAGTTCAAGCAGGCCAGGAGAGTTGTATGTCACGTTTTGTGACCGTGGCCGAGAAATGGATCAAATTTTTTGCTCCTGAAACTAACCAAAAATTACCGATGACATGATAACACGATAATAAATAAAGGACAAACAGTTTCTTATTATCTTATCTAATTATTAATTATTTTCATTACTTTGCTCGAATAAGATAAAGCGTGGCGTTCAATTCCGCCACTCAACACGCAATATTTAGCGAAAAGTGTCACAAGCTTAATAAAAGCATAATTCAACAACATAAAGCAAACTCACCTCTATTTCATGAGTACTACTGATGACCATAGCTAAACCTTGCAATACAAAAGGTGGTGCATCATGATGTGGAGTGGCCACAGCTACATTGTGCGCTGATTGTGCCCAACAGAGCTTTCCTTCACTCCCTGGACGTCCGAGAGCTCCAACTTCCCCAACACCTCCTATGGATACTTCCACACTACCTGGAACTACTTCTTCGAAAACGTATTCTCCACCTGTACGTACATAGGGTAGGTATGCAGAATTGATTATTTTGCAATTATAATTTGGTAAAATTTATTTTATTTTAATTGCTTACTAACAGTGTACATTTTAATACGTATTAACAGTTTTATTTTATAGTGACACATTATCTAGACAATACCAATATCGGAAAACAATTCATTTCAAACCAAACTAAATTCATGGATCATCAGTAAGCAGCTTCATTGAATTCTATACATTGAATTCTAATTCAAGCATACAATTTTTTACTTAATAACTTCAAAAGTTATGAGGTAGTATATATATACTTGAATATAGTTCTAATATACACAATTGCCTTCGTCGGCCGTGAACTACAATATTATTTATTTAATCTAATCTAGTATCTTATAATAGTTTGGTCACAATTTTGCCTTGTCTGTTGAAACTTGACTTAAAAACCGAAAAGAGGTTGATTAAATTGTAAATAAAAATATAAACAAAAAATGCAAAGTGGATAAATTGTCTTTATAAATAAAAATTATATATAAATAAAACCTTAACAGCAGCAATAAAAATCGCAATTTTATTATTTCATTGGAGTTAAAAATGTGAGGATTTGATCTAAGGCAGGTTAAGCAGTGCACAAAAGTAAGCTATTAGTACTATTCGCGTATCTATGTTTTTAAATATTTTCAATGTATTATTTTTATTTGTATCACTTCAACGATCCTAATATAGTGTTAATAAAGAATACTACATACTTGTAAATATATACATATATATATAAATATGACTGTGATATAGCGGTATTGGCTGTCACTATTCATTTGTGGGCGTTGTAGCAACAGAGATGTTTAAATAAAAGTCACACTGATGCTTCTACACACACACACACACATATATATATATATATATATGACGGCGCGCTGCTATGTATTAGTTTTAATTATAATTTCGCAATTATTACATTTCGATTTTAATTGATTTATGTAATGGATTATATTAGAATAATATTTAAAATGGAGCGGGTAACCCCGAATAGGGTAGTAGGTGTAGCCACGAGTAATAGCAGACGTCATTGGTTGACAGCTATGGCGTGAGATGTTCACCAATTAACCTATTGGCTCCTAATCTATTGTAATTATGCTAATCTTGTGAGATTTATTGTAAATCTGTTATGTAAACGAGTAATAAGACATTGTAGAATATATAAGTGTGACTTTTATTTAAACATCTCTGTTGCTACAACGCCCACAAATGAATAGTAACAGCAAAGACCGCTATGAGGCCCCTTCTGATGCTTCTACATATATATATATACACACACACACATACGTACATACATACATACAAAATACATACATACATACAAGATACGCGCAAAAACACAACCCTTCCTTTGCAAACGGGTACAAATCAGAAGACAAAACAAAAAGATTTAAAAAAAAAGTTTTCATACTTTGATTCGAATCGGAAAAACCAACCTTTAACGACCGTGAACCTGGGCGCGCCTACGTACTGGCCGTCGGGCGCCAGCACGCGCAACGCAACGCGCGCGCCCTCGCACCGCGCCGCGTGCGCTCCGCACGCCGCACGCCCAGACACGCGCGCGCGCACCTGGCTGAACGACACGCCGCCCACCGCCGCCGACACCACCACGGACTGCGCCTCCGGGAAGAACCTAGCCGGGCAAGCGTACTAATGTAAAGCGTGACGATGCGTTCCAACGCTCGACCAGCAATGTCTCCAGAATTTGGCGAAAAGTGGAGAGCGGAGTGTCTTAACACTAGGCTCCCTTGGCCTACCCTGCTACATGAGCATGAAGCTTAAAAAAACAGTATCTAAACTTACTGTAATCCTTCTCTCTGTTCCTTTTCACTAACTTCCACTTTGGCTGTGTAAGTACCAGACGCCAAGAATGTACACCATTTACCTAAAAAAAAACAATATATAAATAAGTCTATACAAAAACTTGTGTATTTAATAAAACAAATAAATACAATATCAATAATTTTCTATAGATCCACATAAAAAAAATAAAAGTTATTTTCCTTTCTTTTTACAATTTCAGCATTTCATTTTTTTACTTTTTACAGTTCAGCAAATATTTGATTTGATGTCACATCCACATATGTGATCTCACATCTCCCGCCGTTACGTCATCGCCGTACCCGCGCTGGTCTCTCTCTCACACACACACACGCACGCACTATCTCACCGTCGTTCCCCGCTGTGACGTCACCACCGTGGCCGCGCTGGTCCCTCAGCGAGACGCGCCGCGTCTCCGGCGGGGTGAGCGCCCCGCACACGCGCCACCTCGCCGCCGCCACCAGCACTGCGTGGGGTAAGCCGGTGGGAAGAATGTGGAGTGGTAGCTCGTCGAATTGGCATTTTTCTGTTCAATGAAAAGTCTATACTTAGTCTGGCCATAAACACTGTTACAATTGAAAATAAACAAAATATTACTTTTATATTTTATCATTTTTATACGGTTGTTCATAGTTTTTATTTTTTTATTTTCACGGCATTATATTGTAAAATATTTTGAAATTAAAATGGAGTAGCGTGATAAAGAGAACCAAATCACTGTAATTGCATAACAAAAAGTAGCTATGGAGAGAAATACAAATTTAAAAATTCTCCATGCTTGATATTAGTCAATTGTTTGTGTACTGGGCTATTGATAGGTATAATGAAACCACCTCTGCTGGTGACAGAAAAAGATCTGGCCGTCCACTTAGTGTTCGTACGAAAAAGGCGATCAAAGCAGTAAGGGAAATTATTCGAAGAAATCCTGACCGAAAGAAAAGATTTTACCTCATATGATGAAGATAGTAGTACCTCTAGAACCAAGTCGCGTAATTTAAAAGATGATTATTTTATTAGGATTTGCGAGCTATAAGAGACGCTCTGTCGAAGATAAAGCGCAACGTTGAGTTCCGCCACTCAATTTCCGCAATACCAATGCCTTAAGAATTCGGCGATAGTTGAGGACAGAAGAGTCTTAATGGGAACTGTCGGAGTGTCTTAACACTAGGTTGCCAGATTCCCTCGGCCTGTGCAGGATACAGTGTGAAGCAAAAAGGATATTTTATTGTTATGAAATTAAATAAATATAGCCTTACGCTGTGACCTGCATAAAAAGGGGTACACAGATATAACCTAGTAAAACCCTCCATTCCTTCTGCACCATCCAGTTTTCGCCTGAACTCAACACTGCGTTTCGTCTTGTTTTTATTGATTAAGAAAGGTTATCATGAAATATTAATCTTAATAAGCCATTTATCTTATATAATAATAAAAAACACCCACCATGTTCAAAATTAAGTACATAAGTAGCAGGTTTGAGTTCGGCAAGTGTAAATTTACCGCTGGAATCAGAATTGGCTACAGGTTCACCATTTAATAGTACTCTCACTCCAGACATCCCTTCACCATTTGGTTTGGATTGTACTGAACCTATTACAGTAAATCCAGTGACCTAAAATGAATAATAAAATCATATTTATTAGTAGTTTTTATCTGCGGTTCCACTGGTAGTCATGGACTGACACTGTCCTGTACACTGTATCTATATACTGAGTAAAAATTACATATGTAATTTAAAAAATCAGCTTAACACTTTATCACACAGCAGGGTAGGCAGAGAAAACCTTGTACTAATACACTCCATTCCCCATTATCCGCCAAATTTTGGAGGCATTGTGTGTTGAGGGGTGGAACTTAACACCACATTAGTCTAGACATCAGAGTGAAGAAATGAAAATATAAAATAATATATATATATTTCATTTCCTCAAATGGGAATCGACGAACAACAAGTCTCATTTCAGTCACACACTTGTGTCCCTGTGCATTGAATGTCAGTAGTGTGTATAAAAAAATATTTTTAATACTTACCTCAAAAGCATTTCTAATATACAAGCTATCATGTAGCACACTGAATGGCACACCATCAGGTTTTATATTATAACTAATCAATCCTTGACCAGGAGACTTAGATAGTGCTAAAAGTTTATATTCTCCAGCTGGAACAAGCCCAAAGTTGAATTCCCCTAAGGCATCAGTTATGGAATAACATATGGGAGCATCTGGAACACCTTGGAGTAATGCCGTCTTGCAACCTTCTACACGGAATTTGGGTTTTTCCTATTGAAATAAGTCAATTATATAATGAGTTAATAAATAATAAATGAAGATAATAATGAATTAATGTATAAAGTTTTGAATTAATATATAAAAATTGTGTAAGATTAAATATGTATTTTCCCAGTCTCACACTATACTCTACTTCTGGGTAAGCAGAGAACCTAATGGTGGGCTCTATGTTTTTCACTTTCCACCTAAAATTTACATTCTAAGTGAAAATTCAACATCATACATCATCTTGACCAACCAGACAAACTAGAGCAGAGAAATGACAGTCATTTGTTCCCCAGAATGAGGATTGAATCCACAACCATTGAGTTTACAGTCAAGATACTGTTCCACTACAAATAGTTATTTATAGCAGATAGAAGAGAGGAAAGAAAAATTTTACACAGCTTCTTTTTCCATAAAATTTCTTCATTTTTTTTCTAATTTCAAAAGCATTGATAATTATTACATTTCCTTATTTAATATCAATATTAAATAATACATACCTCTTTTGAATACAATAGAATATAAATACCACTAATAGGGCTACCAAATGAGGTTATAGAACCTGTTACATCATAGCCCTTAACGCCAAGAGAGCCCACAGGCAAAGCTGTATTGCCTTCTTTAACTTGGACTACTGTTTGTGATGGTTCTAATTTCCATCTATAAAAAGAATACAACATATACTATGTGATTTTTTTACACTGCTGATCCTCAATGTAGCAGGGTAGGCAGAGGGGGCTTAGCAATAAGACACTTCACTCCCCACTTTTTGCCAAAGTCTGAAGACATTGCATGTTTAGTGGTGGAACTAAACACCACACTTGGTTTCTACACCAGAGTGAAGAAATGAAATGTGAATGAAAATATTAAGTATTTCATTTCTTTTAGTGGAGATTAAACTCACAACCTGTAGTTTTGTCACACGCACAACCTGTTGCATTTACAGTTGACCCTCTTGATGAATACTTAGCATTAACACACTCCTTCTAAGGCACTGTGCATTGAGTGGCAGAACTAAGTCTTACCAAAGCAGAAATTAGGGAAAGAAATTGAAAATACACAACAATCGTGTTTACATTCAGATGCTATTTTCTCAGATTATAAGTCTCAAATCAACAATTAATACATTGTTTTAAAACTTACTTGGCATGAGATGCCTTCACAACATATTTGCCAGGTATCACGGGAGTAAAATGAAAATCTCCACCAACTGAGGTCACTGTCTTTCTCACATCGCCATTTGCATTTATTAATTGTACATTTATTCCACTAGGACCTTGCTTTTGGCCAGCAGTTATAACTCTCCCTGTTATGCCAAATCCATTGAATGAAAAGTTTATATCCAAGCCTGTAGAACATTCGTCTGTTTCACCATCTATATTTAATTCTACTTCAGAAGGTTCAAAACTCCAGCCGGGAGGTGGGTGCACCTTAAGGACGTAATCTCCTTTTTCATATAAGGGTAGGAAATAATAACCATTAGTTGGCGCACATTCTGTTTTTTCTTTTAGGCTTCCTTCTTTAGTATATCTATAAATATAAAATAAAAAGAATTAATCTTTACATTTATTTTGCATGTAGGTCATACTAATAAGATTAAATTAAAAATTTAAGGTTACTTACAAGCCGATTTCAATTTTAGAAAAATCCAAGCTGGTGTGACTTTTTACGAATCCGCCGCATCCTAAGATATCATTTGAATAACATTTAGATGTAAATATTAATAAATATAATACAGAAATGTACGAAAAATTTGATAATTTAGTCAACATTCTGCATTTGAGTACGGAAATTGACAAACTGATAACTTGATAAAAAATGTAATATGACGTTGTCATTCCACAGATTATACAAGTTTTTTTTTTTACATTTAAAAATATAAATAAAAACAAACAAAAATTCTACTTTTCCGTTATTAATATTTAATAAAATATCTAGATTATGATTGCTTCCCACCTATAATGTATAGAACATTGCATGAACACGTAGTTTTGTCTTATTACATGTTTAAGTTTATATAATACCATGTGTAGATAAAAAAATGTTTTTGTGTACTTTATAGAAAGAATGCAACTTTCTCTCCTTTGCAGGTGCTTTCAATACAACAGTTTTTACACTTTATAGTACAGTGTGGTAAAAAATTATAGCATGTAGAACATTTAATAATATCCACAGATAAGTTACCTATGTAAAAGAAACAAGATACATTATGTGCATTTATTAGTGTGAAACATCACAAAGTACAAATATATAAAATATCTATCAAATGTAGGCAATAAAGTCAATGTGATAAGTATAAAAACAAAATATAGTTGACTTATAAATACATTTACTATGTTTAACATATAATTTAAATGATTAAGTAGCGACAGCTGCTTTAATCTTATTTTGAATAGGTAAGAACAACTTGAATTCCGCTGGAAGCTCATCTTCTGAATATAATCTATCAGAGAAGTAAACTCTTCGTATTCTACAATTTGCATGTATTTGCACTCTCAAAGTCTCCACATAATTTGTCCCATATGCCCTTCTGGTAAAATCAGCTAGGTTGAATTGAATTTGGTTCCATCCCTCGTCTAAACGCATAGGCATTGTGCAAATGAAAGGTTTAACTCTAGTTGTTGATTGATAATTGCTTGCACGGAATCGTCTTCGTACGTTTTTGTCATCTAAGACCTGAAAATCATTATTATTATTAACCGACTTCTGTAAGAAAAGGAGGTTATCAATTCGATTGTATTTTTTATTTTTTTTTATAACTTACAGTATTAATGTAATACACAAACAATTAGGTTATGTTTTTTAAATTACTTTTAAACGTAGTTTATACCTGAACTTCAAATGTAAAATACTTTTTAAGATTTTTGATAATCATAACCAAAAACGGTAGCTTGATACCGAGAGTCTTCTTAGGATCCGCTGGGCACGTAATATAAGTAGTGCTGACATTGGTCCCAACTATTTCAAGCACTAAGCTTTGTATGTCATTATCCGTAATCCTCTTTATGTGCCCATTTCTTACTTTTTTGTCCCAAATTTGCAAAGGTTTACTACCTATGCTGTAAAGGATTGACAGAAAACCAGACTGAAAAGTATTTTTAAACATCTCTATGAACTTTTCTAGACGCCTCCACGTTTAATTACATTTATCAGTTAGTTACTATTAAAGTTTAATCAATAAAGAATATAGTTTCGCGGCTGCATTAGAAATTGACAGACTGACAGTAAACACGGAAATTTTGAACTCAGCCATTGGCCATGAGTTTGTTATCAAAGAGAGATTACCATAGCAACCAACAAAAATACATTCCGTTTCACTTTACTTACAAATTATTAACTATGAATAATCATGTAAAAGCTTATATTTAGCTATAATTTTAAAATAATTTAATATTTTATAAACACTAAGACTTATACGATTATACGTATCTTACCTTATTAATTTTGTGAACGCTAAAATAGTTATAAACTGAATTGTGATAGGATTTTTTCTCTTTTGTACAGAAATTTATCATACGAAATATATGTTCTTTTAATAAAATATTTTTCTTTTAATAATTTATGGCTTCAATTAAATTTAATTCCATGTAACGAAACGTAATGCGCTCATATAATATGACAGCGAATGATTGTCTGTGAATTTTGACAGATACATTAATACACGCGATTCATGCGATGCGTTGTATCGCATACAATATAAATTTTGTATTTATTAACTTTACTTTATAATGAAGTGATAAAATACTATAAAACTTACATGTTAGTATATAATGACTGATTGTTTATGTATATACTCTACAAATTTGTGAAGCCGCCAACATGACAGAGAATTCTTCGAAAAGGTAAGAATCTTATCACGTTATATATTCTGAAATGACTAAATCTTGTCTTTAAAAATTGTTAAGTTGTATTTTACCTGAATACAAAATTTATCTTTTACAATAATATTGAATGCTTCTGTTTATATAATATAACAACGAAAAATAGATAGTTTTATTAATGTCACAATTTTTATATAATTTGTAAATATTAACCAATGAATATTAAATGATATGTACAAAAATAATAAAAAAATGCGTTAATTGACGTAGTAGTAGCAAAATAGAACAATATAATAATAACAAAATGACACATGACACCTATTTCAAATTTCTTTTTCCTTAGTAATTGTTTGCCATAAGTAGGTATTTATCCTCCTTGCCAAACAGTTATTAATACTTAACTAACTTAATTGTACTAACTTGTTATCTATTAACTACATGAAAAATGTTAATAGATTTTTGTATATTGAGTATTTTAATAAATAGAATAACATTTTACTACTAAGATGAGTATTTATTAAATCTATATAGACTTTTAGGTGATATATTTATTGTTTATAATCATACTAGTTTTGTGAATAAGTTTAAAGATAACAATTTTTAGATTCCAAATGTTACAAAATATTAAAAGTTTAGCGTTGTATAAAAGAGAGATTTATACAACACATACTTCCTAGACATACCATTTATTCTTCATTTTTGATACTTGAGCTAATAGTAAAATAGAGACACAAAAATTTTACTCATATTTACTAAGAAAGGGTTTATTGTAAATTATGAAATTAAAAATTGTTTAACCAGAAATAAAATAGTTTCATGTATAAGTATGTACTTTTATAACCATTTTTGATGTGTGTGTTGTTATTCCATATAATTTTTATATTGGATATTTCATTTTATTTTTAAGAATTAAAATATATTTTTATCAATACACAAATAGTAAAATGTAGTTTTATATAATTATATACTAGTAGTACTAGACAGAAATTCAATACACTAGTTGAAATAATACAAGATGAGGAATGACACTTGTATAATTTGATAAGTTTTTTATACCAATCTATCAAAAGCGCCAGTTTTAAGTTTTTAAGTTTTTTGTAAATATTTATAATTACTATCTCTACCTCTATACTAATATTATAAATCTGAATAGTTTGTTTGGTTGAATGTGCTAATCTCAGGAAATATTCTTTCAATTTAAAGAATCATTTTTGCATTTGATTCTCTATTTATTAAAGGCAATAGGCTATATTAAATCATATCAATAATTTCAAAGCAATAGCCCACATTGCATTGTACCTTTGGTCAGTGTTACCTTCCATATTTAGAATGTATGTCATACACAACTATTAGTTATTTCTGTAAGATCACATGCTGTAGCTAATATAATATGTATTTTAAGTTTATTCTTAATAAAATCTAGTGACTAAAAAACAATATATCTACATAGATAATAAATAAGCATTTAAATACATAAACAAATGGTAACAGATATCAATAATTTTTACCAATACATATGAGAGTGTGGGAACAAATATGTTTCTTATCTCAGAATAATTATTGCATCCTGTGATTTTATTGTAATGTGTGATAATTATAATTTTATATTTTATTATTTGAATAAATGTAGCTTGTTTGATAAATATAATATAGTGTCTGATGATTGTACAATGTTGACATTTTGACTATTGCTAATCAAAAATGGAATTTAAACAATCTTTTCTTATATGAATAGGTATGCACCCTTATTGGTCCTAATGTAAATGAAATTGAGGGAAACCTTCAACTTTGATAAGCATCTGCCTATGTGTTTCATTTATTTATAAATACAATTACCAGATATACCAGAGCAAGGAAAATGAAAATATTAAATATTTCATTTTCTCAAGTGGGATTGAACCTACAATCAGTCTCGTTTATAAATGTATGCTTGTGCCCCTGCAGCACAACAGCCTCAATCCTATCCATGTATAAATATAAATGAATATTAGGAATATAGGTGTAACAAATGGGCA
Organism: Heliconius numata; assembly: GCA_016802625.1. Classification (NCBI taxonomy): domain Eukaryota; kingdom Metazoa; phylum Arthropoda; class Insecta; order Lepidoptera; family Nymphalidae; genus Heliconius; species Heliconius numata. The sequence continues at coordinate 331,163 of JAEBDU010000098.1, forward strand.
ACTCTTGTTGTATATCATGCTCTTGGAAGCTAAAGTTCTTCTATTTATGTAACATTTTTCATTGTTACTTCATTCCCATTGATCATATAGCCAATAGACTTCCTCACTAAAAAGACATCCAATATAAAAGATTTTTTCAGTTTAAAAAGTTTCTCTAAGTGTGTTCAACCAAACTCTTTTATTTATAATATTTGTATATATTGGTACTTAAATGTTGGTTGGTGTTTTATTTTTATACCTTTTTAATGTTTGCTACTGCAGAACTCTAAAAATATTTTGTTTCTATATTATACCTTTCTCCATATTCTGTTCATTAGAGTCATTGTATATTGGAAAGTAAACTAATCACCTTTGTCTTACCCTGACAATACAGTTAACTTTGCGATCCACACTTACGCTACCTAGGGATGAATAAAGCTTAAATAATTCTGGTTAAAAAAGAAAAAAATAAAAGAATTGAATAGAATTTAAATAAATTTGACTATGCTGTTGCTGAAACGATAATAGTTTAGTTTAACTGTAAGACGACAATGGCGAGTTCAAATTAATTTTATCAAAAGAATATAAAACTTGTTTATAGACCATATTTGCAAAAGTTTCGAGGCCGTAAATACAGAAAATAACATTAGAATCGCAAATTGATTCGCTCCAGGGTGAGTGAACTTTGTAAGCGAAATCAAAGCGTGGCATTCCGTGTCATTCGCTGAAAGGAGTAGTGTTGTATTGTTGCATTCCTAACGTATGCATTATCGAGAACTCGTTTTCTTAAGCAATATGGAGAAAGTGAAGAAATATTCCAATTTATACTTTTATACTAATAAAACAAAGCTGAAGAACTTGTTTGCTTGAATGCGTTAATCTTAGGAACTAAGTACTGGTGCGAATTGAAAAATTATGTTTGTATTACATAGCCCATTTATCGAGAAAAGCTATAGGCACATACAGATTACGTCTTAATCGTTTCAGTGTTTATCTCGTTGAGGGCTACGATGTGGTGTCAACCATCATTTCTAATCAAAAGCGTTTCCACTGCGTCACAATGATGTACGGGAATTATTTTCGGAGGAATGAACCTATTTCTAAGTAAATACATATTAAAACATGCTAAAATAAATTATTCTTAAGAAGCTTGCGGTGCATGGTATGTAATTTATAAGGATTGTAACCGCAAAATTCCCGCGTGAAGAAACCAACCGTGAAGCATTGTTTTGATTTTTTGTGTTTGTTATCAAGATTATTTACCTCTGTGGTCTACTTATGAATGGAGAATTCTCATAGTTTTTTTTATTTAACTAGCACTAACAAGTGGTTTTCAAGATGTCAGTTCTAATGTAAACGTAAAAAAGTAAAATATATATGTATGAAGTTTTGAATAGCGGAACCAATTATATTATTATTACTGGTGGGCCCGTGCGGGGCTACGGCCGCTTGAAATGGAAATATTAATAAAGAAATTGAAAATTAAAGATTCAGTAAAACAGTTGTATAAAATAACTTTTACGGCAATTAGCAAATTTGTCAAACTAAGTACTTTAAATTGACATAACTTTTTTATTTATGAACCGATTGTAATATAATAAACCCTAATTAATGTTTTTGGGAGCTTGCTAGAATCCAATAGTGAAAACCGCATCTAAATCGGTTAAGCCGATTTTGAGATTAGCGATTACAAACGCACAGACACATACAACATTTTTAAAAATCTTTGTTTTGGGTTCTATGATTTTAATAAAGGTTCCCAATAACATTTTTTTTTAAATATCTTCCAAGTACAGACACCGACCCTCTTACAATTTTATTATAAGCATAGATTACAGTGAAACAATTATATTATAATAAAACAAATATTTTAATATCTAAACTTCTGCATCTAAGCTTCTATACTAAGAGCTGATTTTTTTTTGTTGAGCGCGCTAATCTCAGGAGCTACTGGATCGAATTATTAATAGTGCAAATACAATCTCTATACATAACAAAAGGATAGAAAAGGCGATTATTTACATGAAAGATATATATATATGATATTTTTGTGGTAGTTAACGCATACCGGGGAAGTTGAAATAATCAGTTGAGTAGTTTTGACGGGAAAGCGTAACAAACAAACTTACGTTCATATTTATTATATTAAGCATGCATGATGTTTTCTTTGTTCTATACTAAAACAGACTGAATAAAAACATATAAGCACTACAACATTATGAATCGTATTTTTACACTCATGTGTAATTAGTTAATTGAAAAACGCAATGAGGGATGGTCTAAGTTAATATTTGGTATTCATCAGTTGCATGCAGCATGATGCATCTCGTTCATTGGTGCCGTATAGGTATCACTTGCAGCGTTTGTATTTGCATAGTGGTTGTCTCTAAATGTTGGTTCCTTTTGGCATTTTAATATTTTGTTTAAAAAATTACCTAAATGGATTACATTTTGTTTACTGTAGAAGCGTTTTATAATGGTAACCAATTCTGTCCGCTTCCTTATAACGTTTTTGTTTTCTAATTCATATTGCAAGTCCTGTATATTGTCGTATTGTACCACCACCACGCAACGCGTCAAGAATTTGGCGGAAGTGTCTTATCACCATTCTCACAGTTACCCTGTTACGTGAGCCTTTACGTACCTTCAAAAATGGTGAAACATATCTTCCTTTTTAAAGAAACCCATTTGTATAGCCAGTCTGTAATCATATATTTTAACGTCATGTAAATGTTTAAGTAATCGTCAGGTGCAAAAACAGACGCAACTAAGCGTTACTCATTCAAGATCAAATTACTATGCCAAGTAGGTACCTATTTAAAGGATGTTTGTGGTTTTCATTTCTTCGCTCTGCCATCGAGGCTGAAGCGTAACTTCTTGAAGGCAATGTATCCAGAATTCGGCGGAAAGTATGGAACGGAAATGTTTTAAAGGAAACGGAGTGTCTTAGCACTAGGGTCCCAAGTTGCCTCTGCCGGCCTTGCTGTGTGCGTTATACAGCGATACAGAGCAAACAATCCTTAAAGGCACATTTTTTGGATCGAGTTTTAACATAAAATATACAGTTACATAATACTTTTTCACGAATCTTCTTATATTTTATTAAGTTTAATATTGATTTTTGATAAGTAATTCTTTTTAATTTTATCGTTCTTTATTCGTTTATATTACTCTAGTTGTTGCTCGCCTCATTTTCTCCGTTCTCGTAAGAATTTTGGGAAATCTTTTAGTATGGTTTCTTGCATTCCTTGGCTAACCTATATCTATATGCCAAATTTTTTACTTTGAATCCAGGAGTTTCATCTGTGCGTTGTCTGTCCGTAACGGAAGAATTTTATCAATTGTATAGATTCCACTACAGATATTTCTTCGACAGTTAGGTATGTCTTCCTTGCAATTAAACACAAAAATCGTTAAATTGTATCTCTGTTAAGTTGTACGCAATTAAATTTAGTGACTCGCATATATTAACGCGACGACTTATCGATCATGTCGATCCTTTTTAGTGTATCCAACAGCATTGTTCAATGGTATTCAATACAAATACTAAATGATTCATGCGGACGCGACTATTATAGTTGCGAGGAGTGGAGGCCATCGTTACACTGCCCAGGGTGACCTGCTTAATGGGACTGTCGTAGAAATAGTGCTTCCTGATGACTCTGTGTAGTAGGATAAAGAGAGCTTGTGTTTGTTCGTCTGTTAAATATTACTTAGTTAAATGGGCGATAATATTTTTAATATGTTTCACTAGATATAGAAAGTAATTGTAAATATTTTAGAGAACGTAACGAACGTAAATATTTTAACGTAGCGCAGCTTGAACCTGTACTTCCTGTATATCATCAATATATCAAACGAGAGGTGGGGCGTCCCATTACGTTCGAAACAAATTCTAATTTTTTTATAATATATATTTTTATTTATATATTTTTTTCTTATAAGCGTAGGGAACCTAGTGTGAAGTTGCCTACTTTCCGCCGAATTTTTCGAGCCATTGCGTTTTGAGTGGCGAAACTTAACGCCTGGTTTTTGCCTTGGTGCTAGAGCGAAAAAATGTTCATTTTTATAAATAATAATTCATTCTCCCGAGTTGGGATTTAAATCCGGTTGTGTGTTGTTGTGGGTCGCGTTACAATCTCGCTGTTGTGCTCCGGCTTTACAAAGTTATCTACAAATGTTCAAAAGCTTTTAGCGATATTCTAAACGTTAGAAAGCTTAGCAAAAATATCACCCACGTTTTGCTAAAACCAGGTGGTAAACACCTTTGTCTCTGATAAAGCTCGGTCTGTCAGTGAAAAGCGTGGGCCAGCGCGATCGCGCCTCCCAGATTCTGGGTGGTCGCTCTAGCGTGACCCGTCTACTGTCTGTGCTATAGTTTGCTCTCTTTCGGCTTTAGAAATACATATTATGTGACGAAATTTGTTTTTTTATTATATCAATACATCGAAAATTCGGAAACAATACCTGGCGTATAAATCCAAATAAAATACAGTTTATTTAACCTTGGTGATGCCGTGCTTTGTATTTTGTCTTGTTACTAGAGCGAGGCGATCAATAGTTAATTCCCCCGAGCGGGAATCGAACCCACGATCGTCGCTTTTACAGTCAGGCACTGCACCGCTGCCACACTCAATGATATACTCGTCTCGAAAAATACTAGTGGTAGTTGAATTGAGACGATATCCATCGTAAATTGCTCAAAAAATTAGTAATATAATGAATATAATTATAAATTAATACGTAATTAATGAATACAACAGATCTATGTTTATTTGCTTCTCAGTACAGGTACTAAATAAATATTCTGAAATAAGTTCAACGCACGTTAGATTGCTTGCAAAAATATCGCCAGCGGAAATACGGATGCGTCAACATAACATTGTGTTTTCTTGACAGATGGACAGAATGTCTATTATAGATCAAGGCCTCCCTCTGCCTCTCTTACCCCCGCTCTTACTTCATACATTTTTGCCATTCTTTCATCACTCTTTCTTTCTGTCTTCTCAAATCACCCGAGTATAGTTTTCTTCATTCTCACTGTGACATCCTCGCTGTTGTATCTGCACTCTGTATATTTCTCTATGCTTAAATACTATTTATAACTTCTCGCTATAAAGGCCATGTGAAAGTTCACATGGTGTTCCCTCGTCTGATCTCTATAGTCTTTACTTACGATATTTACAAAGGGGTCTTTTACGGTATTCCCGACGTAGCATATTTAAGTTCTATTTAATACTCCACTGTGTCGTAGCAGGCGCATGCCTAATTAAAAACGATGGTTGTAGGTTGAACACTCTCGCGACTTTAATTCCAAAGATTTATACGATTTTTTATCACTTCTATTTCTCCCTGTACCCAGCATGTACCAAGGTAGGGAGGAAACCTGGTGTTGACGCACTCTGTTCCACATCTGTGAATTGAACTCACAACCGTGGTGTTTACAGTCTGACGCTGCGTCACGAGGACATCAAAAGTATACAGTATACAGTGTATACAGTGATATTAAATGAATAATAAAATAAATTCGACTTATTTCTAGCTTTATCACATAGGTATATTTAAATCGATTGACTAACGTCGCAATCTACGCATTCTAGACTAGGTCAATCCCGGCACAGTGGGGGTATCAACAGAGACACCAATAAAAAGGTCACAGTGTCGGTCTGTATATATGTATGTATATATATATATATATATATATATATACACACTGTACTATACTATACAGTAGTATGCATGTACATAGATATTTATAGATACGGACCAACACGCTGTATTATTTACCGCCGCCCACCCGTCTCGCATCGCGATCGTCACAGCCAACAGTTAAAATAATATTAAACAATGTTACAATTGTGTTTTAAAGTTTGGAGAATGACTGACCTAACTGACCTTACTGACGTTAGATAAAGGAAACTTGATGGATTGATATGTATACTGAAATAACCAGTTTCCGAGATTAGCGCATTCAACCAAACAAACTCTTTAGCTTTTTTAATATTATTGTAGAGATACGGATTATTTAGAAGGTACATAATATATTTACAAAATTGTACAGTCTATTGAGAGACGGCGTGAAGAGCGTTCGTTCGGTGCGACCCCGCGACCGGTTATTATGACTTGGGAAGGATACGCGTTTATTTTGGGATTACTCTTTTGTTAATCTGTTTTGAATGTTTGCAACGGTCGTGTGCTCTTACGTAAACTATAACTTACGAAAATTAACCATCGATTGGAAAAATATTGGAATATACATTTGTGATGCATATTTACTGTTAAATGTTATATTAATAATACATGGAAGTTTACAAATTTATGAATAACATAGAGCAAGTGTTCAATGTATCCAATTTGTGAATATGATATAAATATACAAGGGGATGCACTATTTGCCTCCTAAATTTATTTTGGTCTGCACTCTTCTGGAGCTTATTATATGGTGTAAAGGTCATGTAACAAGATGACCAGATGATGATGATGATCCCTCATGGATGAGGAGGGTAGGCTCGTATTCTGGGAGGGCGGCGTGTGGGAGGGAGACGCGCCCACCATCGATTGTAACACGTGCAAGAAGAGGCGGTCTGATAGAATGAGTTCCAACGAACGGCCTTACGGGTAAGATTAGGTACTTAGATTACGCTTTTCGCCTTTATAAGTGCCTTCGCCTACGTGTTGAATATAAATATTTACTTAAATTGGACATCGAACCCACAACTATTGCGAGTAAGATTCTTAGCAATCGCAACAGGGTGTTTTAAAAACTTATTCTATTTTTAAGTTAAATGTAATACATATTTCAATTATAAAATAACATTAATGCTGTAAATATTCCTTTTAAATTAATGATGACACAGTTTTCCTTGTCACACAAGTGGTGTATTGTTTTTGCCTGGTGTGCTTCACATAGGTGGTTCGTTAGCAGACTTAAATGAAATATATGCTCTTGATTGCACTTGTTCTTGCCACAGTCATTAATTTAATGAATTATAATGATTTAAGCTTTCAAATAATGAAATTGGCTTATATAAGCCTGTTGTTTTAAATTTTAGTCGTTGTGTCTCTGAAACTTATCAGTGCTTGGAAGTTTCACATTAATTTTAATAGTTTCTTAGGATTAATAGTCGAGACCCGTTTAAATTATACAGGGCTCCTTAGAAGGACTTAATTAGTGGAAAAATGGGTATCTCCCTACCTACTTACTTGGCAATATGTAAACGTAATATAAAATTTCAAAAGAATCAATAGTTTCTAGAAATCGTATTATATTACTCAGTTTTTGAGAATTTCATCAGACCACCACCACATTCCAAATGAATCATACTTTGACCGTTTTCACTGTTATGTAGGTACGGCTCCGTTATGCATTTTGTACATTTTATAATTTCGTTAAAGTCATCTTTCGTAATTTTCACATTATTATTTATTTAATCATCTCTTTTTATTAGTTTTTTAGTTTAGTTAAGAAAAATATTATTTAAAAGATTTTTCCCGCTAAGTCACACGGAGCTCAACGTCGCGTCGCATTTACTAGACCGGGGATCAAACCCACACATTGATATTTATAGTCAGATCAGGTTAGGCAGTTGAGGACTGTTCCATTGGGCTACGATGCCTCTCATTACGGTCAATACCAATTAGAACTGTTATTCGTAATGCACCTAATCATATACTCAGACGTAGCTGTCCGCCCACCGCCCACGTGACAGTGTGTTTGATTGGCCGCGCTAACCTCGACAACTACAGGTTTGTTTTAAGTTAGATAGTCCATTAATCGAGGAAGGTTATACTACCATGGACCACGGGGATGAAACCACAGAACGAGTAGAATATAATAATAGTGATGGTGAGAAGCTTACTGTAACTATTGGTTACAGTTCTATTTAAAAGTTTTCCTTTTAGCTATAGGTTTACTTTTATTGCATATAAAAGTGAACGGATTGTGATTTTAACATAATTATCATTTTTATATTACGTTGCTTTTTAGGGTTTCGTACTTTTAGAAAAAAGAAAAAATAAGATCTCTCTGTTGTCCGTCTGTCTGTCTGTCAAGACCCTTTATCTCAGGATCGCTTAGAGATATCTTATATTAGATTAGGTTGAAATTCAAACCATATACTCTACATATAGATTATATTTACTTATTATATACTATATTTACCTAGGAAAAAGATATGGCCGTTTTTATAGCAAAAAAACGCGTATTTCGACACTAAAAAGGGAATTCGAACTCGTGCCCACATGGGCATCCTGAGTTGTTATCGACGTAAATTGTTTTTAAATAACGTCTTATCTGTAAAGTGGCATGTGGCATACAGATATTATCATTTCTTTTGTTCCATTGTGCGATTGTTTCTTAAAGAGAGATAAAACAAACATACGATTTCAATCGCGAAACCATTTTCTTGATGATCAAATTATAAACGACAGTTGTATGTGTATTAAAAGTATAGCTTCTGTTGTATATTATAATAGAATAGACAATACATTGTATCCTCCGCTTCCCCCCAACTTTGAAATTGCGTGTTCTGTGGCGGTGTTCTATTACTTATATAATAGCAAACTTGAAATCAACCTGAAAAATGATCATTTTGAATTTCAAGCAATGCGCGGTGTGAGTTTCGTTCTTTTAACACACAATGCCTCCAGAATTTGGGAGCGGAAGTGTCTTAATAGGAATAGAGTGTCTTAACACTAGGATCCCAAGCTCCCTCTGGCACGAGAAGAATAGAGCGTGAAGCAAAAAAAAAACGAACGTTTTAATATGCTATTCCACACTAAAGATGAATATAAAGAATCTTTTAGCTCAGCCTTTGATGTCAATGTAGTAGGGTACGTGAAGACAATTGTGGCGAAGCATTAAGTCCGTTTTGGTATGAACGTGTTTATTTATGTTATAAAGAAACTAAAACATTAAAGTTGCATTCCTCTATCCCAGATGTGCGAGAACACGTGTTGTAAAGTTATTCTTTACTAATATGATGCTTTTATTACTTGGTTCAGCTTTATTCTATGGTTTTTACTTTTAACTCATTTTTGACTTTTAATAATGCATTGTCAATTCTTAGTTTTGGTAATTTCTCTTCCTAAACGTGGCACTTTGCTTCGTTACTAGAGCTCGACCTTAACATGAAAATATTAAATGTTTCATTTTCTCAAGTGGGAATCAAATTCATAACCTATCGCGTTTACAGTTGAACGCGTTTTCTCTTGCGCCACGACTGATCTCATGGTGCACTCTGGTAGACTAATCGCGGCGTTGAGTTCCGCCATTTAACATACAATACACTTATTTACGTACTTACTCTACTTTATTCTTGTGCATACTTTGTATTTGACGTTGCTTTGTTTCATTCTTTATTTATCTATATACGTATTCGGAATATTTGCCACTTTTAGGCGTTAATTGGAATTGATTGTGACAGTTATGTTTGATGCATACCTATTAAGAAATCTTCAACGTTTTATATCAAGTATGAAAAAAGGATGGATTCACATGTTCTACATTAAATTTGTCTGTTTTGTAGAAATAAGACTCAACTGGCGCGCTCGGAACGCCATAATAAAAAGAACAGAATATAAATAAGAGACATTTGATTTTAGTAGGATTGTTCTGAAAAGAGTAGAGTCGAGTGTCCAATAAGATAAGGCAAAATATTTTGTCATTGAAATTCATCATTCCCAGGGTATATTACTCTAACTAGGTAATATATAGTGCATTATTTTAAATGTAGGTTTATTTAAGGACTCGGCTAAAATCTCTTGATTATTATTGTAACATAATCGTATTTTGTAAGATACGAGTGTATACGTACTTTATCTTTTAAATACAAAATGTACTAAACACAATAGGAGTTAGGTTACTTTACGCGAGCACACTGTAAACCTGTATCAACTGCTGACGTATTAGGCATCATAGTAGTTATAATTTACATCTCCGTGCACTTCCCGCTCTTGGTATGATAAGTTATTAACCCAGTATCCTGTCCTATCTTTCACTTTCAGTCTATTTGGAGACAGTTGTGTTGAATGGCGCAACTCAACGTCGCTTCTATCCAACACAGAGAGACGAAACATGCGTGCGACTGTAAACACGACATGTGGATTTCACTTTCCATTCCAGAAAAAAAAAATATTTTCATAACGTCACTGTGGTAACAAGGCAAGCGTAGCGTTGAGTTCCGCCACTGAGCACGCATTGCCTCGAGATTTTGTCGGAAAGTAACTGAAGTGTTTTAATTGGAGTAAGGGGTTTCCTCTGCACACTCTGCTATGTGCGAGATACCATGTGAAGCTTAAAAAATCATGCAATAAGACGCTTCTTCTTATTCGAAGGATAAAGAGCGCGCTACGCGTTGAGCGTAGAATTGAGCTTACTATAAAATTAGACAAATGGTAGTCACCTGTTATAAAAATAAACATAAATAACCGGTTTTTTATATAAATTTATTATACAAATGTATCTTGTAATAATTTTACAAAAGCTTTGGAGGATAGAACATGAGAGGTGCGTTTCCGTTCGTCTGACACATTCGAGATAAGGTGTCTGGTGAACATTTTTGTTTTTATTTTTAACGTCCAAAATGGAAGTAGATATCTCTTTTCTGTTTAAAATATATTTATATTTTGCGTATTTTGTAAGCCTTAGTGTAGAAAAGTGTGTTTTATAAATTTTAATAGTAGGTATAGTTTCTCTTTAGCTATATTTTGAAATAATGAATATTTTGTGTCAAAACACTACGTCCTCGACTTTGTATTTACTTTATGTACACTGTGCACATGAGCATGTCCTATATAATAGAATTAATTTTTATTTTATATAATTAAACGTAAGGTACACACTACGGCGTTATTGTAACAGTTTAGATTTGTTTACTAATAATTTACATACTACAGTCAACCTACTAGTCACGTCGTTTAAACGAACTATGACTTGTTATGACTTCAAATTACGTTATTTAACCATGTGATAAATTTGTCATGACATTTTTACTTGTTGAGATATGTTTACATTAATAACATCTCAGTACCCCGCTGTGGTCACACAGACAAAGCGCGGCGTTGAGTTCTGTTATTCAACACGTTCTTCTGCCTAAACTATAAGCTACATAATATATTTGGAAATATATAATAGGCATGAAGTGTTAAATTGAAAATTAAATATTATGAAAAATAAAGCTTTTTATTAAATAAAAATTTAAGTTGAATACTTTGAAATGATATAATTGTATCTGTCAACGCCCTCGTAAAAATGCACGCAGATGCTAATATAGAATTGGGCTACTACATCGGTATTATTAGATCCCGAATGGCGATAGAACGCCTCCATTTACGATGTTTGATAGTTGTAATGCATGGACGAGTAGGTATATTTGAGCCGGGTTGTCTGTTAAGTAGGTTTAATTCTTGCTCTGGTAACGATGCACAGCGCGGCGTTAAGTTCCGACACTGAAGACGGAACTTTCTAGAAATCCTCCAGAATTCGGCGGAGAATGAAATGGAAGTGTCTCGATGGCAACAGGTCCCCAAGTTTCATTTGCCTTCCTATGCGTATAATAATAATAATATATTAAACGTACTTGTGCTTTACAAGTCTACATATCTTTATTTGTCGATACTGATGTTTGCGGTTAACCTCAGAATATAGTGTTCACACTTTCCAATCCTATATTAATGCAGTTGTAACTTAAGCTCTATAGGTAGGGTATACTCTAATGTATAAAGAACACCCATTTTATTTGAAAGTGGACACATTTATGATTGTATTTAAATCCGGTTTAAATATGTTTTATAATAAAAACTCTTAACCACGACAGCCTCAATTACCTAATAACTAATGTAACATAAGAACTCATGTACTGATATTTTGTACTTTCTACTCTACGCCGCAAAACAGAGAGGCTCGTATTCTTACTGCTTACACTGTTATATACGAAAGATACAATAACATTTAGTCAACATAATCTCAAATACTTTAAAACGACAGTTATATTTAGTTTTAATCATCCCGTAAAGAACTTTAGTGTATAGGTCAACTATTTATGGTGAAATAAACAGTTTTAGCGGCCGTTCACATTAAATTTAAAAGGACTGATTTTATTGCGCCTTGTTCCCGCCACGTGTGTTATATTAGGGTGCTGACCTTTGAGGAAGTGGAGTTAGTACAATAATTGTGTAGTATATTTATTTCATGATTCGTTTTTACCTACATCATCGCTCGCGTGGTTAGTTGAAAACCATTAAATGTGGTGTGTGAGCACACTGCGGATAAACCCAACTATTATCATCAAGTTTGACCTCACAAACCCCACATCCTCGCCAAAGAAAACAGATATATTCCTAGAATGATCTACTAACCTCACCTCATCTACTAACTCATAACACTTGAAGTCCCAAACCCACCACACCAGAGGGTGAGTCAGCTCATTTTGCAAGTATCCAAGGTAGTACGCGAGGCAATTATGAAATTGTTGGCGGTAGTTTGATATAATAAGTGACAGTCGGATGACTCGGGACTACTGCAAAGTGTTTCACTCTTTAGTTTTATAATATTAGCAGATATCACAAAATGACTCATAAGTATCACCTACAGAGGTGGTTTTAAAGTCTTTAATTTTATCAAGCTAGCGCCTATATTTAAACGCTTGACTATGAATATGAATTTTGTGTTGGATAGTCCATTTATTGAGAAGGAATAAGATAGGCTATATTATATCACGTTAATTATTCCAACATCGGCGGAAAAATGGGGGGAGGGAATAGCAGATATGTGCCCACGTCAGAATTTTAACTAACAAAAAATTAAGCCCGAAAAATTAAAACAGAAAAAGATGACTTTGAAACTAAATTGAAGGCCTCCTCCAGACAATACCTCTAGATATGCCAATGCGTTCCAATATAATAAACTAGTCATTTCCTTTTGAATGCGCGGGCGAAACCGAACCCACAACCGTCGCGTTACAGTCCCTTGCGCTCCTGCGCCACGACGCCCTTTACTTTAATATATATAATACAATTAATTACAACTTTTGTATGTATTCTTTGTGTCTTGTTACAGTGAACTGAAAAAGTTATCAGAGGAAAGCTTGACGCGCCAGCCGGAGGAGGTGTTCGACATCATCTGCAAACTAGGCGAGGGTTCCTATGGCAGCGTATATAAGGTGACAATTTATTATATCATTTATTTTGAAAGTATCAAAAGTTTTAACAAGGGTCTGCTGCTTAATTTTGAACCTTTTTCACAATGTTAAATAACATATTATATGATACACATACATTTCTTGAAGTGTCCTAAAACATTTACAGCGTGGCCCATTAAGACGATAAGAAATACTGAGCCAAATTTAATTATTTTTTATAGGAATAAATGGTATTATTTTAAATCAAACAAAAATAATCGTTGTACATACATAAAAAATATACCAACCCAATAGAGAAACTCCTTTTTTATGTCGGTTTAAAATAAAGTCAAATTCAATATACATTCTATAGGTTTACATGATGCGAATAATTTAAAAATTGCGATTTAACTTGTAATATTTTAAATTAAATAGGTCAAAAATTCAATTAATTTCTTTGTGCTTAATTAATTTTAACATATGGTGTATGTATAAGATGTCAGCACTGTTCTTCACCGTTATAAGCACAAAGTATGTAGGGCATTGAGTATTAACGATCATCGTTTTGTATCGGATTAACCTAATTGATCTTTGGCATGTACTTCGAAAATTATGTTATTTTTCTTAGTATTTTAGCGTATTTTCTTAGTATTAATAGTAATTTAAGAAGACGTGAGTACAAATCCCGTTTAACCTAGTGACAATTACATTGCGGAATTTAAATAATTGCCACAAAGCAATAAATAAATTTAGTAATAATCGCCAAAAGAACAATCCTTAAGAATTAAATAATAAAATCATTGCGTTTTTAAAACATATTTGATGTAATTAGCTATTGATAAAAATTTCCAATATCGCAGATTAGAGTGTAAACCTGCTAACAGCCTATTAGGGAAATTATCAGGATAGACAAAACATGTTTTTAAAGAAAGGCGAGTGTATATTATCAGAATTCCGAAAAGCATTGTAAATTATGTGAATTATTAGGATGAATTTTACTATTTTTCAGGCACTACACAAAGAGAGCGGGCAGGTGCTCGCGATCAAGCAAGTCCCGGTGGACACGGACCTGCAGGAGATCATCAAGGAGATATCTATAATGCAGCAGTGTGACAGCCCCTATGTAGTCAAATACTACGGGAGTTACTTCAAAAATACTGACTTGTGGGTAAGGCGGTCATTTCTATCATTATTCATTATCGCATGAATCGAAATAAAAATTCTTAAAAAATGAATTATAACATATTATAATTATAGTAAGCTACCATAGAAACAAAGGAAACGCTTAAACGTGTACATATAATATATCAATATCAAATTAAAATTATTGCTTTCCAAATATTAATATTCCGAATCAAAAATTGCATTGCATGTTGGTAACACATATAAAGCGTAGGTTGAATTATACACAAACTTATACATTAAAATCATAATCATAATAAAGAATGCTTTAGAATTTATTGAATGAGTTATCCCTCAGGCACTTAGAATGTGTCATGTGTCATACATCACACTTAGTTTTACCATTAGACGGCGAGGTTGAAGTCCTTGAGGCTTGTCACATTTATTTAAAAATGTAAATAAAAATAACATCAATAAATAAATATATAAAATAAATAAGATAAGAAAAACAAATATCTAATAATATTACTTAAATACCTTATTTGTTACAGATAGTAATGGAATACTGCGGCGCCGGCTCCGTGTCGGATATAATGCGTCTGAGAAAGAAGACGTTATCAGAGGACGAAATAGCCACAATACTATGCGACACGCTCAAAGGTCTAGAGTACTTGCATCGGAGGAGGAAGATACACAGAGACATTAAGGCTGGAAACATATTACTGAATACTGAGGGACATGCGAAGCTGGCTGACTTTGGCGTGGCTGGCCAGTTGACTGTAAGTTTTTTTTAATTATGGTTTTGAAAAGATAATCAATTATTTTTTATTTATCTTTACTTATAACATACGGTCCACGAGCCTCTCTGGAGTTAGGCTTTCTGAACTTTTGGGTAAATTGTTCACTTGGGAAGAAAATAATCTAAAGTAAGAAAAATCCTAAAATCATATCTCCACGCTCAGCCAGCCATCTACAGCTAACTTCGGGGCGGCCACCACCCGTTGATCGTACTGTAATTCTCATAAATATGATATGAAGTGAGTGAGATTAGACGCACAATTTACTGTTGAATAATAAATTACACATATGTTGATAGATTTTTTTTAACTTCACGATGATTTTACAAAATAAGTAATGTGTTACTTTTCATAGGACACAATGGCAAAACGTAACACAGTAATCGGCACGCCGTTTTGGATGGCGCCGGAAGTGATACAAGAGATAGGCTACGACTGTGTAGCGGACATATGGTCTTTAGGAATAACCGCGTTGGAGATGGCAGAAGGGAAACCGCCTTACGGTGACATACATCCGATGAGAGCCATATTCATGATACCCACCAAACCGCCGCCGTCTTTTAGGTGAGGGATTGTGTAATTATCATGTTTTTGTGATGCACTTATTATACGCTTATCTTTTACTTATATATTATATTGTATTTCTGCTTGTTAAAAATTATCCATATATTGCCTAGTAATATATATTATAGACTAAGACTAATAAATGTCGATCGGGATTCTAACTCATAATCATTGAACTTATTAACGTACCAAACAAGATTATATTAGAATTTTATTATAGAATTAAAAGAACATTCCAAATGTAAAAATCAAGTCCATGTAATATTTGTTCATGCATTTCCTGCATCAAATATTATTATGATGGTTTTGCGCTTTAAGGGATAGACCAGGTTAATCTAATATTATATTTATATATATAATACAGTGTCTTAACATTAGGTTCCCTCTGCTTACCGTGCTATATGCGGGATACAGCTTAAACCTAAAAACAATATATGTATATTAATATTAGCGTAATTAATAGATTTAATGTTATATTTACAGACAACCAGATCAATGGTCCCCAGAATTCATAGATTTTGTCAGTCAATGTCTTATAAAGAATCCTGAAGAGAGGGCTACCGCTGAATACTTGTTGAACCATGAGTTTATAGGTGATGTATATACTTTTATAACAATAGTTATAATTATATTTAATACTTAAAGTATATAATATAATTGTTGTTTTTTATTAACTAATTTGTTTTGGTAACCCACCAATGCAAGCTTCAGTCTCTTTCCCGTATATACCATGATAGGCAGAGGGAACCTACTGTTAAGACATGCCGGTTCCCACTTTCTGATCAATTCTCGAGACATTATGAACACAATGCTTCGTTTTTTCTTATTGCCAGAGCGAGAAAATAAAAATAATAATAAAAAAAAAATCCCTAGTCGGAGTCGACCATCGCATTTACAGTACACTCATAATATTACATATATAAAGAATATTTTATTTTTAAATTACAGGTAACGCTAAACAAGCCAGCATATTAAGTGCAATGATAGCGGAAGCGAGGGAGATAAGAGAGAGTCAAGCATTTAGAGCGTTAGCAGCTGCTAAAGCACAGGCGCGTTTTTTTTTAATAAGTATTTTTTCTTGTATGGTACATAAATTTTTGTACACTTAGATAAATTGACTATCCAACAGACAGAAAGATTGTTTTTAAATGAACTAGTAGCTCCGGAGAAGACACGTATAACTAAACAAACTCTTCAGCTATGTAATATTAGTATAGATTTTTATAGCATAACAAATTACTTAATTGTAGAACGCAGCAGGAATACCAGTACCCAGCGAGATAGCTGCCGGAGACTACAACGAGGCCACCATGAAGGCGGACGCCACGCTGGTTCCGCGCGACGCCAGCCTCGACCTCGCGGCCGACCTCGGCACCATGGTCATCAACGACCACGACCTGGCCACCATGAAACGTGAGTACACGACTATTGAGTCATGGCGGTCATAGATGTTAATGAGCGTCTTGAACGGTCAGTCGCACATTGAACGAAAAGTATCCAATGGTCAAAAACTGGGAGACAAATTACTAACTATATATAGTTAAAAAAAAAACTAAATTAAAAAAATATATTAGCTTTATGCTGTATCCTGCACACAGCATGATAGGCAGAGGCAACCTAGAGTTAAGACGCTCCGTTGCCCAGTTTTCGCCGAATTCTGGAGGCATTGCATGTAGAGTGGCTCATTCAAGCTGCGAAAAAACAATAAAAAACGCGCGTTTCTACACGAAGTGATACAAGTGCTATAGAATATTCCCGGAGCTATATATTGTAAAAGCCTAAAGTCGATTGGTTTTCTAGTAACTTCTGAAGATTTTTTATAAAATTAAACTCTAAGAAGATTGAAGATTTTATGTACTACAAGGTTTCTATATTTTTTGCATATTTATGCCTAAGGTTACCTGTAAGAACTAATAGTGATAAATAAGGTCGCCTTTTCATGCTACATTTATAATCTTAAAAAATTATTGTTCTTTTCTATTTTTATTGTGTGTATACAATAAGGATTTTATCTATCACTCTATCACTGAAGAGTTCCAATATTCAGGTCCTGGCTCCATCATCACACCAGCTCGTTGACATTATTTAATACCATAATATTGTATTTTTATCTAAGCTACGTATAATTACCAGATTACAATTATTAGAAGTGGTTCAAATTCTGATTCTTATATTTTATTACATAGTTATACCTTTTCTTTGTTTACATTCAGTTTCATAGCATCTCGACTTAATAAAAGAGCGTTAAAAATATAAAAGTTGTTGGAATTATACCAAAGTGTTATTGTATTCCAGGTCACGACACAGACCCAATGGACACTAACAGGCCAAAATACAGGCCGTTGTTTTTAGAACATTTCGAGAAAAAAGAAGTCAACCATCTTGCATTGCCCTCTAACGGAACTCTCGGGGAACTACATTTAGATCACAGGTATATCACAGGATCACAGATTACGCTACAGTACGATCGACGAGTCAAGGCCGCTTGAGATTTATTTATTATTTATTCCATATTTTTTTATCCTGTAACTGGAATATTTACAGCTTAATACGCTTTATTTATTAATATCGTTTTTAAAGTTACTTATTTATTAATAACACATATTCCAGGATATCAACAGAACCAGACGATATCCAACTAAACTCAATCCCACAGCTGGGTCTTAATCCCCCAATGGGCGCGAGCGTGGGCGTGGGCGTGTCAACGGGAACAATGGCGGCCGACAACTTCGAATTCGTAAGTCAACTACACATCGTCACACTGCTCGCGCTCGCACGTAAGTCACTGGTGTAACTGGTGGTTTACTAACGGTGGTTTAATTATGAGGCTAACTGGTGGTTTAAGTGTAAAACTAACATTGGTTTAACTGTGCGGCTAACCGGAGGTAAATTGGTAGTTAAACTGCTGGACTACTAACTTCTAACAGATACATACATACATAATATATAACCTAAATAATAACTAACAAACTATTTTGCTTAATTTTTTATTCATTTTTAAGTTTAAAAGTTGTTTTATTTTCTAAATAAGATATCTCGAGATGGCTATATTTAAGCCGATGCTGGCTACATATCCGTCCAGGGTATCATATTAATTTGTCTTGATCTCTTCTACATCGCCTTCATTGGAATTGGTCGAACTACCAATTACCATTCACTATTATGTTTTAGTCATTATTACAAAACAGTTTAGATCTACATTTATTTTAGAAATGTTGCGGATGTAACGTTTCAGATCCGGATACGGACATATATGTATATAGAAAATAACACTGTATCTCTTTCGGTTACGGATATGAACTATTTCGGATTATTACCTATTAAAATTGATTATAGATGTAAGGTCACTCATATAAAGGTAACTCATATAAATTGAATGAAGGTTTATTTGGGTTACTACTACATATGTATATTGATGTGTATGTATATTGATGGCTGTCCACGCAGCTGACGTTCCTCCCGGAGAGCGAGCTGGAGGCGCGCATGGCCCGCCTGGACGCGGAGATGGAGGCCGACATCGAGCGCCTGCACGCGCGCTACGAGCGCAAGCGCCGCCCCATCCTCGACGCCATCACGCTCAAGCGGCAGCGCCAGCAGAATTTCTGAGTGCAGGTCGGCCTTTTAAATAACAAACCCAAAACAATATGTTTTATATTTATAACCAGAGCGAAAATTGAATAAATTAAATGAAATCAACTTCACGCTGTATCCCACACACGGCAGGGCAGGCAGAGGAAACATAGTATTAGGTCATTCCGTTTCCTACTTTCCGCCGAATTCTGGAGGTATTACGTGTTGAGTGGCGGAATTCAGCGCCGTGCTTTACCTCAAAATTCAAATTAAAATAAAAATTCAAACTCCAGAGCGAAGAAATGAAAATATTTTAATTTATATAAATTTATAAATATTTCATTTCCTCGACTGGGAATCGAACCGACCACCTTTCACGTTTACAGTCACACTTTGTGCCCCTGCGCTACGACTGGCCTCAAATATTTTGATGTCTAATAAAATTATTTCATCAGGTTGGAATTCAACTTACTATACAGGGTGGAATTGTCAGCGCCACTTTAAATGAAACCACAGTTTTAACTACTCTATAAAAGCCTAATATAATTCGGAAAAAAAATAATTCTCAAAAATGAAAAAGTTTTTTTTTCAAACAAAATAAATAATAAAATTATCGTTTTAAAATAAAACGCCATTTGTAAAGTATAACATAGGCACGCACACACTTACCTGTCAAAGCGGCAACGTCGCAAACGTATGTGTGCGTGACACGAAATACAGGTATGGATAAAAATCGTGAAATGAAAAAAAAATCCTACGTCCAAACCGTTGAGGTACCTTGATTATTTTTTTTAATTCTGGGTTTGAAATATTTTACCCTATATGCAGTTTCAGTAAAAGAAGCGCAGCCTCTTCCACCCTGTATATTGTAATCCAACAGAATGTCCGTTGCACCGCGACGGTCTTACTTGACAATGTTATTTATATTGTTATTACTATTTATTTCTTGAAATAAACTATTTCTTTTTTTTTTCAGATTCTGTGGCGAATTAGCTGTATTTTATAACAGACTTAAAAGTGATGGCGAAACAAATGTACTGTACGTACAACTAAATCACATGATCCTATGACAACAGTTGTCGAACAGGTACACCGCATAAATGATATAAGAGTGATAAATTAAAAATATCATATACGCTTTCTTTATTTGTTGATAATTTAACACATTTATTGTAACTGATGTAATAATAATTACTATCAATTTTTTCTTTCTTTTACAAACAACAATATTTTGTATGTAAAAATGTATTCCAAAATAATACAAATACAATGGCGGAACATGACATTTTTGAAGTAAGTTACAGTTTTTGAAAAATTTTACCTCTAATTTTAATCGGCCTAATATTTTTGATGTTTAATATTATCGGCTCTAAATTACGGCTTTTTAGCCTATTGGCTTGGTGCTTTATTCCAATTTAGATTGGCATGGCGGGTAAAGATCGGATATTTTTTAAAATTTTGCTATGTTGTAAATTAGAGGTGCCAAAATCAGCATCAATCCTTTGTTCCTAGACGACATTTTTTTCAGCCAAATTTTAGAAAAAATCTCAAAAAAAGTTGCATTTCGCCCAAAAATATTGCAATTTGTTAGCAATGGATTGTAGTGATATAAGATTGTTGTAGTAATATAGTGTAGTTGATTCGTACGTAATATGAGACATACATATCTATATTTAAACGGCCTTCGTATCCGTTGGGGCTTATAAACAATATATTTATTTTCATTTATTTTGATGCCTTGAAAGGGAAGATATTTTTGTTGGTAATTATTGTTTGTGTGTCTTTTCTTATTTCCTTAGCCATAAACTAACGATAACAATGCCCAGCGGATATACAATAGAAAGATTTTTGTATGTAGTATATTGAAATAAATACATGACAATATTATTAAATTATATATAAAGTAGATATTTTCATTTTCATACTTATTGTCTTATTTATGTTTTTTATGTAAAGAAAAATACGTAATTTTTTTATTTACATTTTTTCTTTTGTCTGTGGTAGATATATTTTTTATTTTCTTTCTTAGTTTAATTTTAGTTCCTTCTTTAGATCTCAGACGTGTCATCGGGATACTTGTATTATATTTCAATATTAGATTATGTAGAAATGATAATGATTTATTACGATGCATGATAAACTTTGTAAATAAACATTTTTTAATAAATGGTAAATCATTTGTTCGTGAATGAATGAACGTAATCATTCATTGCCAATTGCTTAATTTAAAAGTAAATTGAGTCTTAGTAGCGGGTTGTGAGATTCATCAATTCTAAATGTATGCGTCATACATAGCATATCGTTAATTAACATTTTATTAATAATAATTATAACAATTCTCTTCTTTATGACTAATAAAGTCTTTTTGTTCTTGTCTGCGATCTTCCTAATCATTTTCATTTTTTTATTTTCTCTGATATATGCTATGATGACCTTTCATACACTTAATATATATTGTATTAAACAAACGATTATATATTTTACCAGTATAGATTTAAGGCGTCCTGTAGTAAGAAAAATATAATATGACCAAATTGTGAACAGTTTGTTGTATGGTGATGACGTATTGATAGAAAAAAATACACTGGATAACATTTTCTAATATATGTATAATATATATATATTGTGTTTTTTAAGCAAATTTATATATATGTTAATATATTTCTTTGCTTTATTTCATATAAACTCATGACCGCAGATAAATAATATTTCTAATAATACGTTATTAACCGTCTACATTGTAAAGAATGTATTTTATTAGAAAAAAAAAGAAAATTCGAAATATAAAGAGTTACAAATTTAGAAGTGCCATTAATTAAAGTATTTTCGTACATTCAAGCAATAGATTTTAATATTAATAAATGATTATTGATATTGTAAGTGGAGTGATTTTTTTGGAGTGCCATTTTGGTGTCATTTTGCAATTTTTTAAGCTTAATTTTTTGGTTAAAAGATGTTTTTGCTGTTTTGAGTAATATTGCTTAATAATAATAATAATAAATGGTCAGCAGAATGTATAATGGGTAATTATTAAGTTCTTTAATTGATATGTTGTATTTTTTTATTATTTAGTTATCTTATATATACATCGAATTATATATGAAATATTTTTTTGTTTATTTGTATTATTGTTTTTTAATGAAATTTGTCGATGTCGACAAAACAAATGAAGTTTATTTCGTCTTTATGAAGCATATATTAATGTTGTTTAAAGATTTACATTTTCCGTAACTTTAAATATAAATTAAAAATGAAATATAATCTATAAATACATACGGTAAGACATTCTGCTGATCTTTCAATTGGTCTAAACATACGTCGTATAAAATAGTGAGGGGGAAGATTTTCTGTAAATTGTACAGGGTATGTAAAGCTGAAAGCAAATGTTTGCTGCGACCGTTGCTTTGAAATCTTTTTTTTTTGCTTCACGCTGTATCCCGCACATAGTAGGGTAGACAGACACTCCGTTCCCTTCTTTTTTCTATTTTCCGCTGGTATTTCGTGTCGAGTGGCAGTCTATACCTCAATATTTTGAATTAATGTAATCTGAACAATCAAAACAAAATCTTACCTAAAACCCAAAATCTTTATAAACATTTACAAAACCTTAAAACCAATACTTTAACTTGATTTTGACTCATACGAAAAAAAAAACTTAATAAGAGAAAGTGCTATGAATAAATGTAATGCCGTGACGGCATTATAATTAGCGTCATCGTACTTTCATACTATTGCGATCTGCGTGAGAGGAACGAGTACATGTGAATTTAGAGCTTGTTTAGAGCGTGCAAAGAAAATACATAAGAAAACACTGATAATGGGGACAGTCGCCAGTCGTGACGGCCAGGTGCCGCTCGACTGGTTTTGGTTTCAATTCCCGCTCGAAGAAATGAAATATTTAATATTTTAATTTCCTCGCCCTGGTAATGAGGCAAAGCGTGACGCCGCCACTCCACACGGCATAATTCGGCAGAAAATGGACAACAGATGTATCTTAATGGGAACGGAGTGTCTTAACCTAGGTTCCTAGGTTCCCTCTACCGAACATGTTATGGACGGTAGATAGCGTGAACACTGTAGTTCGAAAGTGTAAATTTCAATTCGTAATCATCAAATATTCTCTCTGAAATTTTTTAGTGACTACGTATAGTCAGTTAATGTTCATATTTTAAAAATATTAATAAAATAATACGTTAGTAACGTGCAGCAGCGGTCGATTCCGTAGCGACGCCTAAAAACTAGCGAAAATTAAGAATGTTCTGTATAGCTTTGAAAAGCCTATCAGAGTTCTGGGCTCCAATATCCCCACTATAGTAAGACAAAATGTTTCTTGTATAAATTTGTTATTTACCCACTTTCCGTCGAATTTTATATCGTGAAAATATAAATATGAAATATTTCATTTCCTCGAGTGGGAATCGAACCCGCACCTGTCGTGTTTACACTGCGCCGCGACTGGCCTTAGTGGCCTTAGTGGCCTTATTAGGTGTCGCTACGTTTACTTATTTTTGTACAAAGAAAGAGGAATTCGGTGTAAATGTGGCATGAGCTTATATAAGTAGGTTTGCATTATTGCACAGTAATTGTTATATCGACCTATAATTTACTGTGATTTAGAATTTTTTCTCCTCGGTGTTTACAAATAAAAGGAAATAACTATGTTTAAATTTTAACTACTACGTAAAAAGCCTGCTATATCCTGCTAGCTCTTTCGCCTCGTCCACTGTCATCAACCTCTTCAAACATCCGGGGGGTCCTCATGCTAATGCTCATGCACGTCAAAACGTGATCTCCTTCCGGTATCTTTGATACTGTGTTTTCGAAGGTCAACCGAGGTTTTGTGTGTTATTATTTTTTGTGTAGCTTGATGGACTAAAGAATATTCTAATGTTGAAAATGTCAGTATGAGGACTTGAGTAGCCGTTGTCGAACGTCGAATAAAAATTAATTAGATATTAATTTTTATTCGACATTTAGATTTCTTTATTCATAACAAAAAAATAAATATTAAAAAATAAATTATAGGTCGATAGCTAAAGCATTTTCGTAGAGTGTGTACAGTACGGATTACTTTCACCAGTTCATTTTATTTTACTGTACAAAATTTGTTTTATTTATCTAAATAAAATAGATTTCTTTTTACAAAGAAAATATGTAAAATTTCATATAAAATGTTCAATTAAATCCTAAATGTCGAACTCAGAAATGACAATTAATTTTAAACAACATTAAATATTTCATATATTTTTATTAATTTAATGTTAGTTTAACGTTAAATGACATATTTGAGAGAGAATGTAAATCAGTTTGTTATAGGAACAGATCTGACAGCTATAGTATGTTTTTTATTATTATTTTTTGTTTCTCTTATGCTGTTTACTAAGAACATAAGTGGTAGAGAGTGGAAGTCGTGACTTCAAATTCAACGGTAAAAAAATAATATTCGTAATAATTAATTAAATACTCTTTTTCTTCTATCGATGTTATAAAGATCTCTTAGAAAATAAAGATTAAGGATTTTTTAATTTCTCATCCCGTCAGATCTTTTCCTACCAACTATTATATAATAAATATATATATGTTTGTATATTAAAAAAATGTGTATATATAAATCCGTACAAAGCCTCGAGTGCCGTACTACAATATGTAGAAAGGAAACTATAGTTGTTGATTTCCCGTGACTGTACACGCGATTATACTTTTGTGACGATTTCATAATTTAAAATTGTGACATCTTTCCCATGTTCATAAAATACCACCGACAGTAACGCGACCATTGTGGGTTCGATTCCTACTCGGGGAAATGAATTAATAATTTCCTCGCTTTGGTAACAAGACAAAGTGCGCCGTTGAGTTTCGACACTCAACACGCAATGTCTCAAAATTTGGGCCGAGGACGGAGTGTCTTAGCTCTATTTATATATAAAATATGATGTTGCAACAGCAAAATTTTCGTCACTAAAATGTAATCGCGTGTCTAAATAAGTGTTTATATATAATTCATTTTATAGTACAAGTGCACTTTTTCGTAGCAGTATCAAATTGTTATAGTAAGCCTTATATTTTTGGATGATGACTCACAAATGAAGTAAAAAAATATAAATCATACAAACATTTCATTTAGAAACCTTTTATTTCGAGTATTTTTTAATTTTTATATACAACTTAGGCTTAGAGTCGATTATAGATGAGTGATATAGATTGTTTTGACAATCGTCTCTTAGACTATACAGAATACGTATATCGACTAGTTTTATTTGTGCTGAATTTCTACAATAAAATAAACATTCCGATTAAATACAATATATTTAAATATTAACTCGCAAACAGGGATGTTGTTTTAATTATCTGCGCTATTTTATTAAAGAACATTAAATTATCTAAAGATAGTTGTCATAGTTGATTGAAAAAAGAAATGGTATTATTAATAATAAATTTAAATCGAATTACACAGAACATTTATAGCGCATTACAATTGATATAGAAACGCAGGTTATTATAAGTTTGAGATAAAATTAATAGTCGCATAATTTAATAATTTTAAATTGAAAAATTACTTAAAGTATAATAATCTTAATAAATAGATAAAAAAAACATAAAATGACATGTGACCACAAAATCTTACAAATATCGTTCTGAATTGAACCGGCTTAGTAGTCAATACTTAAAATTCATTTGGAAGCATAATATTTTTATATACCGTGTAAGAAAAATAAAGTAATATATTTATATACTTGAGGAACATTTATACACTGCCAAGTTTGACGTTTTCAAGTTAAAATTATTAAAAAGTATAGTAAAGCGACAAAAATCCAGTATAAAGATGTCTTTTATCAACACGTAATCGATTAAGAGTCGCAGGTTCAAATCCCGCAGAATTAAAAGTTTCATGTAGACATAGGTTTTGTTTAGAATTCTTAAATCTAATATTCTAAAGAGTATTTTCAATAATTAACATTGATAGTTTGAACAATTACTTTATAACGAGTGTCTTATTTATATATTTCAATACATTTCATACTTTACAATATACATAATATTCAGAAAAAAATATAAATAGTTACATAAAATCTAGACATTTCAAATCACACTTATTTTTATTTATGGAACAAATAATGTGATGTTGAATTAACGCACGTAAAGTTAACGCAACGTTAAGTTCCGCCAGTTCGCACGCAATATCTTTAAAAAGGTTACAAAGTCGAGAATGGAGTGTTTTCACACTGGTTTCCTTTTACCTACCCTGATAAACGCGGAGAAAATATATTTTTCTTATTTTAATAAAAACTAAGTGTGCTACAAGTATGGAAATAATAAAATTAGATCTTTGTAATGTATATACAAACAATTTAATGTATACATATTAGATATCTATGTATACAGTATACATATACAAATGGGCTACTAAGTGATAACACTATAATTACAGAATCAAATATATAACAGACAGATATACATTTTAATTGTTATTCACAAAGAAAATTGTAATCATTAAAACTATAAAATAATTTAATTTTAGTTGTTTCGAATCCTCACTTTAAATAAATAAGGCGGTTTTTCAATTAATATTAGATATTTATAAATAAATTTTGCTTCAGAGCGGTCTAATAGAAGCTAAAAGTAAAATCATTCTTATTAAATAATCACAGCAAAACAAAGGAGAATAAATAAAAGCAACTACTATATAACATAGTGAATTATCACTTCCTGATAAGTTCCTGCTAATTTATTTGACAGATATACGTATTATCATATCTACAAAGTAAATTAACAGGAACCTAATATAGTTAGAGTAGGTTAGTATAATATCTTAGATAACTAATAGTGCTAATCCTTCATACATTTTATTATTATTTTATAAAAATATAATGACTATTTCTAATAAATAGTTTCATACAAGAAAGAGTACTAAATATAATTTTTAAGTGAATAAGTATTCTTATCACTTTGGTATGTCATATTACTTTATAGTGGTAATATTTGAATACAATATCATAGAGTATCTATATTGTCACATGGGGGCAGTCGTGCGCGGCCTGTGTGCCGGGCTAGTATATAACGTCTATAAGTTTGTCATTAAGTCAGTGTAAACTATCTCTGATATCTAATATTTTCATTTTCCTCACTCGGAAAAGACAAAGGGAGGTATTGAGAGCCACTCAAGTCGCAATGCCTCCAGAATTCGGCAGAAAATAGGGAACGGAAGTGTCTTAATAGGAACGGAGTGTTATAACACTAAAGTAATCTTTGATCAAACACATGACTTATTTGAGCCTTGATACTCGTAAGGAAAAACTAGATAATGTATTGATCATATTAAATATAACATTTGAAATTTTATTCGTGTAATTATTAAATATAATAATAATTACACGAATAAATTAAAAAATTAAATATATATAATTAATAAATTAAATATAATAATAATTACACGAATAATAATAAAGTAATCCAAGTGATTTATCTTACCTTTACATAAATTGAAAATGTATGAAGAATCAACATTTACCATATGGAGTTAGACTCTAAATTCAATTTTCAACAAAAATAATACTCATTGGAGATCAAATTAGCGACCTAGAGGCCTAGTGACCTAGTGACCTAGTGACGTGGAATGTACAGGTCTAGGCTAGGTCTAGCACAAGTACTAGCTAGCGTCTAGACTTAGAGATAGTGAGGCAAATAAAAAAATCACCTTATACTAGTGACGCAGGATCATTTGACAGTAGAGGAAGCTGTCTAATACTGAAAGAAAAAATACTAAATTAATAACTAAAATTGATTAAATTCTTCTTTGTTTTTTTTATAAGATAGATAAAGAGTACTTAGTGTAAATAAACTGTGGAGAATAGAGTACCTATCCTCCTTATTTCAAGATATTGGATATTGAGTTGCGTAACCCAACGCCGCGCTTCCTCTTATTAAAAGACCGGATTTGTCCTTATCAGGTGTGATCACATATGTGGATGTTTGACATTCACTGTGTCTAATCACGCCACACGTGTGATTACATTGCATTATATTGCTGTCTGAATATATGCCCAAATGACGAATAATGCGCAAAAATATTAATATATGTCAAGGTGTTCTACGAAATCTACGCCGAGGTTCAGGTCAGGTCATATCGATCGTGACATTTACACACAAACAGAACGCTTCCTTTTATAATATAGATAGGCAGTATTAATAGAGATTTTACTATTTGTTTTATAGACCCTATGGTGCCATTTGGTAAAAGATTTTTATGTAATAATTTTAATTTTTTATGTCGCATGAATACTTTGCGAAAACGAAATCTTTATTCTATATCACAAAGACCAATAAGAATAAACTTTCTTCGAAAAGAGAAGAGAAGTGGGTGCGATTCCCACTCAAGTGATATATATTTTTGAATATCCTCGCTGATAAGATGACGATGAGAAGCACGGCGGCGGTAACCGTACTAATAAAATAAACAAACACCAATACTTACAATACTGTGCGATGCTGATCAATAGCTCGTACATGTGCAAGGGGCCGCGTCCCTTTATAACTATTTCACACACAAACACATAGACAATTCTAGTAGTCTCAAATAGCGAGTCTAAAAGGAGCCAAGTTGTTATATTTCTGCCGCAATTGTGGCCGGAACCGCGGTTGAGGACTACACAACTGTTTAGAAAGCCTATAGCGCTTGAAACTATCATCAATCCTGATACCATGTAGTGGAATGCTGAAACAAAATATATTCATACTTCATATTAAAGCCTCATTAAGCCTGAAGCCAGTCGTGGCGCAGGGGCACAAGCGTACGATTATAAACGCGATGGGTTCTGGGTTCGATTCCCACTCGAGAAAATGAAATATCCAATATTTTCATTCCTTCGCTCTGGTATCGAGCCTCAATGCCTCCAGAATTATCCGGAAAGTGGGGAATGCAAGGGTCTTAACACTAGGTTCCCAGGTTCTCTCTGAAGCTAAAAAAACTATAAAGCTGAACAATTCGTTTGGTTCAACGTGCTAGTCTTAGAAACTACGAGTTTGTATTGGATCTATTTTTTGGGCTGGATTGTCCATTTACTGAATGCCTCCCATTTACATAGGTTATTTTAGGCTTTACGCTAATCGTTTCGGTGTAACATACGGCAATCAAAGCACAGAGAGAGACCTTGAGCACTTAGAACGTGGTGTGTGTCATACTCTTAATAAAAGGTATTTCTTTCTTTACCTTCCCTCTGTACCTCTTACGACGACGCTCCGTTTACGCAATTTTAGAGACATTGTGTTGCATGCTACTCATAACTGAATGCTGCACTTGTGTCTTGTTACCAGAGCAAGAAAATAAAAATAATAATTTGCCCCGAATAGATATTGATCCCACAACCGTCGCGTTTACAGTCCCACCCTGTGCCGGTACAATGTATACAATAAAATAAATGTAAATTATTACCTATATGGCTGCCATCTAAATCATCCAAATAAAATAAATTGGGTTTTAGAATCCTTAGGAGAGCCATCACAAATGCCGTGGCTGATGATATCTGGAAATAACTAATGTAAGTTAATATATATTTTCCATTTTTTGGGTCCCATATCTAAAATGGAAAAATGTAATCCTTATAGGATCACTGTAAAATGTCTGTCTGTGATGGACAGATAGACACATTATACAGTTATCTTTTTCTTAACAGACTTTTTAAGAAGAAAATTACAAGAATGCTTAAGTATGTATGTGTAGTACCAAACTGAAATTAGTATCAAATCTACGTCCCTTTTAGCCAAAGATAAATAGAACTTCTTTGGTGACTCAATCAAAAAATAACAATTGTTCATGCATTGTTGTAATGCTAAATACTGTATGAAATTTGCTGCATAATGAAAACCAACAAAAAAAATCATACAATTATGATTTTAGAAAAACATATGTATGTTTATATGTATAAACACACATATAAGCTGCAAAAAATTATTTTATTTATAATAGGAGAGGTATCATATTTGATTGAGCAATAATAATTTCATTAAGTATAAGTGATTACTTATTTATATATTGTTATAGAATATATAAATTATATAAATTTATCACATTCTTAAAATAATATAACATCTGTGCTAATGTTTCAGTGTCACTTGTCTTTATTATACCACTTCTTGGCTCATGACTAGTTTTAAAAATAGATACTAACAGACATATTTATTTAAATAATAAAAATTAAACACAGCAGGGTAGGCAGAAGGAAACTAGTGTTAAGACACTCTGTTTCCCACTTTCTGCCAAATTCTGGAGGCATTGCATGTTGAGTGGCAGAACTCAATGCCTCCACACCAGAGCGAAGAAATGGAAACATAAATGTAAATAAATATTTCACTTCCTCGAAAAGGGATCGATCCCACAGTCACACCACTACGGCCTCAACTTCTTATTTAAATAATTCTTTTAGCTTAATGCTATATAATGCATATGGCAAGGTAAGCAGAGGAAACTTAACTTAAGAAGCTCCATCTGCCCATCTGCAAGTACTACATAAATTTCAAGATATTAAGTATTGAGTCTCACACAAGGCAGTTGAGGCAGCACTCAATGCTGTGCTTTGTCTTTTTATCAGAGGGAAGAAATAAAAAAATACATTTCTCGAGCAGGGGTCAAACACACAATCGTTACATTAACACTAATTTAAAATAATGTCCCCTATACCACAATATTATATATATTTAAATACAAGCGAATGTAGATCGACAATTGGATGACTATTTCCTAAAAATAAAATGGTAAAACACTGTATTTATTTTTCTAATAAGAGAGTTATAATTAACAAAATAAATATTAGATCATGTTATCTATCCAAGGTTCTTTTAATATCGGCATGACTATTTTGAGAGTCACATTACTTTATTTATTAATTATAGGATAAAATAGAAAGAAAAAATATTCGATATTATCGTAATAAAAATTAATAAAGACAGGGATATAATTAAAAAAATGTCGACATGCAATTTATAATTACAGCGATGTGTACGGAGGACCTCTACTTACTTAACTAAACAAATAAAGTAATAAAACATAATTAACTCTTACCGAGAACACAGCGGCGACTACACGGACATAAACTTTAAGATCTAACAGCGGCATTGTCTTCGATTGGGTTGACATTGAAATATTATCCGATTCCCTTTTAGTGTGCGCGTCTACTCGGCTTCCATTCATTGGAGTAAATAAAGTAATTTTTATATTTTCTTTGACAAAATCAATATAAATACCGTATCGTATCGTATTTACGCGCTCGCGCTATACATACATAGATAACAACAAATAGTGTTGTTCTAATGTCAATGTCACTACTATGAGTGACGTTCAAAAACACATGTTCGGATTATTGATTTCTTAATTTCATTTAAGATAATCAAATTTAATTAAATTATATTGGTGAAACTACAAGCTACATGTATGTTGTTTTATTTTTGTAATATTTATCTCCAGTTTTACACAAATTGATGCTACAATACGATGCTATTGTTTTTTATTGGTTGAAATGTAGATGGCTCTAGTTGATAACATAGTACAGCGAAATTACGTTAGCGAAAAACGAGCTGTTTTAATTTATATTAGATGTCACCAAAATATTCAAAGTAAAAACGTAAATAATGCTAAAAAAATATAGAATGTAATTTAAATATATCTTAAAATATTAATTAATAAGTGTGCAGCAGAATCGACTGGTTGTGGTTTCGATCCCCAGTCGAGGAAAGGAAATATGTGCGGGATACAGCGTGAAGCTCATTTTCAAATATTAATAATATATCTTACTCAATCTTATTCATCTAATTATTTTCCTTTGTTTTTGTCTTTAATTAATAATATTATTTAAAATTATAAGTAAATTTTAACTGCGTCAAAATATTGACGAAAAGAACAACGAAAAGACAAATGACGAATTATTTTTCAAACTAATTAATGGTCAAGTGTAACATTTTGTTTTCTGATGTAAAATCATATCACATAATAATTATTATAAATAATTTATATAAAATAAATGATAAATGATTTTACTATGATAAATGAAAACGTCTCATATAATTTATACACTTAATAAATTACTTATATTTTATTAAAACACAATAAAAATGTTTTTAAATGTTATTAAAATAATTTCTACGATTCAAATAGTCATAATGAAAGCAATTAAAAGCTTATACGTAGCATTCGTTACAGTCTTCACCGCGTTACATTTTATTCAGGGTTTCTCATACAATGGCCTGCAAGGAGAAATGATAAAAAACATATTTAAATTTGTCACATTTGAAAATATTGTAAGAGCTATAAAGTTAGCTGTAATAAATAATATTATAATATTAAAGTGAGCTTTTAATATGGCAGTGTACATTTTTTTTGTAAGTTAATGAAATTAATTAACGGTACGCAGGTGTCTGTGGTGTTTAGTTGAAATAAATATTAAAAAAAGTATTTTGTATAAATCAAGTATAAAATGTTGAAAGTATTGAAAGAAAAACTATTTAAAGACATTTAAATATTTCATTCATTTTTAACCCGTGACGCACCGTGGGTTTTTTAACGAAAGCTTTGTTAATTGTGGTGGTTCTTAGCTACGTTTTATGAACATCGAATTAGAAGTTTAAAAGCAACAAGCGCTTTTCCAATACGAAATAGCTTTTCTTAGAGTTTTGAGTTGGTGGTTTTTGAAATTTTCAATGAATGCTAACGGCGTAAAATTTCACAGTCTCTGCCATTTAACCATTAAAATTATAACATTTAATACAATTGTAACATCACAAACTACACGCCTGTCGCCTGTCAAGTGTCGACGGCGCGCGGTGGATTTGCATGCGCGTTTTAATGTGAGCTTTCCTAATTAATGGAAGCTTTTGATTTATTTATTTATTTATTTATAACATTCAGCAAATTTAAACAAGAAACAATTTGTACGATAATAACCGCATTAGTGATACACTGTCGCGGCTATTAAGCCGCCGCCGAATACATTATTTACGTTTATATTATTTTTGTATTGTGTAGAGTATGTGTGGGTTTTTTTACATTTTTGATTATTTTATATTTGCTCTATATATTTTATACTCTGCATTCGCAATAATTGAAGGGAAATAATTATTATAAATTGGGGGAAATAATTAGCGTGTTAAGTTCTAAGCATGTCTTGCATTCTTCTATTTTCTTCTGTTCTTTTTGCAATTACGTTTTAGAAACTGGAGGGTCCTTTATTATGTTTAATACATATATATGTTCAGTTAAGTAATATTTAAGTTTGCAATTAAAAATATTTTTTAACGATTTTGATTCCTATAAATATAATCAATAATTGGAACGTTGTAGTTCAAGCTTCATATAGGGTAAATGTTATGCCTACTATATCATTTAACGGTGTAGTTACCTAACCTGTATCTTAAATCTTTTACTTAAGATAGTAGTGGAGCCTGAAAAGGATGAGAACGAAGTGATCTATCGCTAGATCTCTCAGCCTACTTGGCTAACAAAAATATAATTTTATATTGACTTGACCCATACTACTTTAATGATTAATTCATATTATGTAGTGTCAGTCCACCCTATTGCTCACGTGAGTTATGTTCACAAACATTTTGAATATCATATCTATATTATTGCTGGACTCATATTGATATTACACAAATTTTGTGTTGATGCAAATAAAAGATGCGTGGAATGACATGACTTGATACTTCACTCATCTCATCTAAGTGAAGGCTGATCAACTTCTATTGTTTTAAATTTAACTACAACTCTAAATCAGGACAAGTTCAGCTACTCATCGACGGCCTGCAGTCCTGTAGTTTGTCTGGTAGTTATTCAGTAACAAAACAGTTTTATAGCGCCTTTTAGTCTGTATCGAGTGGCACAAAACTAAAGCAACTAACAATAAATATAAATAATAATAAATAAATATAATTTCATCTAAAATACATTTCCTAAACACAACAGATTATATAACCAACCAGCTTTTATTACATAAGTATCAAAATTTATCAATCTACAAACAACATCACCGGACTGACCAAGTGACCATACCGTTTTATTGCATAACAATTAACTTGGCGGGGGGTAGCGTTTACTTTACCCTTATGTCAAATGCATTTGTATCTGCTACTACAAGTAGGTATCTATATTGTTATTTTTATAGAACTGACCACTGGCCACCGACCAGTATCCGAAGATATCCTTCTAATTCAATTATGAAGCTTTTAATTCTATTTCAGCTAATTGGATTAGATACTTTATTTGTTCGGTTAATTCAAGATATATTCGTATGGAAAAAAGGAATTATGTTTTTTATTCAGATGGATAAGTTTGTTTTAATTATCTTTCACCTCATCGTTTTTTTGTAAGAGACGTAAAAGTAGATAATGAGGTCTGATAACAAGACATTGTCTTGTTATATGCGCCGTGTTGTGTTCCGTCATTCAACACGCAATATTTGCGAAAATTTGTCAGAAAGTGAGGAATAGAGTCTTAACAACAGGTTCCCTTTGCCTACACTGCTATGTGAGAAAAACATGAAGATGTTTGTAAAGGACCCTTTCAAAAAAGAACCTATACTAACCTACTTTAGAAAGGAGCTCTTTCTAACAATGGATTAATTTAAAACCTCACATTTACAACCCTTAGCCGCACGCGCAACCCCCGTTCAATCACGCCTCATCGAATTATTCAATTGCGTTACAATTAATATTAAAGTTAATGTGATTATATATTCGTTTCAAAAGTTGTTATAATTGCTTTGAAATTTACGATTTGTTACAAACGAAATAGTTTACGAGTACAGTTTTATGATTATTGTTATACTCGTAAGTCAGCATCTATCATGTTGTTATAATATAAGTAAGCTAAATGAATCATCGTGGCGCAGCGGCACAGCGTCTCATTGTAAATGGGATGGATGTGGGTTCTATTTCTGATCGGGAGAATGAATTATGGGATGGATGTTATTTTCTCGCACCGGTAACAAGAAACAAACAAGACGCAGCATTTGAATTGTGCCATTCGGGATACAGCGAACATTTAGGGTGAGCAGAGGGAACCTGGGAACTTTACGTTAAGACGTTCTGTTCTCCATTAAGACACTTCCATTCCCCACTTTTCGCCGAATTTATTATGAAATCTTAAAGTTGCCAATTCATATTTTTAATTTAGAATCAATTTATAGCGCAGTAATGTGTGCTCAACTGGCACGCTCGGAACGCCATAATCAAACGACGATACCATACCATCAATTTACAGGTTTTGAGCTAAGTTTGCTATTCTAGTTATTTTTCCAGCTTCACACTGTGTCCCGCATAGATGCAGAGGGGACCTCGTATCAAGACACGCCGTTCCCCACGCACCGCCTGAATTCATGTTGAGTTGCGTAACTAAACACCAAAAATCTAAAATCTTCTATCACTATGTTCTGCATTATGCGGATTATAAAATTTATATTTACACTTTTTGACCATTTAAAGACACAATTTAGTGAAATTTACAGACGTTTCAACTATGCCAATAAAGTTTTAAGTTCAATATAAAATAATTTGTACTTCATACTTTAAAAAGAACTCAAATTTTATTTATAATACAGAATAAACTAAATTTGTAATCTTATTATATTTATCGACACTTGGGAGAACACTTCCTGGGTGTGTCATACGATATGATCGATAGTAAGCGATGTCCTCTTCATATAGAAACGCTCAATCAATTTTTAAATTTAATTTATATATTATTGTATTTGCGATGATAGGGAGTTATTTCATCAAAGTTTATGCTATATGACCATCTGGCATATTGAATAAGATCAGAAGTTACTAGTTCGTTTCTAATTTATAATCGGGAATTATTTTTTTACCCACTCTGCTATACGAGGCGGCGGGAAGCTAAAAAAATATATTTCACTTAGAAATTTTAAGGTTGAGTTTGTTAATGCGTATGGACAGTGTCTAAGCACGTCAAGTCACGTTTGGTCTATTTAATGGGTGAAGTTTCTAATATAACAAAAGTCACTTCAAGTAAAATTTGAATTCACAACCCTTGAACAAGATCGATTGATCTATATAAAACTAAAGTGTTTGTTTAATTGAACATGATCTTAGTAGTTACTTGTTTTACGTATATACTAAAAAATATTTTAATTTATTACAAAAAAATAATCATTTATCGTGTACCTACCACAGGTACAATAGGGCACATAGAAACGCCTGTAGACTTTGGGCACTTAGAACGTGTCATGTGTCATACATAAATCTCAGCTATTTCAGTTTGACTACGAGTTCGAATGGTAAAAATCTAGTAAGTTTACAAAACAAGATAAAAAGCTTGTTAATTATATATTAAGAGACGGAATTAAAAGTTAATTTCCCTACATTATGTCGAAGGCCCCATGGTGTAATGGTTAGCACTCTGGACTCTGAATCCAGCGATCCGAGTTCAAATCTCGGTGGGACCTTATAGTCACTATAAGCTCCTCTCATTTTATTTCTTCTTATAACATTTAATGAAATTTATTAAATTATTTATGTTATGTTAAATTAAGCTGTTACAATTACTATTTTTTAATTGTTATTGTTTATTGTCATAGAATGTCATATTTCAATTTAAGGCCGGCCCGGCGTGTTGTGTGCATCGGATTGCACGGCGTACGTACACGACGGTGTTGGATTCGATTACCATTCAAGGTACTAAGCTTTCTTTGTCTCTCTCAATATGCAATGTATCGAAAATTAGGCCGAAAGTGGAAAATGAAGTGTTTTAACACTAGGCTCACTCTATCTACTTATAGTGAAAGAGAGATTAGCGTGACGTGGTAAGAACCGATGACGTCAATGTCGTTGTCGTAGAAGCTAAAGTTAGGAAAGTTGGACTAAGTTAAAGTTTTGTAGAAGTACTAGAAGTACGTATTGTCTTTATATTTACCTAAATACCTACGTAGGTTTCATGATAATAAATGAAATATCGGATATACCGAGTCTCTTTATTTTAAGCTAACGCGTTTACAGTCAGATGCTATACTCACTGCATTGCGATGGTTCTTCATTATAAATCTACATAATATTTAGAGCAGATAAAAAGTACATAATAAATGTACTTATTGAGAACGAAGCTTAAATTGCATATCTGAGAGCTTTCAAAGCAACGCGACGAGCTTGAAAGCATCGGGAAACAATAAATAAAAATTTAATACACGGACGTCGTCAGCACGTGTCGTCCACGCGTCTCTCCCTAACATGTATTATAATATACATATAAGTGTATGTATGTATGTTATATAATAACTAGTCAAATAATTGCACTTTCTAAATTAATCTTTTGTAGTGTTTGTTAATCTTTCAAAATGTTTTTTTCATCTCACACAAATTCTTCAGCTTTATAATATAAAGACCAGGAAAGTTCATAATCAAGTACTACGAGAGCTTTGTAAGTTATTCAAGTCATCTACTTTACTAATCCTGAGGATAAGAGGTTTCTCTTTCATAATTATATGAGATAATAAGCTTCTTCATCTCCTTCGTCATAAGATATTAAATGGAAATTGGTTATTATTTAGCGGCACACTGACTGATTGTTGGGGGAA
The DNA here is from genome assembly GCA_016802625.1 of Heliconius numata. Classification (NCBI taxonomy): domain Eukaryota; kingdom Metazoa; phylum Arthropoda; class Insecta; order Lepidoptera; family Nymphalidae; genus Heliconius; species Heliconius numata. Next base: position 368,885 of record JAEBDU010000098.1, read on the forward strand.
TGAATTTTCATTTCTTCGCTCCTAGAAACGAGACACTAGTATCTAGTAGTTTTAGTATCTATTTTTTTTATTTTACGATGGTAATTATAGTAGGGTATGCAAAGCAAACTTAGTGTCATGACACTTCATTCCCCATGAAAGCATAAGACACGTTTTTCTTTTCCCTTATTCAACAATCGCTCTTTTGCTACTTGTATTAGTATAGTCGTTAAATGTTTGCTAAACACTTATGATGTTTACAATTTTAAGCCTTTAACCACTTTTTTATCAATACACAAAAAAATAATCAACACAAACACTTCAACATAAACCCGCAAATATAATGCCTAACATAAATGCAATCACATAAGCAAAATCCATTTGAAATATTTGAAAAGCTAAGTTTTGCGTGGGAAAGCGTGCGCGAGCCGGTCGCACGACAGGCACGTGGCCGACCCCCCGACACCCCCTGACACCCCCCCTACCACCCCCTACCACCCCTCACTCGCATTGGGAAATAAAACTACCCCATTATGCACAGTGGTGTAGAGCTTAGTGACATCGGATGTTGGAAATTATTCTGACAGGGTGGTGTTTTTAATCTTTTAAACTACAGTTTTTTTTATAATTAAGATTCATAATTGACATTTATGTATCTTTATGTGAGTGACTCCATTCTCCACTTAGATTTAGATATTAGATTAGATAGATAATATTGTGCAATTAGAACAATGAGAGCGTATTGCAAAGTCGGACTATAAACGCGACGGTTGTAGGTTTAATTCATTTTCTCGTTCTGTTAACAAGAAATAAAGCGTGGCGCTGAGTTCTGCCACTCAACACGCAAGATCTCGAAATTTGGGCGAAAAATAGGGAACGTAGTGTTATAACACGTTTCCGCTGCGTACTCTGTAGGTACTCTACCTAGCATGAAGATAAAAAATAAACAAATCAAGAAACATAAAGTTTTTGAGCCGTCGTGGTGCAGGGACACAAGGATGTGACTGTAAATGCGGCAGTGTCCAATTACCACTCGAGGAAAATTAAATGTTTCATACTTTCCTCGCTTTGGTAACGAAGCAAAGCGCAGCGTTGAGTTCCGCTATTAAACACTCAATGGCCTCAGATTTCGACGGACAAACGCAAAAAGTGGGGAGCAACACTACTTATTACTAGGCTCCCTATGGGATGCAGTGTGAAGCTGAAAAATAAATAACATAAAAATAAAAATTATATTATATTGTTATTAATATTTATCTAAATAAATAATATTTATACTTTGAGGCTGTCGTGACAAAGTAGTACAGCGTCTAAATGTCAAGACAATGGTTTTGGGTTCCATTATTACCAACAATTCGGGGAATAGATTCTCTGTGGTAGACTGAAGTGAATCGTGAAAATAAAGAAAATAAAGAATGGAGTAAACATTGGTGTCGCCGCTAATTCCTGTCTTCACACAGTAGTACGGCGTTCCTTCTATTGACATTATATCATTAGTTACTGATACTCGTCCCCGGTCGCTGCAAGTCAACACGGGCGCGGGTTGTTTGCTGCAATATCGATGTGTATCCACGCAACTACTACACTGATTGATCAGCGGGGTGGAAGATTGCGTTACGTAACTAGTCTATTTGTAGTTTTGTCACAGAGGGTAGTACAGCTTTGATTCTCATTTAGGAAATATCTATAAGTCATTCGAATTTTTGAGGATAGCCTGAAATAACGTAAAGTAAACACATTTTATTCTTCACTTTCCGCGAATTACATTACTACAGAAGGAATTTTATATAACTTTAAATACTATCATCACTCTCCCCACGGTGTGATGGAACCCACAACCGTTGTATTACAATATTCCACTGCGCCATGATGATCTTTGACTGATTGACAATTGAATTAATAAAGCATTTTGATATACCTTTATAAAATAAGTGAAATTAAGATGTATAGCGGGCGGCACGTGGCTCTCTACGTGATGTTGTACGTCTTCAATACATTTTTACGAAATGTGAATATTTCTTAGGAGTTAAGTAAGAAGTTTTGGAAATAGGCAAGGAGCGCGAGGTGTCGTAACAGTTATTTCTCTTTACATGTACGGAGATTTGTAAATATTTTTTCTAGCTTTACGGTAGCTTAACTCTGTGTTAAGACACTCCGTTCCCCACGCACCGCCCAATTTACGATACAGTGCGTGTTAAAACTGTAGATTATGATATACCTACTATATCACTTTCCACTGACCATGATTTTTATCTATAATTTTTATTGGTATCAAGTACCTATGTACTTAATAATATTTTTATTACCCTCATAACACCCTGGTCTGTCTGATACAGACAAATCACTCGGAGAGAATGTTTGAGTGTAGACGTGATGATTGTGGGTTCGATTAACAGTCTGGGGTTTTTTCCTACCAGCAAGGTGAATTCTGCTACTCAAGAGGCATCGTTGCAAATCTCTGATGACCCTGCTATACCTGCCTGTAATAGGCAAAGTAATCAGCAAATATATGTAAAGAGCGATCGATTAAATATTAATACACTGTAAACCTAACTTTAGAGATGTATAAGGGTTGAACCCTATATTACATGTAAGATACGATCCCTTTTAGTATTCATAAGATTGACCTAGTTAGGTTGTTTTAGGTACATAACATGTATGGATCATTAACACTTGTAGTTTTCCATACAATCTTGCTAAATTAACTTGATAGGTACTTGGGAAAAATTTAAGGTGATTAAATTATGATTTTTTATTTTCATTTGTTTATAGAATTAAGTGCGTAAAAAAACACTTTTTAAATTTTCTGATGACAAAAATGGAAGTGTTTTTTAAATGTATATATACATTTTTCCACTTAGGCCCGGTCCTAACGTTGTAAAGAACCTCGAGCGTCGGAATGAGTTTCTTACGTTATCTATATAGATCAGATCAAGGTTAAAAGTAATTCGCGATCTCAACACCATTTTTGGTGCAAACACTATTTTTATTATAATCTTGTGTAAATATTTCTTTTTTCAGTTTGTTATTGTGATTTCATTTCCTATATTGAGCGCACATGCGTGCGATTGTAGGCGCGGCAGATTGTGGTTTCGATTTCTGCTCGGATGAAAAAAATATTTAATATTTTCATTTCCTGGATCTGGCCAGGCAAAACGCGGCGTTAAGTTCCGCCTCTCAACTCGCAATGCTTCCAGAATTTAGCGGAAAGTGAGGGGTGGAAGTGCTTTAATGGGGAACAGAGCGTCTCTAAGCTAAAAAAAACATAATATAGTAAAATAATTTCACTATCACACATATATAACACATTTGGTATGTGGAAAGAGATTATTTTTAGAACATTTATATCTAATTTGTCATTTAGTATAGTTTGTTTGATTCACATAGTCATGTTAAGTAACATAATATACTGTTTTTTGCTGGAATCACAATTTATAACTTTATATATAATAAATAATTATTAATTTAGATGATTGTGGGTTCGATTCCCACTCAGGAGAATGACATAATTAATATTTTTTTAATTTTTTGTTCTGGTAACAAAAAAAAAGTTAGTTTTAGACAGAGCACGGTTTTGAATAGCGCTACCCAGCGAGACTAACAGAGTATAAAAGATAGAGTCACGCAATGTTGCAAAAATATCGTGGTAAGTGGAGAACGAAGTATTTTAACACTGCCTACTTTACTAAGAAAAAAAGAGTCAAGTTATTCGCTTATAATGGTAGAATTTGAACCCATAGCCACAAAGTACAATAAAAAAATCGAATCGAAACGTACAATTATATAAATACAGACGTCTATATTGTTAAAAATATTTGTATATTATTATCTACAAAGCTTTTGTGACAGACAGTTGTCAGCTCTAAGTACCTCCTGACGTTAGATATCAAAAAAATGTACAGAAAATTCCAACAACCCATATTATATTTCAAGGAACTTAGAAATTATTTTTTCTGTGTCATACTTATCGTTGTAGTAAAACCATGTAGTAATACAATGAAGTAATGTAAACTAAGCTATCACTTCTTTCACCATTTGCTTTCTATATAGACATATTGCGTGGTGAGTGACGAAATTCCACGCTTTGTCTAAACAGGTCTAGTTGCACTTTTAGGAAGGAATTTTTTTGCTTCACGTTGTAACCCGCACCCCATAAGCAGAGGGAACCTAGTGTTAATATACTCCGTTCTCCGTTAAGGAAGTTCTGTTCTCCACTCCGAATTCTTGAGGCATTGCGTGTTGAGTGGTGGAACTCAACGCCGCGCTTTCCCTCGCTACCAGAGAAGAAAGAAAAAGTTAACATATTAAATATTTCATTCCTCTATTGGAATTTAACTCAAAATCATTGCCTTTATAGTCGCACAAAAAAATAGGCACATTGGCGTAATTTAACGCTACGTTTTTTTTAACAAAGAAATGCATTTTCCTTAAATTTCACGCTGTACCTTCCATATAGTAGGATGAGAAAAGGTAACAGTCAGTGCGTGAGACACTTTTCCACTATAATTCGAATTCTTAACAATGCATATAGAGTGAGGGACCTCAATGCCACACATTGCTTTACCAGATCGTAGAAGCACAAAGTTATTTATACATATCCATTCCCCCCGAATGCGAATCGAACCCACGCCCATATGTTTAGTGTTAGGCGCTGTTACTAGTGGTTATCTGTATTCTGTAATACTAGCTGTACGGTAGCGCGGGAGGGGTGGACGCCCTCGCTTTATTCCCTATCCAACTATCAAGCGTAGCACACGCGTCGACTGTTACTTTTATTTTTATACAGTTTAACATCGTAAACATGGTGCTAGCTGACTTCTTGACGGAAACAAGGAGAAAGTGGCTACAGGTATGTAGAAGTTAAATAAATTTTCAGTTTTTAATGGATAATTTAGGTGATTTTACTTAAAATTTAAGTGCAAAGTGTTATGGGTTTCAAATGTGTAATTGTTACGTATAGGTATAAGAATGTGTAGTTTTTTTTTTATTTTTAATTTATAGGTAGGTATTTTTTTTATAATCTTATTAGAAATTGACAATAATATTGAGGTTATATTTTGTGATTTAAGGTTTTAGCGCTACAATTTTTAATTCATTCTATAAGAAATATATAAATTTATAAATTTCAAGATTAAGAGTAAGAATCTAATTAAATAATATGGAGTCTCTTTCAGTTCTTTCGTTCGTTCATCTCTTTAAGTTAACGTGAAAATAAATGTTATAAATAAAACTATCGTCATAGCTCAGTGATAGTGAGACATGACCCGCGGCGATTGTAAGTTCGATCCCAACTTAGGAGAATCATATTTAAATACATTTCAAACGGAGTGTCTTATCACTAGGTTCGCCTGTACTTAATTAGAAAGAAGCTTCAGAAGGTGCTACATTAGAAAACCTTTATAAAACATATTATTCCATGTACAGTGACTATGTGTGCACATAATTATGTGGTAGTTGTAGATTCAATTCTAGGATATTTTTTTAAAGAAAAAAAGTACTGTTAATCCTTCATTGGTAATCCTTCATTGCGTTAAAATGAAACTAAACCTACGTTAATTATATTATCAGACCGCGGGTTTGTTGTTCATTTGCATAATTTTGAGGAAACATAATGATAATATTGTACATATATAATTTTAAAATTGAGCCTTTTACAAGATAAGGAATGCCAAACTGACATATTATAATCGTATTTTTGAATGTTTGTTCTGGTGTTATCGCAACACCAACACCAGAGACAGACCGACAGTGTTAACTAAATATTGGTATAAAACTAACGTCGACGTCGTTAACTAATCATCGCGAAATTATTTAATAGATATTACAAAAACTATGTGAAAGTCATATTTTTTAAAATATTTTTTCGTAGTTATTTAATACTAGTTTATGTCATTAAATAAATATTTATATGGATTAGAAAATACATATATTTTTAATTTTCGTGTAGCTTCACCAGGTTGCCCGCATTAACATCTAGTTAGATAGAGGGCACCTAGTAACTAGTCTCTTAATCAATATTGTGAAATTATCATAGGTTTAAATTTGTGTAGTTAAAATGGTCATTTAAAATAACTAATATAAATAAAAAACTAGATAAAAAAATATTATAATTTCATCGTTTTGGTAACGATGCGGCTTTGGCAACACTCAATGCCACGAGAATTCGACAGAAAGTGGGGAACAGAAGTGTTTTAATAGGCAACGCAGTGTCTTAACACTAGGTTTCCAGGTTTCCTCTGCTTACCCTGCCATAGCCGGGATACAACGTGAGCTAAAAAAAAAACAGAACCACTTAGCTTGTAGCTTGAAGAGGAAATATATTTTTAACATAACTGTAGTACTTTAATAGTGTTTTATTGTACTTTGAATTCTTATCTTATCATAATGATTATGTTAAATACTAACGTTTGAGTCGCACTTGGTGTACTACACATTAAGTCTTAATAACATATCTTAGGAGACGACACAGATTTCGTGAAACTATACATTGTACACTAAAGAGAAACTTTAGTGTACAATTCAATAAACCAATTATTGTATAGCAATATTGTCGAAAACGAAATATATTTATTGATTTTTTTGAAAAAAATAAACAAAAAAAATAAATGACGCAATGTACTAAATGTTAACGGAAACTTGCCAAAATACAATAGTGAAAACTGCATTTAAATCGCTTCAGCTGTTTCACACACACAAACAACAAGATAACCATACACAGACAGCTTATTATAGGTATAGATATTTATATAAACGTTGGCATAATCACTAAAAAGCGCAATTCAAAATTGTCCAATTGACACGTAACTTGTATTGTCGTTAGCAAACACTACTACAATAGTGGTATTTAATAATTATCATTAGTAATAATTTCTAAATAATTATTATATAAGTCTATTAACCTATATATAAAATTCTTCTGTTATTGACTTTAATGACTGACAGTCAACGTACAGACGTAACTGCTGGCATTGTGTGTTGTTGTAGGCTATGGGGTGTGGGGGGGGCACTAAGATAGGATTTCTCAAATTTCCTACACGACTTAACTGACGGACTGATAAAACAAACGAGAATTTCCATTTCATGTTTTAAAGTTACGAGAATAAAGTTGCAGACGACGGCTAGTTTACTGTATTTTTCTTTATTTTTATATTTTTAGTTTGTATATTTAAATATCGCTCGGAACAATATTTTTCTACGTTGTTTCCCGCAAAGAAGGAACCTAGTGTAAATAAGTTCCTTACTAACCGTCCAATTTTCGAGATATTGCCTGTTGAGCGGTTATACGAAAATAATTTAAACATAACCATTCCTCCGAGTGGGAATCGAACCCCCAACCGTCGCGTTTATACGGCATCAACTATCGCCAATATTTATGTAACGTAAAGATACTCATAGAGGTACACTCACAACAGGGGTACGATATACCGTCAGTATGTTTATCATGGTCTTTGGTTTTTTCCATAGTTTCATGCTGTAATCCGCACATAGCAGGGAATCTGAGAACTTAGTTTTAAGACTTTTTCTGGAGGCATTACGTGTTGAATGGCGAAACACAACGCCGCGCTTTGCCACATCCTAAATATTTCATTTCCATTGTTTTTTCAATAAATATAATAATAAACAAATGTTTTACTTTGATTAACTAAATTCTAAATATATTCGCTTTGACGTAGGAACATAATGACGCAGCGGTAGGCGTGTCTGATTATCTGATAGACTAGATATTAGACGACGGGGGCAGTCGATACTATTCCTAAATTGGATTAAGTAAAAATGTATTTTTATCATTTTTTCGTTACATATTCTTTTTTTCTTATCGGTAGTTATAGTACTGACATGACTTAAATTGTTATGATGTAAATCATTGTCTTTGCAGTCCTCATATAAGTAGTTTATATACATTTTGTAGTGTTTACGATATGAATGTGATACAGACATACAGGCACTGCATGTCATTGATAATACGTAATAAATTATATTATTATTAAGAAACTGCTATTACTTATACTCTACATTATTACAAACATATATCACAAATATAATTTGAAAAATTCTTACGTTAATTAGTGACTGACAGACAACGCACTTGAAACTAGCAGTCGTAACAATATTTTTACATGCGTGTACAATATATTTATAATTCCAAATAAAGAATTTATTATTTATTAATGAATTTATTATTTATAAATATTATAATATTTAAATTATTAATTTCGACGTAGCTTGATGAGAACGTATGGCTGAGTGATCAGAGCGCTTGGACGGTTTCCTAGAGGAGCGTGTTCAAATACGTTATACGTTTTACAAATTTTTATACATTTTCTAAATAAGTAATATGTATAATTTGTTTCGAAAATATACACATTCCCTGCGTTTACAATATAATATTATATGCTTACAGTTGTACCCCTTCTTATCTTGTTAGATGCAAATAAAGTGAAACTGAAAAAAAAACCAGGCAAGCGTATTTCAATCTACGACCATCGTTGAGGCAGACGTATCTCAAGTGCGTCGCGGTGGAGTGATTAATTTTATTTAATTACTTACACGCTATTCATTGAATCATATTATTCTATTTAAAAAACAATCATACGGTTATCTTTTTTCTATAATATGTTGAATAGCTTCCTCATACTTCTATGAATATCAGTATCTATTTTTAACGTTTCATCCAAATAGAACATATATCCATTATGAAACTTCCACTAGAAGATGGTGGAGGTTGTAGAGCAACGTATAGGCTACCCTTGTGCGCGTACGAACGGGCCTTACGCGAGAATTAAAACTATGTTCACCGTGCAACTCCACCCACATAATTATAGCCACGCTTTGCAAAATTCAACTGACACTTTAAAATATATTCTATAGCCTATTCAAAAATCAATTTAGCTCACAAGTACATCATTTCTCAAGCATTTATGTATTTTACATACATACATACATATGTACATGATAAATAAGATGTTTCTGTCAGAATGTTCCATACATTTACATGATAAGAGTCACCCCGAGCGCCGCCGACAAACAATCGACGACGAAACTATTGTTGGAAATCATTATCACAACAAAGAAATGATTACGGATCACTTTAAATATAAGTATTACAAGTAGCTTGCTGCGTTAGGTACACACTTATAAATGTTTATTTATTTTTGTGGATTCTCGAAAATTATAGGTTCCCACTGCCTTCCCTGGTGGAGTATACCTCCCTTGGTATCCAAAAGTTACTTAAATTGTAAACATGATAACTAATTTATTTGTTTACTATATTGTATTATAGTATCTGCTATCTATTCGTAATTAATGTCCAAGAAGTGTTTATGAGACACTTAAAATGCATAGCTTATAAGCAGCTTCTTCTCACAACCTACAGACAGAACTGGTAGGCCGTGGTGGCGTAGCGACACTGCCTCTCACTTTTGTGACTTCGACTTCGGCTTGGGGTACTAATTATATTTATTTCCTTGCTCCTGTAGATAAAGCGTGGTGCTGAGTTCCGCCATTCAACACATAATGTCTGTTTGGGTGGAATGTCTTTGAGTCAGTGCGGGGTACAGCGTGAAGCTGGTTTTATCTTCATAATGACATAGCTCCATTGGTTTATAGACTGTAAATGAATACATCGAATAAATCACAGTAACGAGAGCGGGTTGCGCTCAACTCTGATCGGACAATCGCTCTAGAAACTGATAATAATTTCTATCAATTTTGAAGTAGGTAGGTAACTTCTACGAACTGTTGTTTATGAAGTAAACACTAATTTAATTTCTATTATCTTTACTTGTGTTTTAAGTTATTAGTAGTTGCAGATTTGGTAGAGAGAGCTCAGGGATAAATCACTCCGCTTTTCGCAATATATAGACGTTTGAAATATATATCTACGTAAAGTATATTGTTAGTAATGGATCATTTTGATTTTTTTAACTTCACGCACGTATCCCGCATACATCGAGATAGGCACAGGGATCCTAGTGTTAGGACACTGTTCTCAGTTTGACATCTCCCGAGTGGGGTTTGAACCCACAACCGTTGAGTTGACAGTCAGATGCCGTGACACAACCGCCTCGATACAGACAAAAGAAAAATATTGGAATTGCCAAAGGATGAATGTTTTACAAGGTACTCGTTATCTTTATGAAAATCAATTATAAAAGCTCAATTTCATTTGCTAATATTACAAGAATAGCCTTCAAAGTAAACAGTATATGATGTTATTAAAATAAAAGCTGTATTTTTATTTACGGTAAAAATATTAAAGATAATTATGTATATTTATATATCTAGCTACCACCTTACTACCTACGTATCGTTACACGCACATACGTCTATGATCACATAAAAAAGTAATGTATCGTACATTTGAGGTGCCCGAAGTAATTTTGACCACATGTACAACAGATTATTCCCCTGAGTGGGGATCGAACCCAAACCTTAGAGTCTTATACCCTTAGAGTCGCACCTTTGTGCCCCTGCGCCTCGACGGCCTTTATAATATTAGTATAGTCATAATTTTATACACATAGACTTTCAGGAATTTTGATGACAATAATATCTGAAACGATCCTACGTCTTAATGGCATTCCAAAGTCACTCCTCACTTTGAATTAATTATTACTGCTATTTCAATAATTGGAAAATTACAGAGACAGGCTATCGAATGATACTTGTTTAATAGATAAGGGATCCATGCTTGATTAAAATATTTATTTTAGTTGCCATTGTGGCACGGTGGAACGTTTGGTTGTAAGTACGATGGCTGTGGCTTCGACTCCCACTAGGACTTTACTGGAAGCCATTGACGCAATACCTTTAGATTCGATTCCCGCTTATTTAGTGAGAATCGCACCCATTTCATTTGAATTATTCATAGTCTAGCACCTTCTAACTATTTTACGTCCGTCGGTATGTTAGTTTTAATGACGTCATTATAAAAATGTTTCATAAGATTGCGTGTTGTAGTTCTATTAGTACCTAGTAACTTAATATTTTATGGTTAAATTATTGTATACACGAAAAAAAATACATTCATGCAACGATTCTTTGCAAACAACCAAAAGAAATTGCGTTAATGGCTCTCAGAAAATGTTTTTTAATAAATAGAAATTTCTTTAATAACATTAAGTCAAACATATAAAACTCATACGTAATACTTATCATGAAAAATTTATTAAAGGCTAAATATTTTAAGAACTTTTGATATTAAGATATTTTTTAAATACCTATACTCTTTTTTTTGGATTCACGAATTTACCTCCTAAAAATACTTTAAAAATTTATTGGAATTCGAACCCTGAATCATCGATACGCTGTATTTTTTGTTCTCGGTTTTAGAATTGACAATATAATATTTTTTACTGATATCTTATGGTGAAAATAAAGATGTAAAGATTATGGTGAAGGTAAACTATATTAAAGCAAACTACTATAGCAGAGAATGAAATAATTTTGCCAATAAATATCTACTAAATGCAAATATTAAAAAACGAGTCTGTGGCGCAGTGTTTCACTAAAAAAGTGATGATTGTACATTCAATTCCCACTCGGGATAATTATAATATGAAAATTATTTTTATTTCTCTGTTTTGGTAGACAAAGCACAGCTTCTAATTGCGCCACAAAACTTTGTTTTAAAAATTTGGCGAAAAGCGGGGAACGGAGAGTATCTAGATACTAGGACTTTCTTGTTTTGCAGGGAAAAACGTGAAGCTTATAAAAAATAAAATGTAGCCTGTAGTGTAGGTGCTTTTATACATTTTGTTTTTTTTTAATTCCACAAGGTCAGAAAGACCGTTGACGTGCAAGTTTCCGCGTCAGTAGAGGTGAGTGTGGTCACGGTTACCGACCACCCCTAGCGTGTCCTTTAATATATTATTTATTATATTTTTAAATAGGTATAGGTATATGTAATATATGTATATGTTAAGTAATTAAGTAAATATTCACCTGTAATGGTACAACTGTCGTTATTCCCTGGAAGCAAATGAATCGATTAATATCAAATTTTGTATCGTGTTTGAAAATAGAATGTTAAGGTTTTTTTCTTTTCTTAGCTTCACGCTGTATCCTGCACATAGCAGGATAGGCAGAGGGAACCTGAGTACCTAGTGATACGACACTTCTTAATTTAGGCTTTATCAAACAAAAACATACAAAACTGTAGGGGAGAGCGGGGCTAAAAGTTGCCGAGGTAAGTTGTTCCGATGGAAATAATTTCGCGGAGAAAAGTGATAGGAATATTTAGTAAACATATAGTGAAATGCAATGTGATAGCGCACCCATGGCCAGCATATTGAACAATCCAGTGGCACCCGAAACCAATGGAATAGCACACGGGTGTCGTTGATGCACGATTGTAAATATTTTATTATTTTTTATTATTATTCATATTTTTGGTCTATCTCACAAATTTTAACGATTAGCCTCGAGTATGTTAGTGTTTTTTTTACATTATATTACCTACTATTTCGGAACACTATTTGTAAATTATTTATGTTTTCTATATCTTATTTATATTAAAATTTTTTTCAACACGTGTTTTTGGGGCTAGATGTTCCCTTTTTTTGGGGCATGTTGTGACCTGTTGTTGTGACGAAAAACTTTCGCCAATTCATTTGTACCAATAAAGGGATGTAAATATTGTAATTTTTCATACTAAAAAATATTGTAATTTAGTAACATGGGGACTTATGCTCGGAAATCAACTCGAGGTTATGTGTCATATGAGTTGATGCAAAAAGCAGCGGATGTAGTTTTCAAAGATTGCAGGAATAAGATAAAAACTGTTACCAAAGAATTAAATATACATATTAAGTGCGAAAACCTAAAGGTATAAAATTTTTGTTTATTATTTTGGTTTAAAAATCAAAATAAGTTTTATTTTATGTAAAATTATCTTTTACTTTTTAGTTCCGTTGTTTATCGGTTCGGTTTTTTTTGTTCAAAATTAATTCTTTTTACGATTTTAAGTGATAAGTAACCTTAAAAGGATACTTCTTAAACGAGTGTTGGTTGTGGTGGTACTGGTTGTTAACGAGTGGCATACAGATGCCACTCGTTAACAACCAGTACCACCAAGTCATCACAACAGTGTGATACTTGTTGAATACTGTGAACTTGACTCAATTAGGTATTATTTTTGTGGAAACTAACATTTTGGTATATTAACAAAAAAAACATAAAAAATATTCGGGTGAATTGGGAACCTCTCCCTTTTTTGAAGTCGGCTGAAAATGAAAACTTCTTTTTTGAGGTTGGTTGAAAAGAAATGCAACGATGGGGAATCTTACTTCTGACAATAATTTTAACAAAGTTTTCCCTTGTATAATTCCAGTATAATTAATATTTACCAAAATAAAAACAAATTTTCTCAATTTTGACCGGATTTTATAATCGGAACCTAACCAAACTTTCATCAAACTATCCTTGAAGTGTATCCTTTCAAATAAGAAAAGAATCATTAGAATCGGTTGGCGTGATATTGAGTTATTCGTCATTTTGTCGCACAAATACCAATACAAATTTAATACTTATGTGATTTTCTCATAGATACCATTGTCAAAAATAGACCAAAAAAAAAAAATGGTTCCCACATGGGAAGCACTACCTTTCAAATAAAAAAAAATCATCAAAATCGGTTCACCTAATCAAAAGTTATGAAGTAACATACATAAAAAAAAGAAACAGTCGAATTGATAATCTCCTTTTCTTACAGAAGTCGGTTAAAAAAGATTTGCTTTTGCGCCTGGTAATTATTATGATACTGTTGATTATTCCTTACATAAACAGACTTTGTTCGATTATTTATTGTTTTTTATTTTGCAAATAATAGCTTTAAAAATATGGTAACAATTTACCCCGGTCTGTTAACAACTTGCCCCAAGTCGGGGTAAGTTGTTACTTTCCGACTTCAGTCATAAAAAAAATCATAATAAAAAAGTCTTACAAAGAATACCCCAAATTACTGTTTTAATTGCAAGTCTAGATATGTAAGTTGAATTTGATTATATTGTATAAATAATAAAATCAAGTATTCGTAGCAATATTTGAGGTTAAAAAAAAATCGGAACTTTTGGCCCCGCTCTCCCCAACTTGTATATTAAATAACATAAAAGGACTTGGATTAAGTGGAATTTTCTTTTCTAAGTTCCATTTCCACATATTCGTTTCACCTTCTCAGTCTCGAGGGACACTCGTGTCCTTAATTAGGACAAGGTAACTATGTAGGGCAGTTTGTAGTAAGGTCCATTGAAGTGCTAGGTGGAATAAGTAATAGAGGCTACATAAGACCCTGTATATAAGTTATAGTGATTTGAGACATTGCGTGTTGCGGAACTTAGCGCTGTGCTGTGTGTGCCCGAGCAAGTAAAAAAAATCGCCCCTAGTGAGAATCGAATCCACAACCCTGCCTTGTCCCTCCGACCTTGATGTTGTAAAATTTGTTTTTATAAAATAATGATTTTAATTCTTACGGGAATAACTATTGAAAAGTCACATCGGTCGTTAAATGCAAACTACATATAATTTATAATTTGTATTTAATAATTTGGTATTTGGAGGTGAATGTACAGGTGTTTAAACTTCATCCTTTTATCTTATATGAACAACCTCTGGCTAATTTGTATATGATTTATTCAACAGATTAATTAACTATTTGCTTATATTATATTTTGGATATTTAATTTCTATCTTTATTAGATTGGGTTTTAAATTGGAATTCCATTTTATCTTTTTCTAGTATATAAAGGTGCACTAGGAATATAAACCTAGTGTTAACTGACTTCGTTCGGAATCGTTACGAAATTAAGATAATTTGCTTGTTAGTTCGTGGATATCCACAACAGTTTGCCTATTCGTTATTAAAAATATCTAAATTA
>JAEBDU010000098.1:383836-424569 GCA_016802625.1 Heliconius numata
TATATATATATATATATATATATATATATATATATATATATATATATCAGTGATATTAATATATGTCGAAACAAAATGTGTTTGAAATACATAATTTCGTCTTTCTGCCAAAAAGAAAATGTATAATGTGAATATAACTAAAATGCAGTTATTTATAGATCCTAAGCCATCGTATCTCTGTGACTTTTGATGTCGTAATTCGATATCATATTTATTTCAAATAAATATGTTAGATTAGAAAGTCACCTTAAATATTAACTTTTGAGAAGTTCCATATTTTTTTGATAAAATAATCTAAATTTCAAAATTACTCTTTAAATATGTAACGAAAAGCTTTCTATTGGACTAATGGTAAAAGTAACCTTATTAAAGTATTATTCAACTTTAAAAGTCAAGGTCAGCTATCGCCCTAACACTTTGATAGATTAAGTTTAATATAACATTTTTACGTATCTACCACTCATGTAGTGTAGATTTGAGTGTTAAAACTCTTCGTTCTTTACTTTCTGTGCAATATTGAGGCTCGTCGCGGAACTCAACGCCGCGCTTTGTATTGGAAATTTAAATACTATCATTTCCGCTAAACGAAACGGTTCTCGAGCCTCATGTCCCTGTTCTAGTGGACTGGACTGTTTTGGGAATAGTCGACAGAGTGTCTTAACATTAGGTTTCCTCTGCCTACCGTGCTTTATGCAGGTTACAACAACATAAATACAAAAACAACATAAACACAATATAGTACCATGAAAGTAAACACTCTAACGCTATCGTTCAATCGATGTCCGCTCCAAATACTTAACGCCACTTTGGGAACCTATCGACCTAATTATCTAGTTAGATAAAGTGTAGATCAGTTTTCACTACCTATACTTCTATACTAGTAGTAGTTGCAGCACGTATTCGGGGTGAGGGAGACTTTATCAACCGACTACCGAGCAATAAAAGGTCCACATCTGGCGCTGATATCCTTTATATGAGCTTAGTTGGAAATTTGCTGAAATAATATTTTGTAGCCCAATTTATGTTTGAGGTTTAAGTTATTTATGTGAAAGAAAAATAAATTACTTGTTCTTTCAATTTTTGCTGAAAAAATTGTGCTGTTTTCTTAGCAATTTCGAAAAATCCTCTCGTTGCGCTTCCCTATACACGTACTCCCTTATCCAAATTCCAATTTCGAGTCCAGTAGCGTATCTGTGCGTCGTCTTTCACTCACTTAGTAAAAAAATTACACAATTTGTATTATATTCTGAAAAAAATATTGACATATTTGACAGAGCGTTTTATATCACAGCCATAGTGTGTACGTACACACACGTCTCTTAAATAGGAACAGATTGTTTTTACCCTATTTTTTGTTATGTAATAACATGAAAAATATACACCAAAAATACAAAAAAATCTTTTTTGCAGGCCTTCAAGCTATTCAAGCGAAATAAAAACCGGAAGAGCACAAGAAACAAAGTGTCACCAGCCCTGGTACGGTCACCATCTTACAGCGGCACTACGGACGCCACATCAGAAATAGACGTCCAAAATTTCTGCCCTTGCAGAAACACCGCACCCACCCTACACATAGCTAGTGAATCCTACGACAATACCTATTATAACACCTTCAACAGCTACGACTCTACCAATGAGAGTTTACAAAGTTATAATAATTCTATATGCTCAGGCAGATCTGATTCAGCCTACGATTCTACGAGATCCAGCCCATCCAGATCCAGACCGGTCTGTTACGCGACAGTAACGTATTTCAACGTTAACGACAGTGAGGACAGTAGCAGTATTCATACTGAGTACACTTTGTTGGATTTCGACCCTGACGCTGAAGATGAGAAAGCTCAGAACATGATTAATGAAAGTTTAGAGTTAGTCAGTACTTTATAAGTTAGTTTTTAAAGTAGACCGACCGAATGAACTTGATTAGGTATTTTTTATAATATTTCAAGTAGTCGGATTTTGTGTGTTTTAGGTTTAATTGTATTCAATAGAAGTTTGCAAGGAGGCTAATATGAAGTATTTTACAGAAATGTATCTAATATTTTTTTAATTATATTACTTACTATTTATTTATTATTTTAATTTCTATCCAAGAAATTAAGTGCCGTGTTTTGTAACTCAATGCAATGATAAATTTGACTGAGGAATAAAAAGTATTAGGTATATTTTAATCACAATCGTTGTACGAGGATTCAGGCAGGCCTAATCACGCCAAGATGCCATCAGTCTTTACTAACGTTATAACGTTTCATGTTAAATACTTCAATGTATCTCCTCGGGCACTTAGAATGTGACATATGTCATACAAATCTTTATTTACTTTTGATTATTCGGGCGAAGCCGCAAATATAACTATATTTATCTACACGGTCAAACCATTTCAATAATATTTTCTTAATGTAATCTCAATTTTTTTGTATATTTTTTCAATTTTAGCTTATTATTTAAAGGTCAAATGTTATGAAAACGAGCTCTTTTCATAATGTACATGCTATAAATAGATTTCAATTATATGTTAGAAGATAGGAGTAAAAGGATGATATAGCATTTACTAAGTTTGTTATATTAATAAATATTATACATACATTCGGTTTAGTTTAAGACTTCGTTATGTTGTCGAAATGATATTACATGATTATTGTGGGTTCGATTCCTACTTAGGGTAAAGAGTGATAGACTGGGAAACAGTAGTGATCACTAACTGGCCATTAACATTATGTATAATAAGTCAATCGAAACTAAATAATTTCTGAAGTCCTCACAAACATTTATTTTTAATTGCTTATTATGTTTATTTTAAAGTATCTATTAAGTTAGTGACCATATCGTAGCGGTAACATTAAGTTTTTGACTATGCTGGTTGGTTTGGTATTGTATAAAATGGTATCCTTGTGTTGGGGCTCCAAATTCAAGTTCAGCCAAGGGCCCCGAGGTTCCCTAAGACGAGACTGCCACCAGACTTATGTGTACCATCTATCAGACATCAAACCCACAATCTTCGTCTATGTTGACAATTTTTGTATTTTCACATGAAATATCAGATTTAATTATTTTAATTGTAAATAAATAAATATAATAGAGTATACCAAAGTAATTGTGATATTCTTTAAGTTTGTATAAAGATAATTAGTAGGTATACGTTGATCTCAAATAAATTCTATTTAGAATAAGTTAATAATTAATATTAATACTACAGTACTTTATCATATTCTATTGTAAATAAATTAGTAATATAATTTTTCAAATACCTACATATATTTTGTTTTATTATAAACCTTTTAAAATATGACACATTACATAAATTGAAAAAAAAAAACAATAATGTATATAAAAACATTTTTTTTATCTAACTTTCTCCCAATTTTTGAGTTACAGCTGTTATTAGCTTCCAAAGCGGAAAAAGTAATAAAAAATATACTAAAACATAAAAAAATCAAAATATTCTTTATTCAAATACACTTTTGAATCGTCGAATAAACATATATCTATCGAACGAAACACGTATCTAGTAATGAAACAAGTATGCTCAGGTGAGTTTTCAAAAATACATTTTATTAAAACGCTTTTATTAGGTAGAGTTGTAACTAACTAATTAAATATAACTGTCTGAATTACACGCACTTTTAATTGTTGTATCATCATGAAGATTGACAATTATATGTTGCTTAGATGACAATACAACATTATGGTACCACCGAGCTGGTCTGATAATGGATTTGGATGTTGAGTGATGGAACCTTGGACTGCCTCGCCGCCGAGTTTGTGCTCATTACACTGTTATTAATAAGAAATCAGACATGGGCGGTAAGTAATGGAAGTGTGTCAGTGAGAACGGAGTGCCTTAACATTAGGTTCCCAAGTTCCCTCTGCCTACACTGCTCTCTAGATATATTCGCTATATTGTCATTTAAAACGTGAAACTGGTATAGAAATTTGATTTAAGAAAATAACTTGTATTATTGAATAAAACACCTAGCCTTGGACTTAGGTAATGTAATTTTACTCCATCTAGGTGCCAGGCACAGGTCGCACTGAAATGTGAAAATAAAATGAATTTAACGCAATCTACTGACTACTTGAGGCCGTCGTTGCGCAGCGGCTGTGTCTTACAGAAAATACAGTGGCTGTGGGTTTGATTTCTGCTCGGGGAATAAATTATTTTCATTACCTCACTATGATAACAATATAAAGCGTGACGTGGAACTCAGCCGATCAACACGCAATGTTTCGGAAATTAGGTACGTATGGATCGGAGTGTGGTAACACTAAGTTCCCTCTCCCTACCCTGCTATAAGCGGGATACAGCTAACAAAAAAGAACTAAAAGCTTCACATATTCCTCACTCAAAAAGCCACAGAACAAGTTTCTAAACAAATACTCAGGATGCAATTATAATATTGTTGTCAACTAAATAGAATATAATACGTTTATGGAAAAAAAACTAGTTTTTTTTGTAATTTTTTAGTAAGTAGAGTCAAAATAGAGCACGTGCGGACTATTGAAGCTTTGTTGGACAAGTAGCTTCGAGCTTAGCGTAAATGGTGATAATAGTTTATTTTTTATGAGACAACGTCTGACTGTAGGCGCTATGATCGTGGGTTCTATTCTCTCTTGGATCATTGATTTTTTTATTGGCTCGTTCTGGTAACATGACAAAGGGCAGCGTTCACATCGAACACACCAGGTTCGATTTCCATTTGGGAGAATGGAAATATTTAAATTATTTTCATTTTTCTATTTTGATGATTTCAAAAAAATCGTAAGAAATGAAGTGTCATAACACTCAAAAATAGCTTATTTTACAGAAATTTTTTTTTGATATATACAAAAAAAATAATGAAATATGAATTCATTTTTTAAAGGAGTTTTCTCCTACAATTTCTATTGACTTATTATAAAATATTTCTTCAGAGATCTGATCTCATCTGATCTTCAGAATTTGAGAATTTCATTGTAATCTAAATTGGACTAATGAGCTTACATAGCTAAGGAAATCAAATTCAAGAGGAAGCGGGTTCAAATACCACCAATCTTTATTTGTAATACAAAGGGAGGGACCAACAAAAGTAGATTTCTATACAATATTCCAATACATACATTCAACAATCGACAATATCTATTGTACGAGACACCAAAATCCGTAAACCAGTTACACAGGTTTCTAAATACCTAATTAGTGTCGCAATATTATTTATTATTTATTTTAAAATAGTTTTTTAAAATATAAGCAAATGTTCGTATTGTATGAATAACCACGTTGTTTTATTTTTTTTTAAATATTCGATTTGTTTTCGGTTAGTGATTTAGTTTTATTTGCATAGGTAAATAACGCTTGGTTCCGAATCCGGCCTTAAACATACAATTTACCAGTAAACATATTTAAAATATTCTAAACAGTTAAGATTTTCCTTGAATTCAGCCTTTCAAAATTAACTTATCAAAGTTCGTTGTTTCTAAGCAAACTGTTTACATTGCTGAGATAGAGTACGGAATGACCAATATTTGTTTAATATAATATCTGCTGTATAATATTGTAAATTATGTTTTTGTTCGCATGTCGAGTGTCACGTAAACTCTTCTTTGTAAATATAGTAGCTTTATAATATACTGATACTGTCGGCGCGGCGTTGAGTCCCGCCGCTCAATACGCAATGTCTCGAAAATTTAACTATGTGGTGAACGTAGTGTCTGCACACTAGATTCAATCTGCCTGCTACATGCCGTGTATGGAAAGATTCTAAGAAATAATATACACAACTAAAGTGGTATTCATAAATATTTTCTGAGAAACTTTTCACTTACATCTTTCTACGTAGGTATAGCTAATAAAATTAAATTGTAAGGCTTTCAGGCGCAATTGGAGTTTGCTTCAGTAATTTATAATTATTTAATTCTGCTATAGATAATGATAATGAAATGTCGTTTCTATAGTCAAATTAGTCCTATCTTTATATCAGCTTTACACAAAAGGGGCAGAACGAACATGGTATTTACACATTACGTTCCTCACGTACCTACTAATTTTCGACATACTGGGTGTTAATTAACGGAAATCAACGCCGCACTTCGTCTACCAAAGCTAGGAAACGAAAATAATTTTTTGACGTTGGTTTCAACCAGCACTTATTACGAGTACACATTATATTACTACTACTACTGCGCTATTAGGTACACTAAGTTTATTGATCTCGATACTACGCGTTCGTGTGACACCATGTGGGCTAACTGTTTGAGTATCTAATGTTTTGAATAATTTATCCCTTATGATTAATTTATTTGTGATACTGGAGCTTTCGCTTGTTGTTATAATATTAGCATGTTGACATTGAATATTATGTTAGATTTCATAGAACTATCGATACTAATATTATAAAGCTGAAGAGTTTGTCTTTGTTTCTCTAATGGCAAAGTTGCCTCAGGCATTTAGAATGTGTCGTGTCTCATACAATCCTTAGTTTTTTCAATATGATCACGGACGAAGCCGCAGGAAGAAACTAGTATACCTACGTAGCATTACAATCAAAAACTCAAGAGTAGTTGTTTACAATAGTTTTTTCACTTCGGTATGTCAAAGACAGTGTTAAGTTAATACGGAATGTTTTGAAATAGTGAAATGTAAAAAAGAAAAATTTTGCTTTATAAAAAAAAAATTATAAAAAAAAAATATTGGGGGATATTTTCTTTCTATAGCGAAAGCGGCACTTAACCTAACCAGACCAGATTTTAAAAAAATAAAATGAATATTCCCTTAACTACATTTTCTCACAATCTCCAATACTTAAGACGGACTCGGTAAATAAGCGAAAAGTATGGAACGGAGTGTCTTATCATAAATATAAGCGGTTCTTGGTTCTATTATGATATAATTGGCAATTTGGAACGTGGCTGTACGTGATTGTTGTGGGTTCTAATCTTAATGAGGGGATAATTTATAAAGGTTACCCTAGTTTTGTCATACTTATAAAGACTTCTTTCATATCACATTATTTCGCAAAATAAATGGCGTGTAATAAAATAGAAAAACTTTCTATTCATATTGTTAAAATTATAATTTACCCTTTCATGTGAGTTCTACACATTATATTTCTATTATTAGTACTTATTATTTTAAAAGCGAAAATTCTGTTATTGTTCATTGTTTTAAAATATAGTACTATTGTGGAATTACATCTTATGCAAATGTGATATTTGTTTAGGACCAAATTTACGTGATTGCGAAGCTAAATCAAGAAGGCTATATTAAAAAAATATGCTTGCAAAATAAATGAGTTCAAACTGGCGAAATATACTAGTAAACTCTGAAGAGTTCCACTATTCAGGTCCTGGCTCCATCATCAGACCAGCTCCATGATATCATATTATTGTCTTGTTATCTAAGTCAACCAATAACTTTCAAGTTTTATGACGATGCAATGAATACAACTGAATCAAATTCAGTTTCTTAGATTTTATTACGTAGTTACAAAGCTACATACATTATAAACTTAAGATTTTTATAAGCATTTTCTCTTTGGGAATCGAACCCACGTTCTAATAGTGATACATTTACGCCCAAACTACATTAAAAAATATAAAATTGCAGTTTCAAAACTCCAAAAGTCTATAAATATTGATGAACTACCGGAAATTCCAACAAAAAATACGGAAGTAACTTATAAAGTTATTTGAAATGCCAACACAGACACACTTTACGCACACGAGCGTACAAAAAATAACGTTTTTGCCTTCCTTCCTACGGAAATAAGGAAAGGGAGGGATATATTTTTAATATGAGGACAGTAAGGGACAAAAGTCGTGGGAAACGCTAGGGTGGCGGTATCCCATAGCGCCAGGACCCTATATACATCTGTTGGGGTCAGTTTTAATTGCAACACCTGTTTTTATGCTAATTTATTGAATTGCTAATATGTAGGTACTTGTTTTGGTGACAGACAGTGTTTATTAATTTGGTAGTTAAAGATGAAAGTTAAAATTAACAAAAAAACTCTATAAATAACAAACAAAAACACTAAAAAAATAAACAAAACAAGTGTATTTGAATATGAAACAGGATGTGATCGATATTTAAGGTTCATCACATGCGAATGTTTTTATTGATAACAGTAACTGAGTACTTATATTATCATGAGTTTTTAAAATTGTGCTAATAAAACTCTTGCTTGCTCTTGCTTGACTGGTACTAGTGACTGTTCACTCTGTTTATATAGGCTTACACAATTTACACAACTTTAACAATATTTATTACTTTGATGTATTAGGTCAGAGGTACGTAAAAATATCCTATAAAATGATATGTATTAAGTCTAAATCGAATCGATTCTACAAATTACGAATACGAATAGCTAATTAATATCGATATTTTCGATAATAATACGCTATTCGTATTCGATATTATCGATTAAAAAAGGGAATTAAAAATAAAATGACAACATAAATATAGGAAAATAATAATTTAATTTCTCTTCAATCGCAGGCGATTATACATATGTACATAATATACAGTATCTTATGGACACACACACTAAGTATTTATTGTTAAAAAAGACTAAATTCTCACAACCGTGCGTAAATCACTAATTATGTACAAATATATATATATTTAATATTAATAAATGGCATAAAAATTTTGACAGCGAAAATGAAAATGATTTATTTCCTGAGGGAGAATCGAACCCACAATGGGCACGGTCAGCCTCTGTATTTGTATAAATTAAATGAAACCATTCTAAATATAGCTTTTGTGTATTTGTCAGCACGACAAAAATATAGAGATTCGCCATTTATTCCCTTACGAAATATGTAAAGATACATTTTTGATATATATACCTATAACATATATATAGACACACATACATATATTATTTTTTATATATATATATAAAATCTCATATTATAATTATAATTAAAGCTTGGTATTTGGTCCCAAAGTGTCCTAAATTAATAAACTTACGAATATACTATATAATTATCACACAACTTTATAACTAATTCTAGTAATTAACAGTCTTGAATATAAGTTTTGAAGCCGCACTTAGAGACGTCAATTAGTGTTTAATTGTTTTGCTTCCCTTAGGCCGTATCCCGCATATAGCAGGATAGGCAGAGGAAACTTTATGTTAAGACATACCGTTTCATACTTTTCTAATTTTCGAACTCATCCGAGTGTGGCGGAACTCAACGCCGCGCTTAA
The DNA here is from genome assembly GCA_016802625.1 of Heliconius numata. NCBI lineage: Eukaryota > Metazoa > Arthropoda > Insecta > Lepidoptera > Nymphalidae > Heliconius > Heliconius numata. The sequence continues at coordinate 393,027 of JAEBDU010000098.1, forward strand.
CTTAATTAAATTGACATTTAATTTATTTTAACTTAATAAATGAGTATTGTCTCTAAATGTAGCTGTTTCATTTAAACTCTGAGATCGACAACAATTTTGTAAATTATTTATAATATTTATAGATATGAAAGAAGAATACAATATATTTTTTTATTATTTCTCAATACTCGTATACTATTGTTTCAAAACATAATCTTGTCATTTATTTCTAGTTTCGCTCATCTCCTATTACTCTCTCCCTCTTTCGCCTTTTGGTTATGGAGAGCGCTTAGATTTAACTCAACTCCAAGTTTTAAAGTACAAGCTGTCCCCTCTGCGAAATAGAATTCGCGACTGTCAGATATTTGCTTGTTACAAAACATCGATACATTAAATATTCAACAAAATATTAATTTCCATTCTTAATACGCTAATTCAGCTCCCCAAGGTCTGTAGGGCTTGGAACTGTTTTGTGAATACTGATGATGAGGAGGATGGTGTGGGTATGGTGCAGGGTAGTGGGGAGCTGTGGGGGCGGGGTGAGGTCCAGGATGAGGTCCAGGAGGTGCTGGGGGTCCTGGTGGTGCTGGGGGTGCCGGAGGGTAATGTGCGTAGCTTGGGGGAGCAGATAGAGGCGCAGCTATCGCAGTGGGAGCGGCAACCGACGTAGCAGTTGTCACTGGAGGTTCCTGCCTCAATTCTGTGTACCCATGTTGAGGTTGAGGAACACTTGGATATTGGTAGCCCCAGTTGGACTTAGCGGCCAGTTCTCTCTGCGCTGCAAAACATTGGAGGTGACTCATGAGGCGGAGGCGGAGAGGATCCTGGATATCCAGACCTTCGCAGCTGACCAGGTATCTGGCGACTTCTGCAGCACACTCTCTGAATCCTATACTGTGGTAGTCCATGGCGTATCTTTGTGGGTCATACGCATATGTGTCAAGACCTGAAAATATTTTTTATTTGTTAGAATTTGGCATATTCGTTTATTTTTTCAATGAGATAGTGACGCAGTTTAAAAAGTAAACTCAATGATTGTGGGTTTGATTCCGTTTTACGGAAATTTGGTTTTCCGATTATACCAAACAGCCTTACTACTTATATAATATTAATTAATGTCAATTTCGACAGATTCTAGTAGGCATTAAGACGAGCTGGTAATTTTTTATGTTTCACTTTTTAAAATGAAAAAAAGTAGTAAAAGTAGTAGTTTTTACAAATTACGTCTAGTTTGACAAGTTATAAGCAGCTGCACTAAAAAGGGTGAAAATTTAAAGATAAAAATAACCAGTCCGCACACAGATGCATACACTCAAGCATTGTTCAAAGAAATGTATGAAATCAAGAAAACATAACTGCCTTTCATTTCTACCCTCTTTACGCAACAAGTATAGGAAAGAGATAGCTGAATTTTTACATAATGTGCGAAAAGGATGGACTAGTAACGGGATCCCCATGTTTCCGGCATCCGAGCTTAGGGGGAAAAAATTAATATGAAGATCCGCTATAGTAGAGCTATTGAAATCGAGGGGTTGCAGTCACTGGGCCACCGGGCCAAGGAGATAAGACGTAAATAAGATTTATTATGTGATTTGTAAAAATAGTAATATGTAGATATGTGTATTTGAATAGCGAAAAAGTCATTTTTTTCTAATATGAGTGTGGAATTTATGTACACATATCTTTACGTAACGTTAGCGCATATTAACAAAAAAATACTTTATTTTCTCCCAAAACTGAGATGACTAAATACGAAGACTAATAAGAAAAAAAAGGGAATAGAAACTAAATATAACACTGTACAGTGTACATACATATTGAACATGAAACGAAAGAAATTTTAAGACATGAGTAAGTCATGTCAGCTATTCACATTTAAGCTATCCAATATTATTTTGATTAAATGTACTTTACATATTTTTTATGTATAAAATCACATAAATAAATTTATTCTTAAATAATACAATCCAATTACAATACAATTGAAGAAGCTGTTTGCAAAAAAACCTCAAGTATAGGAAATTGAACACGAGCTCAAAGCTTATCTATTTCATTGTGTTTCCTGACTTCCGGCGCGGGGTCGTGGGGTAGTTTTTTCTTATATTTTTTAAGCACAGGTGGGGTAGCAACCCTTTCGCTTCCGTTTTCTACAAAGGCCACGTGATAGCGCTATGCGAATGTAGATTAGATGCTTTTGGTACCTTTTGTTAGATACCGATGTCATTTGTAGTATTCAAATGATCTCTTTAATGTTTTTGTCTGGTGACAGCTTTTTTGTATTGTGTTTGTCATTTTAATTTTAACCTTTATATAATTAAGATGTAAATATATCATCGGTTTGTTAGTCTTTTAATATATACATATAAAACTATCACCTACAATATAAGCTGAATAGATATTTATAACGCCTCCAGAATGATTGTTCCGTGAAGCTGATTTATATATATTTTTTATTTTAACTTCATGTTTTATTCCGCGTACAGTAAAGTAAGCATAGAAAACCTAGAGTCCAGACACTCTAGTTCTACATTTTCCACCCAAATTTGAATTATTTCGTGTTGACACCACGTGGAACCAAAAAAAAAACTGAAAGCGAATGTGAAAAACAAGACAAAAAAAAACAAAAACAAAACAAAATCCTCATGAGAAAACCAAATATTTCACAATCATAACATCTTAATCCCCTAAATTAATATGAAAATGAAAGCGGGTAGAATTACTCGACGAGGCTAAGCTTAGCATACGTTTGTACTGCGGGGTGAGAGGCGGTCGCGAGCGCGTTTCCCACGCAACCCCTACTAATAATTATCTTTAGTTTCAAATTCATTGAGTAATAGGTCATTTGATAATAGTGGGGTGGAATTTGTGTAGTTAGATCAGCAATATTGCAAGTATTTGGTAGTTAAACAGGTAGGCTTCACGTTGAATACCACATTTAGCAGGGTAGGGAGAGGAAACTTAGTGCTAACACACTCCGTTTCCCATTTAGCACCAATTTATCAAGATATTGCATCTTACGCGCGTTATTTCGGCCACTGATGATTACTCTTTTGTTTTCATTTTAAAAATTAAAAAGTTTGAAGATGTGGAAAAAATAATTTGGAGCCGTTTGAAGCGGATAGAAGCACGGGATAGTAAGTGTGACAGGTTATGGGTCCCATTGCCCTCGAGGATATAAAACGCTTAATACTTTCATTTCCTCGCCCTGGCAAAGCGCGACGTTAAGTTCTGCCACTCAACACACAATACGTCCAGGATTCGAAAGTGAAACACAGTGTCTTAATGAGAACGGAGGGTCTTATCTCTAGGTTCTTTCTGCCTACCCTTGTGCGAGATACAATGTAAAGCGAAAAAATATATTGTAAAATATTGGTTTATACGTAGATAATTTAAAACTAAAACCAGAAGTAATGACCTTCAGTGTTCACAAACAAATCCTTGACCCACTGAACTATTGTATTAAAATTCAATCAAATATTTACCTACAGTGGACATTTTACATTTAAATGCTTGTGTTTTTCAAAGTATTTTTTGAATAACATAGTATGCACCTTTTAAGATTATTTTTTGTTTGTTTCAGTTTCACGCTGTACAGAGTGATTTATGGGTATCTCGCATATAAAACACTCTGAAGACACTTTCTCACTTTCCGTCGAATTCTGAAGGCATTGCGTGTTGAGTGGTGCAACTCACTGTTAAATATCTGCGATTTCCAAGTATATATAAGAGATGATAAAATGATTTCAATACTAGCCGTCGCCCGCATCTTTGTTCGCATGGAATAAAGACGTAAAACGGATCCTGCAAAATTGTTTGGCAGGGATTATAAAAACCCTCCCTAATGCCAATTTTTTACTTTCTAAGTCCAGTAGTTTTGGTTGCGCGTTGTCTGTCAACCACTCAGTAACGGAACAGATTTGAACCCATGATCCATTCACTTTATGACTTATCAATCTTAGAATAGACAGGCGATATCACATATCTCTAAACTATCGACCACTTCCTGTTCTCAGCGCCAGGTGTGTTTACCTGGCCATTGTTCGTGTAAATATTGTTTTAATTAGGACTCTTTGGCTCTTTCGACCTTTTTGTATTGTAATGACATTATTAATGAGCACTCTACCTTTGATTTAAAATAAGCATATATATTCGTATATATAGTTAGGGAGTATAGTAATAGTGGAGTTACTAGGATGCGTAGAGGATTACGTACGATATGTAGGAAGACGGAGAAAAACGGGATTGTCAATTTTACTTCCACGCAAATGGCAAACAAATTTGCGTGTGACGAGTTTTACTATATTGAAATGATCGCAATGCAATACAGCCCATAGCCTTCCCCGATAAATGGACTATGTAAAACAAAAAGTTTTTTTCTATTTGAACCAGAAGTTCCAAAGATTGCGCGTTCAATCAATCTTTAGCTTATAATATGAGTATAAATAGTTTTTTACCAAGTTTCCTTATGATACAAATGAAGTAAGATCACATATTACTAATCCCTCCACTATTTCCTGCAGCGCCAGGTGCCTCTACCTGAGCCCGTGTAAATGTTATTTTAATTGTTCGGACTTGTGGTTACAATACTTACCACGGTTACCTTTTTAAAATATTTTTTTCATCAAAATCTGACCAGATGTCGATTTTTTTTATTTTTCTTTATGTCATTTCTTTTAGTTGGTTAAGATTAATTATTTAAGTTTTATACTGATACGGTCGCTTGGGAAAGTTTTAAGTATAAATTAGAATGTTACAAATAACGTTTTATTTCCTTTTTTTAGCTTCACATGATTTCGTGACTTTGTTTGTTTAATATTAATATTATTATTGAAGTTGAAGTTAAAAAGATTATATAGATAAAATAATAAATATTTTATTCGTTAAAATCAGTTGTAACCGCAATTTCAAAGGTCAGTTAGTACGGAAGTGGAAGTAATTTACTTAGTTATAAATTTAATTTTGTGGTTACCATGTCGCTTGAAAATTAGTTTAGGATACGCCGACACGCTTCGTATTACCATTTATAACTAGGCAGAGTGAACCTAGTGTTAAGACACTTCGTTTTCCACTTTCCACTTAATTTGGATGAAATAATTATTTGCCTCGAATAGAAGATATTTCTATTTGAATATTAACGTACTAAATCTATCAAGGCCAATAAAGATAGACAAAATATGGAAAAAAACGTCCCTAAATGTTTAAATAAAAAAAATTAGACCTTCCGCCATTTAAACCGGACGTGCCATCATATCATTTACGTAGAAAACGAAGCGGAAAATTGAATCTTATAACAATGTAAGTACGGCTCAAAATTTATCAAAGTTCCATCACCACCTGTTAGACCCGGAAGCGTGGGAATGTGTCATTGATAACATGATAAGGATAGCCATGTTGTTTTAAACTTCACGCCGTATCTTCCATAGAGCAGGGTAAAGAGAAAATAACATAGTGTTAAGACACTATTCCTCATTTTACGTTCAACATTCGAGACATCAGTGTTGAATGGCGGAACTCAACGCCGTCTTGCGTCTTATTACACATTTACAAATTTCCTTATAAAAAAACATCAAGCGATGCCATAGCGTTAGATTTATATTTTTAAAGCGATTTTTTTTTGATTTGGCGGAAACTAACGGTGCATTTTTAATTTGTAAAAAGCGGAAGGGACTTAGACTTGGAGGAACAAATGACAGGATAAATGTTGATAGAACCGTTATAAGTAGTATGGCATAATAGGAAGTTTTCTTAATGAATGTAGGTAATGCAGGTGTCGAATTGGCTTAAGTTAATAAATTTAATAAAAATTGTAAGTTTTGTTTTCAATATTTAAATACGTTTTAAAAATAAGACGTAGTGGTGGTCAAACTCGCGCATTGGATTGCTGCAATATAGAGTTGGAGCCCGCTATGTACAATTCTTTATACGCTGACTTTTTATATGGTAAATAAGACACTAAAATAAAATAAAAATATCGTCCTTTACTGAACAAATAAGAAAATGCTTAATATTTTTCTTTATTTTCTTTTAACTGTGTTAATGATTCTTATATACCAAATGTTAAAATTTGAGGTTCGATAAAAAATTACCTAATAAAAGTCGTGTCACTCATAATTATTGGTAAAATTGATATTATATATCACAGATTTAAATAGTCAGTCAGACTAAACTGTGTCATACCTAGTAGTAAAATGATTTATTCACTACTTTATTTAAGCATAAAGAAAGTTTTTTAGAAGCTTTTCAAACACTTTCTTTTAGAAACAGCGTTACAATGACTAAATTATTTATTTACAGAATAAGCAGAAATTTTAAGCTTTTTTAACATTTTCTATGCAGGTTCATTTTTGTACACTAGAGTGGGACAAGGAAAATAATGAAATAGTAATTCTTTAGTGGGGATAGAACCCACAACGATGGGGTTTATAAAAACGTTGAGAAGACGTCCCACTGCGACACGACGAGTTTATTTATTTTTTTACTTGAAAGTATTTCATTTGAGAATTAATTTGACTGAGAATCGAACCCACAACCTGTTACTTTTTCTTAACAATAAATCAATTTACCTTTAGCGTGCAGCATTTTCAAATGATCCACAGTGAGTTGTAAAATCTCAGCTTTTTCCAACTTAGCGCTGCCCTGCTTCTCGCAGGCGGCCGGCACGAGCCTCTTTAGTTCTGTCAGGGATGTGTTTATTCTGTCCCTGCGTTTCTTCTCTATGACTCCTCTACGACGCTTCCTTGTCATTAACTGACAGGAATCTCCGCCTGGCGATCTGGGAAAAGGGCAAAAATATATATTATATGTGGAAATATAAATAAAGATTAATACATCGTACTTTTTACATATAGATTATTTAGCTTTACATTATATCCCGTATATAACATGGTATACAGAGGGAACCTTGGAACGTAGTGTTAAGACACTCTGTTTTCTATTAAGCCATATGCAATGTCCACTTAAATTCACGCTTTGTCTCGTTGTCAGGGCGAGGAAATAAAAAATATTAAATCTTTCATTTCCCCGAGTGAGAATCGAACGCTCGTGCGTTCTATTCCCGTCGCGTTTACAGTCGTAGTCGTTCATCTCTACGCCACGACGGCTTCTATAGAGAGAAAAAATATTATTTTTAAAAAATTGAATAGAATTGAATTCTTCATTATGAAATTGAAAAGTTTGTTTGGTTGAATGTCACAGGCACAAACTAGTACTACAAGTATATACAAAAATGGAATGTAATGTGTAATAAATCTAAAATCTAAAAATATATATCTAAAATTAATGAAATTATTTATAAACGAAAACAACGGGGCTTCAAGAACAATTTATAATTAGCTCCTTGAATTTTGTAGAGACTTCGCTAACGCAAAACTTCTATAATGTTATAATATAACACGACTTTGAAACTTTAATAAGTTTATATTCGACAGGTGTTAAGAAAATAGGTTACACTTATTACAATCCTGACGTTGAATTTATATACTAAATATTAAACGTTCAGTTATATTAAATGAATACGCCTGTCGTTGCGCACGGGCATTAGTAAGCGACTGTTAACTCGAGGAAATGGAGTATTTCATTTTCTAGCTCTGGTAACGAGGCAAAGTGAGGCGATGAGTTCGCGAGTGGGAAACGGAATGTCTAAAGACTAGGTTCCCAGGTGCCCTCTACCTACCCTGCTATATTACGTATTGTTTACGTTACTTACCCTAGCTATTACACAATACAGCCAAAAGGCTACGATTAGCGTAGGCGGGCTACGCGCTACGACAGTGCTACGCTCCACGTTGTTTTCGCGAGTATTATGTTACTTACAATGAAAATTCTTATTGGAATCTTATTTACAATAAATTGAATTGATATTTTATTACGTTAAGATTTGTTTGTGAGTTTACTTTTGGTGATTGTTTTAAATTCTTTAATTATTGTAAAAAAATATGTATATACTTTTTTATTTCTTCTTTACGTATTCCTACCAAAAAGTGCTCCAAAGTAGCAGATTTAAGCATAATTTAAGTACTATAACCGACCGCAATATTTTTTATAAGTTTACATAGTACATATTCCAATAAGTTTTGGACCATCACCATTATAACAATCATATATCAAAAAATATTCTCTTCAATTTTTTAAGCTTCTATGAATAGTAATAAAAACATATTAACAAACTTATTAAGGATAGGTAATACTCACTGTGCATCCTTACTGCTTTCCTCTGAGAAGGCATCGTCTTCGCTTTCCGAATGTGTCCTTTTATTTCTTTGCGCTGGCGCGGGTGGTGCTGGTGGTCCCCAGCCGTAGCCCCACTGAGCTTGGGCTTGAGGCTGTATGTTATTAGGTTCCATATGCCTTTGGTACTCCATTGTTATCAAAAAACACTAGTTTTTAATAAATAATATATAATATCAATGTTTAAAAGTCATAACATCACAACAATCACTCTATAAAGACAATAATCACTATATTCACTGTCAAAGTTCACAAAATTTTAAAAATAATCACGAAAAAAGTTCGAAAAAATTTCAGGAAATTCCTAATTAACAGGCGGAGTGTCGGCGGTGTCGTGCGCACGCGTCGGGCGGCGGTCGCGGAGTGTGCGGCCTGCGCGCCGCGTGGCCAGCACTGTGCCGACCCGCGGCGATACTTGCTTCACCACGTGACTGACACCGGCTGGACTAAAGTATACCTTATTACGTAAGAATAGAGCTTAAAATGTGTACTAATTATTGGTAGAGCTTTGACAATAAAGCTTTTGAAATTGAGCTTTATTTTCAAAGGGATTAGGGGTTAAGTTTTTAGTTTTGTCAAATCAGAAAGGGCTTGATGTTACTTAAGATTCTTCGTATATAGTAATATTTGTTAAAATATATCTTGTTTCTATAGAAATAGGATTTAAAATGGTTTATAATTAGTTTATTATGTTTAAAAAGGCCGCGTGGCCGGCGCACGGTGATTGTCAATTAAAATACGCAATTTTGTATGGAACAATGAACTATTGTCTAAAGTTAAGGGATGAATGAAGACGCGTGTCGCTTATATACTCGAATGTTGGCGATTTGATTTGGAAGCTTTTTTGTTATGTATTTTAGGTAGTTAGGTACCCTGGTGGCTTAGTTGATTAGTTTGTCAGATTCATTTTTTGATAATATATTTCTAAACATTTTACTTTTTTTAATAAGTATTTTTTATTTTTATATCGAGGGTTCTGTACTAATATAATGATTACAGGTCAATGGGTAATATCTACAACTAGTACGTAAAAATTGGCAAATTAAAATTTGCAGTTGTAGGCACGTAGGCATAACTTGATACCCCCACCCGATCTTTGGAAAAATAGTCCTGACCAATAGACCAGTATACAGACAAAGAAATGGACAACAAAATAATTATATGAGGGTTCCGTTTTTTTCTTGAGGTACGTATAGGTAACCCTAAAATGAAATGAAAAAAATATTTTGTACAACTATAAAAGATTCCGCAAACTGCTACACGCGGATTAAACGATTATTTGAACGAATCTTGCAATTTTTTATCATTTGCACGTCAAAATGTCAAAAAAGTGTTCAATCCTTACTCTGTTGTCTATTAATCTTATATCTATAAAAGATTTTCGACGCGTATGATTAAATGTACTTGATCTTCAAAGAAGGTCTCTTTGTATCATGAAGAGCCTACCTGGATTTGAAGATTTGAACTTGGTATCACCTAGTGTCATCGTCTTATCGTTTTTTACTGATATATCTGCCTTTATATAAAACTCGCTCTAGAATAATCGTCTTTAGATTATGTTTGAAGATGGGCCTTGAAAAAAACGTTTTATTTTAGGACAATTTTGTGGTCAGAGGAAACTTAGTGTTAATACACTCCCAAGCACCGGCCTTTGCTAATATATCGCGGGTTGAGTTACGGAACTCAACGCCGCGTTTGGAAATCGAATCCATAATCGGAGGCTGTGCCGCCGCGCAACAACGCCCTACGAAATAAACAATACTTGTTAGTGTCAAAAGAATTGAAGGTGTTGCCTTAACAGCGACGCAGGTTCTTTTCTGATGTTTTAATAAGCAATGAATTAATTTGAAATTTAATATTTTGCAAAATATTAAATACTTGCCTTTGGCTGTCGGGCTGTGGCTTTGCCTGACTCTGCGCGCATGTTTTATGAAATATGGATAACATCGAAACGACTAACGAGATGTAATAAATAGCCTTCAAGCTAAAACGGACTAGCTAAAGTCTAAACGATTTTACCAATCTCAACCAGCAGTTCCCGAGTTAGAGCATTTACCTCACCTCGTCATTCATCACCAAACTCTTCACCTTCATAATACTAGTACAAGTAGTATAGATGTTATAGTAAATACTATGAATTATATTTAAGTAACTACGACTCATTTCTCGGCAACTCAACGATGAACGAAATTTGCGATCACACATAAAAAATAATGTCAAAGTACGTAAAACCAAATCAAAAATGGTTCATCCAAATCCGTCCATATAAGATCAGGTCACACAGTCACTGTATAATGAAAAAAATATATCAAAAAGCTCATTTTTTTTCAAATTTAACCCATTTTTTGTGGGCGTGAGAACTAACTGGCAGGTGCCTTTTAGGTACATTGTCTCCATTGTTGCCAAAACTCTTTACATTCAAGCAAATACTTGAGATATACTCAAATATTGTATAAAATGTTTTTAATTGAATATTTATTTTGATTCGTTGTTTGTGGGAATAGTTCAGTTGTTTATGTTTATTCTGGTCTAAAGCTAATATAAAGTTTATGAACTTTTAGCAATATTTTGATAGGTTTTGTAATATTTCGCAAGGTTGATGTCGGCTTTTGTTTATTTTATTTACTTAGTCTGTTGTTTTATTTTGGCGAGGAAAGCAAAAATAACGTGGCGCTTAGCTTTACGGCCAAATTTTATTTGTTTCTTTTGTAATAATTGTTATCAACTTTATCTTTATATTCTTTACGAAGAATGAACGGTAAGAGATTTCGGTTTACTTATGAGAAGATATCATTGATGATAATAAAGGAACGTCACGTACAACATGAGGCCTCCCCGGAGGGCATCCGTGCGAGGTGAAAGAGGTATGCAGAGACCGTAGCGTTTGGCATTCCGTTCTCTCTGGCTACCCTGCTACGAACATAGCGTGAACCTAAAAAACTGCTGATAGTAGCTTTATATTCGTGCGACGATTCAGAGTGCTTGCAAAAGTCTCTTTGAATAGAATATTTTGAACTTCATACTCCAGTGTATTTTAGAGGGTCATACCTTTCCATAAAAATATTAGATACCACTATAAAAATATTCTAAAAATGTTTGTTCAAAGTAAAATCGTGTTCATTTTTTTAAATCAAAAACCTCTTCAAGCCTTTCTTTACAATTAATATAAGCAAAAATAACGGAGCTTTCGATCAGTCAAGACCACTAACTGTCACAATACAAATATAATACACTTAGATATAATAAAAAACATTGTAATGTATTATCATATAACAAGTAACGAGCCAAACAAGATTGACCTTTGAACTACCCTTAAAGTTATAGTACAATTTGTCAGCAAGGGGTGTCTATATAAACTGGTCGTAGGTTCTGTTCCCGTGTGAATGCGGGTGCAGTATAAAGCACGAGGGTGGTATTAGAATTATTGTTGATTTTTGCCTTTAAGTTGAGAAGTGAAGGAAAATGTGGGAAAATATTTGAATTTATTTAAAGTGATTTTATAAATAGACTAGTTTTCGCCCGTAATTTTATTTGCTTTGGACTTAAAATGGAAAATTCGGTGTTGTCCCATTCCTTTAGGAAATTCGAGAAGAGAAGGAGAGCACTTAGGTCCGTATTGATATTTTGCTTTCAACTCTGAGATCGAATTTATGAACGAGAACGGCATCTCAAAATTGCTCTTAAAGTTGAGAATGGTCTATAAATACGGGTCTATAATAAGAGTCTCTTAGTGCTTTCTATACCTGCGTTGTCTGTCAGTATGTCTAAATATTTCAGATGTATTCTCCTCTATATAAGAAACTGAACCCACAAATTTAACAAAAAAATGTATTGCTGCAGTAGTACACGAGAAACATGATTTTTTTTATCATATTAAAGTATTAACCACACTCTTAGGAAGCAACATACTTTTTTTAGAAAATGTATAGTAATTATGTTATTATCGTACTTAGATGGTCTTCATATCTAAATTTTAATTAAAATACGTTTTTTTAAAAAAGAATAAGGAAACATGAAATTGAAAACAAACAAATAATAACAAAATGACCTGTTATCATATCAAAATCGAACAAAATCAATTCCATTCCCCTCAAATAGTTGCCGATATTAAATGATTTCACGTTGATTTGCCTCCCCCTTCTATAGTAGTGGAGATGCGCGTGCGCAACGCGTGTGAGCGCGTGCGAGGCACTTTCACACCGTTAGGAAAAACGTGTGACCATACTTTTAGATTTAATGTAGACTAACTAAATTTAATTTTTTTTATGTGCCTAATAATTTAGCATCCCGCCTGAACCGTGGAAAGTGGAGAACGGAGTGCCTTAACTATTTTTACCTATGGAATAGAGCAGAATTTGTCCCGCTACGATCAAATTCTTATATGTTCTCTTAAAAAAATATTCTACTTTCCTAAGAGATTAAAACTTTACTATAGAGTAAAACTTTAAAAAAATGTTCAAATATTTCTAGTTTTTTTTACATATTACAGAAGTATTTTATTTATTATAAGAAAATGTGTCTTGAATTAACTAATCATTCCTCCGAGTCGGTGTCAAACCCACGCTCGTTGCGATTGTGGTCACTCTCGCGCTAAGTAGCAGGTGATCTTTGTTTACGGTCGATGCGAATCCATTGCGAGGGTGCTCCAAACATTCTCTCATGACTTTCTAGTAGACTGAAGGGTTTGTAGGGTTGTTGTTGTAGGGTCGATTGGTTAAATGCGGTTATAATTTTTAAGGGTGACTAATGATTATAACATTTTTTTTTATGTGAGAACGAAAAATTGTCTGTATGTGCTTAGTTGATATTAATCTGTTGTATTTAATTTTTTTTGCTTCTCCTTGTATATCGCACATAGCAGGATAGGCAGGGGGAACCCAGTGTTAAGATTGCTCACACTCCGTTTCACTTTTTCCGTCCAACTTCCGAGACACTATATGTTTATTGCTAGAACCCAACCCTGTGCTTTGTTTATCAGAGTACAAAAAAATATAAATTAAATACAATCATTCCCCCTTGTGGGAATCGAATCGAAAGCAGTCGAGCAGTCAAAACCTCTCCTGCTCTGACAAGACGGCTTCAATTCTACATGATTGTTACAAATTACAATTACACCTGAAAAACTGTTTGACCTGTTACCTGCCGCCGAATTTTCTAACTGCACAGTACGTCACAAACTTAAGTATCATCCACACCACCTGGATACGTGGCACTCCACTACTGTGCGGTTTTGTAGAAATTTCCTTCCACGCGCCACCGAACTGTGGAGCGGTCTACCTGCGGCAGTGTTTCCAGGTCGGTACGATATGGGTACCTACCTTCAAAAAGCGCGTCTATCTCCACCTCAAAGGCCGGCAACGGACCTGTAGCTCCTCTGGTGTTGCACGGGGTCGTGGGCGGCGGTGATCACCAACAGGTGACCCGAACCCTCGTTTGCCTTGTCCTTTTTCCTTAAAAGAAAAACATCATCAGTTGATAGTTTTTTTATAAACGTTAAATTAAAGAATATCAAATATAATTTAACTAAAGAATATCAAATAAAACTTGTGACGACATCTATTAGCGATAATCTGAACTAAGTAATCTTTCTAATGTAACAAGTTTTTTTTAATTGTCTTTATTGCTGTTGTCCTCGACAGCTGGACTGGTCTTGGTCAGCGTCATCGAGCGGGAATGTAAGACATCCAATTTTTACGTGTAAATGAATTTCTTTCAACCGATTTTTCTTGTTTAAATACAGTAGTTAATAGTTAAATAACGATATATTTATTAATAAATTACAATCCAACGCCATCTATGCAACGACTTTAAATTAATATTAAAAATAACAGTAATTCTTAAACTACACTATTTGTAGTTCACACATCTCTCCCATGCACCAGGGTAGGCAGAAAAAACTTCAAATATTTCTAGCGCTTTGAAGTTAGTTCATCCGTATATTACAACCATTATATAACGAGACTGATAGGACTAATTGACACTTGATACCCACAAACAAAAAATGAGAGGAACAGGGTTACAATATACAAAACACTACGCGTGTTAAGCGGCAAATAAAAGCTTAAAATAGTAGATTTTAAGACTGAAACCACAAAAAAAAGAAACGATATTTTTTTCACAATTTTTATTTACACCATATACAATTAAAAATCAATCAAAATCCTCCGTAGCATCTTCAAAATCATCAACCGGCATGGGCGTATCTAGGTGGTCTAAGGTAACCCCCATTGCTTTCCTTAGGACGGAGACAGGTGCTAGGGCGCCGGGAGGTACCCGAGCAGCCATACCCGCTAAACAAACAGCTACCCTCCTAGCAGCTTCCTTCTCAGTTCTTGGCGCCCTAGCGGCGAGAGCCAGGGCGGGGTGTTGGGCTTCGAGTCTTGATCGTTGGGCGCGTTCTAGGGCGGCGAGTAACGAGTGAGTGTGGCGTAGGGCGTTAGTCAGGCCGTAGTCCTTGGATTGAGCTTCTGCGTGTGATATCCATTCTGTGTCTACGCCTAAGTCGGCTAGAGTGCGTAGGGCAGAGAAATCGATTTGTACTTCCTGTTGACAAATATTTTTTTATTACTAATTTGGTAAAATGAGAAGCATAACATATTTAGCATTCTATAGCATAAAAATCCCGATAGCGATCTCCACTCGGCGAGAATGAAAATATTTAAATTACGAAAAGTCAATCTGCAAAAAATACCTCTTCTTCCTTAGGCGGTGGTTCCTCAACTTGTTTTTTCTTATCAGGAAAGAGTGCCTCCATATCATATATATGCTGCCAAGGCGAGTCGGGTGCGAATCTAAGCATTTCCTCATTGCCTTGACCCGTCTCTGATGCTGTGAAAATTAAAAAAATATTATAGTAGATATAACTATACTTAAGATATATGAACCCATGGGCCAACATAAAAAATCTTAATATCAATGTAACCAAAAAATAGTAATAATAAAAGCAAGAAATGACAAAAGAAGATAAAAAAAAATCTGAATAACAAAAATAAAATGATTTTAATTCATCTCTCTTTTTAAAAAAAGAGCAAAAAAATTGAAAACGTGAATAATATTTAAATATTTTCTATACTAATAAATATTTTTTTAGCCTGATTCCAAAAAAAGTCCATACAAAATCCATACAAAATATTTTTCTTACATAACTCAATAAATCTTATTAAATTATTTTCTTTACATTATTAAACATAAATAACAAAAAAAACACAAATTAAAACTGTTAACTTACGTAAAGTATGATAAATCAAATGTGATTCGTCCTTAGTTAAGGTAGCGAAGGTGCCGTCGTAAGCGGGCGCGTACGAACTGAACGGCCCATAGTGCAGGGGTTTCACACATTTTGCTAGATTCCTTCTATCTTCTCTTGGAGCTTTAAATAGGAAAGAAATAAATAGTTGACACTTTAGAAGTCTTTTTTTAAATATACACATAAATATAATATCAAAAGCTGTTAATAT
This sequence comes from Heliconius numata, assembly GCA_016802625.1. Lineage (NCBI taxonomy): Eukaryota > Metazoa > Arthropoda > Insecta > Lepidoptera > Nymphalidae > Heliconius > Heliconius numata. The sequence continues at coordinate 408,689 of JAEBDU010000098.1, forward strand.
TATTATTAAAAAGATATCATACTATGTAAAGTTCCTGTTCCTTGAGTCAATTTGCCAATATACTGTCCGAGAGTCAAAGGTTTGTCATCGCCAGTTCCTTCCACTGTATGTGTTACTATGTTCAAGGTTGTTTTGCCTTCTGAATCCATTCTGGGGAAAGCTAGTTAAAAAAATAAGCAAAAACTTTTAGTTAATTTTGATATTTTTCTAAAATTTTTCAGTTTCGGATTATCTTGACATGTATTGGAGCGATATTGTGGGTTCGATTCCTATTTGGGTCAAGAAGATATGTAAATCCGTTCAGCGGTTATGGAGATATGAGGTAATAAAGAATATTACATATATACAAGATATGCGCGAAAAACATAACCCTTCCTTAGCAGTCGGGACAAAATCTTTTAATAATTTGTAAACAATATTTATTGTGCAAAAAAAATCGGTTCCTTAAGGAAATAGTCTAATATAAATATATTTTTCTATCAATTTTAGATTTATATTTACAACACTCATATTTCCCACTTTCAATAAAAGAGATTGGATTTATCATTATATTTTTTATGGTTGCAAAGACGTAAAAGAGACAAAATCTATATAACATTACCTTTCTTAGCCAACCGTCGTCTATGCTGCTCTCTCGCAGCCTCCATCTGTATCTTCACACTGTCACCACTATCCTGCCTATCTTGACCTCCATCTGACACCACTTCTGCTTCTGATCCACCACTTTTTATAGGACTGCTTCGTTTTAGGACTTTATGCTGAACAGACAGACATGTTTTTATTATTATAAGGTAAAACATAAGTATATATACAAAAAATCATGCATCGAAAACTTTTTTTTCATCTGCTATGTAAAACGGTCAATACAGGGTCAATATTATTGCACAATATAGCCTATTTTATATACATATAAATCTCTAGTTTTAAGACACTCTGTTGTCCATTTCTATATCAATTCTGATATGATTATTACTTTGAATAGAGTTATTCGCCCAAGTGGAAATCGAACCCACAACCGAAGGAACTGTTTCAAATGTTTGCACAATAATATTGAGCATGTATAGGTTGCTTTATTGAATAGCATGCAAAAGTCTGCACTATAATATAGGACGTTTCAAAACTAACAACAAAACAAACATTCAATCAAAAATTTGGTAAAGCGTAAAAAAGTCTAGGACATTATGGGCGAGAACAGACAAGTTACAATGCCAATTGTTATTTTTATCTGTGGTTTATACAAGATTTTGACTAAATACTTTGTGATCATAACTAATTAAATGACAGTGAATGAATTAAATATACATTTTATTTATTTTTTCTTATTAGTTTACTAATTTTAAATGAATTTTAAGAATAAATAGTATAAGAATATTTCACAGATTTACTTTAATTGAAAACTTTGGATTAGAAAACATTATAATAAAAATCATCACTTTGTTAATATTAAACTAATTTAGTATATAAATCCTAAAAAATATATCCTAATAGAAGTATAAAGCAATTCAATGTTATTAATTTAAATCAGTTAATTTTTTAATTTATATAAAGACAAAAAATATATCTTTTTATTATGTACAAAGTTTAGCGAGTAAATTTAGTGCGCCGACATAGCATGTTTACACATGTTATTTTTGAATATTAATTATTGTGCAATATCCTACACTCAGTTCCCCACTTTCAGCCGAATTCTGGAGGCATTGCGTGTTGAGTGGCGGAACTCAACGCCGCGCTTTGCTTCGACACCAGAGCAAAGAAATAAAAAAATTAGAATTTCAATAAATATTTCAAATAAAAAAATGAGAGATTCAAAATTATAAAGCTATGTACACACATTCATGCTTGTTTTTTTTTGTATGTCTGTTCTCACCCGCGGTGCTACTACGTAATATATTTATATTGCAAACCTTTCGACCGTTTGTCCTTAACGGCTGCGTTGTAAAACATTCATTATATAAACAAATTACTTTTCATATCTTAATAATATTAAATTTTGATTAAAGATTATTACAATTATAATTTTTTTAGGAAAGTCTAGTTGAACCAGCTATTCGTTCTCATCGTCTCGAATTTTATTTTTAAATATTTCGGCTATAGCAAGATAATTGCCATAATCATAATTTGCGAGAGAATGCTATTAACTAAATATTTTTAAGGTTATGTAAATATTATTCCTATTGGAATAGTATTTACTATTAGGAAATAAAAAATCATGGTACATATAATAAGTTGTTACATGTTTTCTAAAACAGTATTTCCCTTTTCTAAGGGTAGCACTTTAAGAATACTATGAATAACTAAGTTAACTAAGCTATAAGCTGTCTAAAAGATGTAGGTTGAAATTTTGTATACATCCATTTTAAACTTTTATACAATGTTAAATCACATCAGAGATTAAATAAGAAGTGTTATTCGCAGCATCTTTGTTTTTAGATTACAGATAAAATGTTTAAAAAACACATTTGTAAGACTTGCCTGATATTTTAGAAGTTAAATATTATTTTACATTTTTTTGTAATGTTACTTTAACTTAATATTAACAATCATATATAGTATAGACAGACGGGTTCATTTCAATATTCTTGTTATATCATTTTGTATATTAACAGTAAAATATATGTATTGCTTATTTTTATTAATAGTACTTATATAATAGTTAACTAAACTTGACACAAAAACACTATTATCTAAAATTATAACTCACCACATCCATCTTCCCAATATCGAATCCCAGTTCCCGTATCGGTATTTCATACATATATGTCAATATGTCGCCTAGGGGCCTTAACTTTTGAGGTGTTAGTTGCTTTAGTCCTGCATGTAGAAGACGTTTGGCCGCTTTATGGTAGACTGTACCAGGTTTGTTATATTTCATTGCATTGTTACACATTATTTTGAAATCACTCTGTAAATGGGAAAAATTTAAAATTACATTAATGGCATGGACCGTGGTATCCTATTTGTTATAGTGAGGGTTGTTAGTTTGATTATCACTCAGAGGATTTAAATATTTTCTTTATCCTGCTCGAGTAACAAGACAAAATGCGGCATTGAGTTCTCACACTAAACATGTCATGTCATGATAACTGGATGGTGCAAGGGGAGTGGAGTGTCTTTACAAGAGGGTTCTTCTGCCTTCTAAATGTGGGATTTTAATCCCACTAAAAGAAAACATAAAAATTTAAGTGTGGCATAACTTGAGCCTGTGTCTCTCAGCAACCAACCAAATATCCTGACCACTAAGCTTAATGTGAACTGTCAGTAAATTTATAATTCAACTTTCTAAAAAAAATTTCTTATCCTTAGTGAGAAATAAAATAAAATAAATATAAGTTAAAATAGACAAAAATATTTATAGATTATCTATTTATTCTAATGTGGTTTGTGAGGTGAATTTTACAGTAGAATGAAATATCATAACTGAAATCTTGGAATGCTATTATTTGTTTTCTAGCTGGAAAATAACTATGTTCATAATAAAAAAATTCACAGTAAAAATATAATATACAATTATACTATGCACCATGACTGTAAATAAAATTTTAGGGGATTCAGTTCCCACATGGGGGAATGAATTATTTTCATTTTCCCGCCCTGAGACTGGAGAAGTGTGTCATTGAGTTCTGTTGAGTTGAGCCTCGAATGGACAGAAATCAGAAAACCCTCCCTTGCATTTTGATTTCCATTTTCATTTAATTATTTATTAATATCTGCATGTATATTGAATAAGTGGGGAACAGTGTCTTAAAATTAGGTTCCATCCATCCAAGTCTATCATGCAGAACACAGGATCAAGCTAAAAAAAATATAATATATCAATATATACACTTACAATAAAACAATTAAGTGATTTGTACTCATTATCATCAATCTTTTGCTTCATAGTTGAGAAGTCCATGGGTTTTTTTATAATATTAGAGTAGTTTGGTGCAAAATTATCATTCACAGGCCATGCAAAGAACTGGTGTGGATCCCGTTTCTCCAAGTTACGTAAAAGTTGTTCTAAAAGCCTAGATAGGGGACGGCGTTTCTGACTTGCCTGTGAACATTGTCATTAAATGTAATTCCATACTTCGGAAAGAATTATACTGTTCTAGAAAACTTATTAAAATTTTAATGTAATGGAAGCATAGAAGTTAAACTGACAGGGAGTGCTCAGATCAATCACAATTTATATTTAATTTTCGTGAGATTGTACAATTTGTTTGTACAAGTGCTTTGACAGATTTCAAGAGGCATAGTGTCTAGTCCCAGTATGTTGATATTTTAATACATTTCCTAAGAAAGAATGTAATGCTTAATGTATAATTTTATTTCAGTTTCATATATATAACAGGACAGGCAGGACATTGACTGTTCAGGAGCTGAAATGTAGCTTAGTGTCTACAGTCAGATGCTGTGCTGCCACATTACAATGACCTCATCATTATTATCAATGGGTGTGATTGTTGTTTCTTACTTTTAGTACACAAGTGCGAGGTTCACGGTGTGAGGCCGGTGATATAGGGCCAGGGCCTGGACTCGATCGACGGTACATTTTTTTTAACCCACTCTCATCTTCAGTTTCATCATCTTCTGATTTTATCTATAAACCAGATAATATAACCAATTTATTAATTAATAATTTGGTTTTTCTATTTTTACGAAATATTTTAAGTTAATCAATGTTTTTCTATAAAATTTATAGAAAATTTAAGACACTGGTTGTATTGTCTCGTTTTTAAAAGTCAATTCAATATTTAAAAGATATATCTTACAACAAATAAATCAATTTCCCGGCGTCGTCTTCGCTTCTTCTTTACTTTGCCCTCACTAGTTTTGGGATCATCAGTGGACATGTCCGCCACATTCGAATGTTCAGCATCGCTCATATCACATATTTCTTCTTCTACAAAAACATTGAAACATTTAAAATAATTAGTTCAAATTAGAAAAAAATACAAGTATTAGTTTGAACAATTGATTTGTTCTTACTGCAACTTAATTTTTCCGCGTCGTCCATTCTTCTAGTAATGTGTATATAGATAAAACAAATTAAATTAATAAAATATCGATATAATACAGTCAGAATTTAAAGTGTATTAATATTTATATGAACTGCAATAAATGAGAAACGATTTCCGTGACGTTTCGGAAAGCGAAGCTAATTTGACGTTAATAGTTAACGCTTGACAAACTACGTTCCATTTTACGTTGTTACGTTTTTTTAAGTTAAACAAAATTTTGCAGATGATAATAAATAAAGAATATATATATGTAATAATCTTCACTTAAATGAAGATTATATATACAAAAAAATTAAATAATTTAATAAATAGCATGATATATTATAAAAAATTGAATTATTTTTTGTTATTTATAATTTGTCTTTAAAATCACGGAATTGCGTGTCGATAATCGCTAGGTTCACATTATAATAATATACCTACTCTTTCGTATTTAGTTTAATATCAGTTCAAAGATTATTATATTTTAATGACAAATTTTAATTTTTTCAGATGGTACATTCCACCTCATTTTTTAACATATGGTATGTAATTATTTTAATAAATAAAAGTCTGTGTATTAAGTATTTAGTAGTTTTAAAGAAAACGAATATATTATTACTCTTATAAATCGCAGAATACTTCGTTTATGATCGGAACACTTGTTTAAACTTTAAGGATTAAATACACGTATGATAATGAGAAATTTATTAAGTATTACAATGAACGTTACTGAAAAACACATTTGAAAACAATACTTTCATATTTGAAATATTAATTAGCTATTTAATATATGAATTTTAAATTATTCTGTGTGTGCCTTTTATATTCATATCTCAATCATGGTTGTATGTTTTATGTACTTAGAACTATTTTATGGGTAGGTACTTCTATTTTTCTATACGAACGCAATACGTTCTCACCGACTACGTCAAAATTTTTATATAAATAATAATAATTTGACAATCAATCTATAGATCAGGATTTAAAGAAAGTGTCTTAGAATAGGTACGTTTGAATTTCGTTCAGTTCCACTATTACAGCATCTTCCGTGTAATCCGCTAATTAAAGCTAGGCCGGCTAATAGAAAATCAAGCCTAATAAATCTTGATATGATACGTTTATACTAAATTGTAAAGATTTTCTTTTAACCGACTTAACAATAAGAGCAATATAGTTCATGCGCTATATTTCCTATTGGTATAAAAGTGCAAGACTTCAAGTGTGTGACTGTAAATGCGACAGTTGTGAGTTCGATTCCTACTTGGGTGAATGAAATATTAAATATTGTACTCGTTCCAATAACAAGGTAAAAGCGCAGCATTGAGTTCCGCCACCCAACGCTTCAATAATTCGTTGTAAAGTGGGGAACGGAAGTATCTCAACACTAGTTTCTCAGGTTCCCTCTGCGTACTCTGCAATGTGGTATGTCTGTGTCCCACAGAGTGAAGCTAAAAAATACTTATTTCTTTCATTTACTTTAAAATACATTTTTCGAATTAAACCTATGTCTATTGCATCCCCTTGAGACTACTATAACAGGTATAGCAATTAATATTTTGTACCTTGTAAAATGTTACACATCATAACTACACGTGTCTCTATTTATCAATTTTTACTTTCATTTTCTCACAGCAATTAACAAATAATGGCTATTAAATATATTTTTTTATTAAACACTTCCGGAAACTGTGCTCGCGTTTTGTCGAATATTTTCATGTCAAAAAAGAGCAACATTTTTGTTTAGCTTAATCCTTTAAATGGCATCCCGTAAATAGCAGAGGGAACTAAGTGTTAAAACATTTCGTTCCTCACTTTCCGCCCAATTTTCAAATGCGTTTTGAGTGGCGGAACTCAACGCCGCGCTTTGTCTTCTTACCAGAGCGAAGAAATGAAAACAACTCATTGCCACGAATAGGAATGAAGCTTTTAGAGTACTAAGTACCAACCCTGGAATATGCGAAGCTAAAAAAATAGAAATAAAAAAATATCAACGATCGCATGAGAGTGTAAACGGTCTCCTCTACTCTATATCTCTAAACGCCTATGAAACGTATCTAACATTGTTTCCTGGTGCAGTGTTGAATAGATCACCAATGTTATTAAACACAGCACGAACGCCACGTTCTTAGATTAGCAATTGGTTTTATGTTATTGCCAGGGTAATGGCTTTTATTGTAAAATATTGTTTATAATTAATTAAAATAACCGACGACGCCGTCGTGGCGCAGTAGCACAGCGATGGACGAGTACGTGGTGGTTGTAGCTTCGATTCCTTCTTGGAGAAATTAAATATTTAATATTTTCATTTAAATAAATATATAAAGTACGGAACGGAGTGTCTAAGCGTAAGCACTACGTTAACTCTGCCTACCATCCCGCATGCGGGATACAGCGTGAATGCGAAAAAAAAAAATGTCGTTAGCTATAGCTATACGTTTTGAAATTCCTTGAGTGTTAAAACATTCTTTCAATAGTATATGAAATTCTTGCTAAAATGTTCGCTTTATCTAAGATATTCGAACCTCGAACCTCGGTTATATAATTAAAATGCGAGATGCGATCTACGTGACGGACAATATTACCTGATAATCTTATAACGATCGATAGATACGCGAATACGAACGCGCCTTTGACACTTTATATGGCGTCGACACTATTTTGAATTCTTATCTTAAAACATATTTTTGAAGAGGTCGTGGCGTTTGTCGACAGGGACAGTTGTGGGTTCGATTCTTAATCGGGGGAATGAGTTTATCTCTTTATTAAATATGTATTATATAGCTCTATATTTTTTATTTCTTTTTGTACTCTTTTAGGTTTACTTCCCTTATAGAGCAGGATAGGCAAAGGAAATATAGTGTTATGACACTCTGTTCTCCACGCACCGAGATATCTCAATTCGAGATATTGCGTGTACAGTGGCGGTAAAACATTTTATTTTATAACATGCATTGATATTACATAAAACGGAATGTAATCACGGTATCCACATTGAATTTAAACCATATTAGAAAATTCTGAAAACCCGCAACAAGGACCATGGAGATCCTATTCATCACTGTAAATTGTAATATAAAGTAGAGCTAAGTGGCTACATCTGCCCTCATCTATTCTGTTTCTTTGCTTCCTTCTAAGTCTTGTAATCTATTTCAATACTGTTATTGTATATTTCGATATTTTTGTAATAAGTAAGTAAATACCCAAATGAAGTTTTGGCTACTTCGTAAAATTGAATTTAAGATCGTGGGGTCTGTAAATACGACGGTTGCGGGGTTGATTCCCAATCTAGGGAATAAATAATTCTCACTCCCTATTAACTATTTTCATTAGTAATAAACAAAGCGCGGTGTTGTGTTCCGCCACGCAAAGTCAAATATTCGGTTCCTCTATTTTAAGTACCAAATCACTCCTCAGCAATACGTATTCACATTTCTCTTAACGGGAACGAGACACACAATTCTGGAGGCATTGCGTATTGAGTAGCGGAACTTAACGCCGCTCTTTGCCTGGTTGCCAGAGCGAAAATGAACATTGAAATATTTTTAGTTGTATTTAAATATTTTATCTCTATGACATAATAATGCATATTATTCATATTAAATCAACGAATACCTGTTAAAGTGAAATCGTATTACCATCTGGTATGAAAGGGAGTGTCCATGATGTCGTTATTAAATTTCTTTTTTTATGTTAAATGGCTATGTTGATTTTATTTCTTCATTTTACGCATCCTTATGAGTATTTAAGAAAAACTTAGAGATAAGTCATTCTGTATTCTATTCAAGCACTTGGGTTACGTGATGGTAAGCAATCACCGCCGCCTACGACCCAGTGTAACGCCAGAGGAGTTACTGGTACTTGTGTTTGTTGCCGACATTTAAGGTGGAGGTATCTCCACGTGCTTTTTAAAGGTACCCATGTCGCATCACCCCGGAAACAGCTGTATACAGTATTGTGGCATACGGAAATAAGTTTAAACAAAACCGCACAGCGGTGGAGAGCATGTTGACGTTTCACATGTCAATAACCTCTTGACTTTTATTAGAGGTACCTAGGCTAAAAATTATATTTCATAAAAAAATATTTTCCAGAGTAGGGTGACAATATATTTGAATCGCCTGCAGAACTTTACGCTGGTAACCTAATATAACTGTCAAAGTTACATCTAATATCTTCTAACGACTGTAGTTTGCGCAAGATCTGCACTAGACGAGGTCGATGTTTGCGAAAATTAACAATATAACATAATTTATGGTTCAAAATAAAAATAATTCGACAGTTTTATTATCAAATGTGTAAAGTTACACATTTATACGATTACTAACTATAAATGGATTGATTTATGTGAGTTAATTTGAATAGAATACTCTCTGGCGTGTTTGAGATTTGAGAGGAAAATCAATTTTTATTCTTCTTTACTTAATATTTTTTGTAACCTCAGACTGTATTCCTCAAGCCGACGACGGTCAAGACGACCTATCTCTTTTGACGTAAAGTATATTTTAGGCGAAAAGTGGAGAAAAGAGTGTCTTAACACTAGGTTCCCGATTCCCTCAGCCTACCTTCTTATATGCGTGATGCAGCGTGAAGCTAAAAAAAGTATATTTGAAGCATCAAATCACCCATCAGCAAAGCGTGTGCACACTAAAATATTTCTCCAAGTCTTCAAGAATGCCTGTCCCTCAACTATTCAATTTATTTAACAACAGAATAGATAACGTCCTTTGTTCTCGCCCTTTCATAAAGATAATTGCGCTGGTATGCTGGAATTATGAACCTAATTATTACATTTTTAGAAATTTCTACCCTTGAGTTTTGTTAATAGCGTCTTACTATAGACGCGATGGTTGAGAGTTCAATCCTCACTTTGACAAATGAGCTATTTAGATTTCCTTTATTTAGTGAGAAGGCAAAAGAGGCGTTAAGCTTAAATAAGTTCAATCTCTTTTTATATTATAATTTTTTAATAGTGTTTTTACAGGTGAATAAAACAAAAAAAAAACTACATAAACTACATTAACATGTCCACTAACGATCGCGATGCAGACAACATCAACGACGTATCATTTATCAAAATGGTTTAACAGTTACAAGGCAACAAGGAAAGAAACAAACACTAAAAACATAACCCTCATTTTGGGCTTCGTCGCAGTCAGGTAAATAGTCTCCATAAAACACACTAGCAAGTTTTCAAACGAGTAACAGGATTAGGAGCTCAATAAAAACCTTATACTAAGAATGCTGTAAGCATTTTATCATAAAAATATATAACAAATTAGCTAACATGTCGCAACAGCCGGTCCAACTGGACCCGTATTTGGCGCAAGTAGGCGTCCTAGGCACGGAAATGAAATGACGTAAACTTTAAGAATATTTACGTTTTGACCAATTATTATATTACTAACTTTCAAGCGTGACTTCACCCGCGAGGTCAAATTATAAATAAATATAGATAAATAAGAATTTTGTATGACACATGACACAATAACAGCGGGAGATAGCTAACCCCATGTACCTACTGGCTGACATAGAAAGAACTAACGTGATGTTATATAGCCTTATAGCCTTTTTCCATAACTGGACTATTTACCACAAACAGATTTTTAAAATTAGAACCAGTAAAAGTAAAAATAAAACCTAGTTTAGACGGGCTATAATTTTATTTGAACGATTGTTTTTTAACAGATAAAAAAAGGTTATAAGTTTGTCTATAATATGTGATATACGTAACTGGAATAGTATAGAGTATGACGATCTATTTTTTATTCCAATTCCAAAGTGCACCAAATTTCGTAGATGTGTTTGTGTTTGTCCAAACATTTCTCGGAAACAGAAAATTGCTTGCTATTTAAATCAGGATGATTAGTAATGTAAGCCTAAATGACAAACCTAAAAAATGTAAAAAGTCAGTTCTAAATCTACGACCATTGTGGTCAATGAGAATGGCTTAAACTTTTAATAAAAAAATGTAATTCATAAAATACAGTAATCGCTCACAACATCCTTACAATCTCGATGGTATTTTGAATTAAAATGTCAAAGGAGATTTAGCTTGTGCAACCGGAAACAGACACGTTTGTATGTATATAGTTGTTTAGTTGATATTCAAATTGTGTTAATATTGTAAATTAATGATGTATAAAAATAGAGCGACACAGCGTCTCGCTGTAAACATGGCGGCTGTGGCTTGAATTACCAGCTGGTAATTGTTATTATCTTCTCATCCTGGTGAGATTGTAGACAATATCTGGAAAATTGGGCGGAAAGTGGGTAACGGAGGAACTCAACTAAGGTTTCCTGTGTTAATGACCCGTAAATGACTTACATATGTATATTGGAAAAATAAAATAAATGAGAGCAAACAAAACCACGAACAAACACTAGTATCAACTATCAACATAACATATAAAATAGTAGTATCAACTCGTAACCTTAGTTCTTTATTCGTCGCGTCGTGCTGGAATCATTAAATACATAATGAAGCAGTTCGTACTGTGTTGTTATCTCTAACGATATTCTATCGTTACTTTGTATCAAACCTAAAGGGAATATGTGAAAATTATACCATGAACGAAATACTTGACGTCATCTTGGTGTAGCTAGGACGTGCTTATGTTCATTATGATAGGTGTGGGTTTGATTCCCACTAGGGGGATTGGATTATTTTAAATTCCTCAAATCTTCGCTCTGGTAACAAGACATTGAGTTCCGCCGTTCAACACGCGATGTCTCGAAAATAGGGCGGTGAGTTTGGTTTGGAATGTCCTTCCCTTTGCCCAACCTGCTGTGTGCGAGATAAAGTGTGAAGTGTGCAAAAAAAATAGTCCAAAGTTAAAAGTTAATTGAAATGGTATTATTTAAGCATTCTGTGACTATGTATATCGCAAAATGGAGAATATATTTGTAATTCGTAATATTTTCAAATTAAAATGTGAATCTATTCATATAACAAACTTGCGTCGACTGAAGCCTTGCCTTGCTTGATAAATGGACTATCTAGCACAAAAAGAATTTACGAATTCGAACTAGTAGTTCCTGAGATTATCGCGTTCAACCAAACAAACTCTTCAGCTTTATAATATTGATATAGAAATATAACTAATATTTTATGGTATATTTTAAAATGTTATTCACACACTGAAGACCAAATGTAAGCAATGTATAAATCGTATAGCTTAATTGGATAAAGCATTAGAGTGTTTTAGACATTAGAGCGTGGGTTCAAGTTCCGTTATATTTTCTAAGGATTTTCAATAAGACAAGAACGTACGTTACATTGTTTGTTAAGAAGGTTTTTTATTATAATAATTCTTGTAGTTATTATATATCGAACTGCAATATTTATTTTACATATAAATGAATGTTTACATGCAACTGTAAATGCGACGGTTGTAGGTTCGATCCCACTCGGGGAAATGAAACTTTTAATATTTTCATTTCCTCGCTCTGGCAAAGAGGCAAAGCGCGGGGTTGAATTTCGCCAAATGAACACACAACGCCTCCAGAATTCAGCGGCAAGTACTGACAACTGATTGTCTCAACACTAGGTACCCTCTGCCTTTCTTATGTAAGGTATGCAGCGTGACACTAATGAAAAAAGAAAAAAAATATGCTAGCTACATGCTGAACAATGTATTTTGCATAGATATATCAGGGTAGGCAGAGGGAACCAAGTGTTCAAGACACTCCGTTCACCTCGCACCGCCCATTTTTAATTACATTTTAAATTGAATGGCGGAAATGAAAATAATTCATTCCCGTTAGTAAGCACTGAACCTACAACCATTGCGTCCGCACTCTAACCAGTCAATACACATACAATTTTATGTGCAAATCACGTAAACTGACGTGAACATGAACGAAAGTTCTTTCTCCAACAAATATATTAAAGGCAGGATGCGCTTCTTATTTGTATGCAGCTGTCAAGGACGTGAGGCGACAGATGCGGAACAAGATCGAGGTTACGAGGATTTTTATTTGCATTTTACTTTCGAGATAAATAGATAAACAGTGGATGAAATAACAAGTACGGCGGCCGTCGTGGCACAGTGGTGCAACGTCTGACTGTAATCGCGACGGTTGTAGGTTATGTGCCGGGGAAAATTGTTTTTTTTTATCGTATACCGTGTTCCGGACTAAATACTGTATATAGCAGGGCGTAGTGTTAAAACACTCCGTTGTCCAATTTTCAAAATATTGTATGTTGAATAGAGGAGCTTAACGTCGCGTTTTGTCACGACTTACCTGAACGAGGGCGTCAAATAATTCACTTTCTCTCCAATGGAGAATCGAACCCACGAGCGTCGCGGTTGCAGTCACACACTATGCCATGACGCTATCTACACATGTTTATAATATTGTATATTATAGAACAATAATAATATAAAATATTACAAAGGCGGCCATTATTCAAGTCGACAGACTATTTACGCATGATTTGATGATCGTAATGTTCTTTACGCGGGACGTTGATCCCGGACATCATCAGTCGAATAGTATCGGTGGGTACTCTCTCTCTTAAATCTATTCTTTTCCGTATCCTACTTTCACAGAGTAAATAAGAACATGTAAATATTTTAATATTGACATAAAGAAATTAAACAAAACGATTGGCAGTAAACAGCATGTAGCATTCGTTTTATCTGCGGAATTTCTGTTGCGTTAAGTTCAAAATATATATATATTTTAATTTAATTGTATCTTTACTCAATTAATTATTTTGTAAATTGTATTATTGTCAGCACAAATTATATTAATATTTTCCATATTAATATCTATCATAAGTCAGTTGTAAGCATGTAAGTATAATTCTGCGTCTTATATTGACTAGTAGTGTCAATACGTTCCATTCTCCACTTCATGCCTGATTTCGACATATTGCGAGTTGAATAAAAACTCACTTTGTTGAACTTGAATATTGTTGCTATGATCTGTTTTGCCTGAACTGCTCACCGCTCATGGGGATCGTACCCACCCACTTCACCCATCATAAAGTTAACAGACAGACCCAACTCTACAGTAATATTACTTATAAAATAAAAGTTTCATCGCAGTTTCATTACGTATCACAGAGCAGACGTGACCATAACCTACCTTTCGTCCACTTTCCCTCGACTCAGTACCTTCCACCATCTTCATTGATAACCTGCAAGTGCCAAAGAACAGTTATGTGCGAGTAGACGTTGAATTGAGTATAAATATACCTTAAATTATTTAATTTATACAATAAAAATAAAATAATAAAGGAAATAATGAGACAGAAGAGAATGAGAAAGAAGTTTAATAAAAGCATTTAAGCATTTAATAATAATTTACGCCATTAGGAAAAATGAACAAAATACATTTTATAAGAAACAAACTATTTTTGCAGTAAGCAATATAAAAATCAAACATTTTTATTCATCAATCTAAAACACATTTCACGAACACACAAAAACAAACAAAAAAAAAATTAGTAAAAGTACCAACTTTTTAAAAAAACTAACAAAACAAAAAAAAATCCTAACTCAATTCATTCATTATTAACCATCTGTAGAGCTGTCAATCTGTGTCTGTGCGCATTTAGATGCGTATGCGCATAACGGGCCGGACTGCGCTGAGAGACGCACGTGTTCTACCGCGAGTTCTGTGCAGTGCTGTGTTGTGTTTATAAAGTTGACGAAACAACTACTTTTCCTTTAGAAACGGTAAGTTTTCGTTTTTTTTATAATAGTTTAATACTGTGTTCAGTTAGTTTAATACCTGCTTTAGTAATTTTGTAAGAAAATGAAGTATTTTCTAAAAACCTAGTTGTTTAGTCTACTTTTCTATTTAGATCAACATTTTAAAATGAAGTTTAGATCCAATTTTCAACCAAAAAACATTTTTTTAGTATTTTAATTTTAAGAGCAGGTTTATATATGTTATCTTTATGTAGTGTTTCTAAGTATTTACTGTTTGTCTTCTTTTCTAATAAGAAGCAGTCATTTTAAATTGGGTTACAAGTGTTTTACTTCGAAATTCTTAAGATATATTAAAAAAACTAACTAAGTTATACATATAAAATGTTCAATATGAATTAATTTACTTAATTCTGTATATATATTTTTTCTATTTTTTGATGTAGATTATGTTTTTATTTTAGCTATCTTTAAGAATATATAAAAAAAAATCCAATTACCATTATTAGTTATAAATAACTTTATAGCAGTCTCCATTTAGAACAATCGCAACAGTTAGTAAATTGCTCTAAGTTTTACTTTTAACTACCGTCTATTAAATAAATATATTATAAATAACATAAAAATATATATAAGTATAGTTAAAATTGATTATTTCATCCATTTTCCGACTACCCTAACATTCCCAAAATGTCGATTATTTTTGCTTCAATCTGTATCCCGCACATAGCAGAGTTGACAATTCTAAATTTTTGTATGTTTTTATGGAAATGTCTAATTTTGAGTTTAACTATTATTCCGATTTTTAGCATAATCTATATCCCGCATCTTTGACTGGGTGAACACCCAAAGGACGTAAAAAGTAAAATCCAGATATTTTTCCGTTCCCGTAGAAATTTTGCGAAATCCTAAATCTGAGATCCCACTTACAATCCATTGTTATTATTGAAAGTAATACTTCGGTAAAAAATAAAAATATATTCTTAATAATTTATTATTTATTTTACTTTACGAGATAAACAGCGATTGTTTAGTAACTGCCGATAAGTGATTAGTTCTTCATATTCAGTGTATTTTAATTCTTTCTAAAGTATTAACTCACTGTATTTTATTGTTTTTAATAATTGATAATTTATTTTACTTTACGAAATATACAGAGATTGCTCAGTGATTATAATAAGTTCGTAATTTTCAGTCTATTTTAATGCTTCCTAAAGTAATTTAATCCACTATGATT